>JAGFPH010000255.1:680068-763858 GCA_018207615.1 Philaenus spumarius | reverse complement strand
CCAGACATTTATTATTGTAATAGGCAGGTCTACAATGCTTTCTCTTTTCTAATAATTTACCTACGGTAACACTAACTTTACCGATGTAATTGATTCTACGCCATTTATCTGTAGTTTCATTTTTACCATTATTATTAGGGAATATAAGTTTTTTAACATTCTTTTTTAATTTGTTTTTTAACATTTTTTCAATTAATTGACCATTATAACCATTATTAGAGGCAATCAATTTAATGCAATTAAGTTCCCGATGAAAGTCAAATTCATTCATGGGGACATTAATGAGACGGTACAACATGCTGTGAAATGAGGCTAGTTTATGGCTGATTGGATGTTGTGATGTTGTATGGCTAATGTTGTCAGTAAATGTTGGTTTTCTAAATATACTAAATACATGTTTACTGTCTTCGATTTTTATTTTCAGGTCTAAAAAGTTTATTGTGTTTTCCATGCCTATTTCCATAGTGAATTGTATCGCCTCATTAACTGAATTTAAATAATTTTGAAACATTTTAAGTTGACGGTCTGAACCGTCAAACAAACACAAAATATCATCTACGTATCGGTAACAATATTTAATGTTGCCCTGAAAAGGATTCCGACCGTCAACAAATTTATTTTCAAAATCATTCATAAAAATCATTGTAGACCTGCCTATTACAATAATAAATGTCTGGGAAATATGTTAAATAATTCCAAAGACAAAATTAGTAAATTTTCAAAAAGTGGAGTGTACAAATTAAGTTGCAAAATTTGTAATGCAGCTTCTGTAGGGCAAACAGGTCGTAGTTTTAAAACTAGATTAAGCGAACATAATAGAAGTTGGCGATTAAACTATGATGACTCTAGTTTTTCTAACCATTTAAAAACACATCATGACATTTTAGACTTTAATTTAAATACAGGTTTTGATGTACTTCATGTTAATTGTAAGGGTAATAAGTTAGATGCTTTGGAAATGTTAGAAATTAAGAGGTTAATTAATAAGGACGTAAGTTTAGTTTTAAACGAACAAATAGATTTAAGCAATTCGCCACTTCTACAACCGTTGTTATTGACCAGTTCGATTCCTCCCCCATCCCTAACCTAACGGTATTTTGGCCTACCTGTACCCAACTGCTGTGTGTTGGATTTTTTCTTGTTCCTTTAGTCTTTAAGTTGCCTTCGATAATGCCGTAGCTGGCGAAACCTAGGTCGGCACGGCTCAATAAAGCTTTGTGAAATAGTACAACAAGTTTTCATTTATTTATTTACAATGGAATTTCACCAAGAACCAACGGTCGTTAGTATAAATAGTTTAATCTATAATGTTGCTAAAGAAGACAGTACTAATTACTTAGGCCTACTATGTAGTCTCCTCAATATTTATAAAAAAAGCTTATTCTTTATTAAAGTTAGTTAATTACATACATGATGAACATTTTAAATTAAAATTTGGTTAGTGGTATAATTCTTTATTATAAAGCCTTAATAAATGAGTTACTTAATGAGTTGTGTTCTTCCTTTAATTGGACCTGGAGCTTAATTGCTTAGTTAGGTGATTCTGTTAAAATCTTTGGCAGCTAATTCTTTATAAAGAAGCACCAACCAAACTTCTTGGTTTTAAATTGTGAATTTATTTTATAAAATTATTATCTGGCTATGAGTTCGTTTTCTTTGATTGACTTAACATCGATATCTGTTTTAACATGAATTTATGAGATTTATAATTTACTTACATTTCATTTGAAATCTCCCTGTTACACCCTGTCACCCTGTTTATATTTTACTTTAGATTATCACTGTATTAAATTTAGTTAATACACTTTTGATTTCACTTCATTGATTTTTCTTTCACCACCCAATTTATCCTACCCTCGATCCCCTGAAGTTCGATGAGCTACGGTTTTGTTATAAACTCCCATAATTTGGTATGAATGTTGTAAATTATTTTATTAAAACGTGAATAAAAAGTTTTCTTGATGACTGACTTTAATATTTAAGGTAACTTAATGAACTTAACTTGGTGATTGATTTTTGTGTTTTAAGGTGAAATATATTTAGTTATGTTGAAGAGCCTTTAGGTGCTCATCTTAAACCGGCTCCTTGGAGAAGACAAATTTCTCTCTCTTTGTTTTGAAACTCTTGTTCTTATGGGCTAAACGTTTTGTGTGAACTTTCTGATTGTATTGATTCTAAAACTGATTGAAGGCCACACAATGTCTGGGAATTGTAACATGAGAGTTTACACGTGAGGTTCTAGCATCCGTTGTAATATGATTAAACAATAGCTGTCTCTATAACATTTACAGATAACAATTCGAATTATCTCATTATTAAACACATGAGGAATAAATGTGAACTAGCTGACCCGTGCGAATATTTCGCAAGTTCGGAGTAGGCCTACATTTACCTGATTTAACACGTTGATTTAATTCAGTTAATTAAGTTTATTTATTTACATTGGTTTATAAATAACAGTTTCCCTATACAATCTTACAGTGTAAACAATCTAACTAACAGCTGTCATGCTAGTTAAACAGATGGTTAGTAGATGGCGCCTTTCATTAGGAACATACAGAGTATAATATAAAAGTTTTTTAAATCAATTTTTGTTATTAAAACATGAATTTTAGGCTGTCTGTCTATTTTTCCCGTGTAGTGGTTAAGGAAAGCTTTAAAATGATGCCTCATTCATGTAATTTGATGATGTATTAAGGAAGTTATGGCGTACCGACAAAAAAATAGTCTTGAGAAATAATATATGCGATTCTGTTGTATGTAGGCTACATGTTTTTAAATGTCGCTCAAATCATCAGTGTTTTGCATTGTGTTTAAAAATGAGAAGGTTGGGTTATACCGGGTAAAACAAACTGCAAGTACTGTGGGCAAACGGGTTAACCTCAAAAAAGTACCCATATAATAAAACCGTAAAGAAACTGTATGTGAGTTTTTGGAACAAATCTTCACAATGACTGATAAAATTTGGATGTGGTTTTCAGTGATGCATTGAGATAAACTTGGGCTAACATTTAGTGAGTTTAAAAAAAACATTTAAATCTGCTTACAAATATAAAATATTAAAATAATATTAATATTAAACATTCTTTAACTGCCAGATGGTAGGCTGACGAAACGTTTAGCATTACAAGCAATTAAGGATAAGGTTGGGTGGTTCAGTATGTGGGAAAAATTAGGGCAACGAATTAATTATGAATTTCAGTATGAAAACAAGGAAAGAGGCACATGGCATGTAAAGCTAGAAATGATTTCCGCAAATATTAGGGAAGAAGAGCACTTAAAATTTATTGAAATAGCAATCATGGCGCAGTTTAACATTCTTTATAAAGAACTGTCAAATAATTTAGAGGATAAATCATATATAGATGATAACCATGGTCGAGGATTTATAAGTAAAATTATGAGAGCTAGAGCTGGACAATTAATGTTAAATTTTAGACCTCAAAGGACTACTTTTACGTGCTCGTTGTGTAACTCGGAGAAAGATGAAAATGTAGATCATTTTATAGGAAATTGCACTATACTTGCAAGTGTAAAGCGTAGGTGACTAGGTAAAGTTTTGTCATGGCGAGAAGTAGTAGAGAATTTAAACGGAAAAACTGGCATTGGTTGGTAAATTACACCTAGGAGGGTCAGACAATTTGATAACTGAGTTTAATTATTAGTTTTAATTAAATATTGTTGCTCTATTACAACTTATATGTATGTCATCATATGTTTTTTATACGTGGTTTTTCGTGTGTTTGCTTTTTTTAAATGATATTGTTGTGTGAGGGATTTTAGTTATTTATTTTTTGCTGTTAGTACTTCGTGGGTATGGGGTAGGGGAGGAACTGGGTGTGCTTACGTGCTTACTTACCAATTAAAATTATTATAAAATAGATTTTTAAGTAGCTGGAATGTAATTTTTTTTGTTTGTTTGTTTATAATAAGTTAAGAAAAATACACTATGTATATTTTTTTATAAAATTTATTTTTATGTGCTATGCCTATAAATGTGTTTAGTACTAACAAATATAATATATATTTATAACAATTATAAATAAAGTAAATACTTTATTACACAAAAATATAAATAGTTGGTAGACAATATGTTAACATCCAGTTATTTTTTGGAAATAAAATATTTATCTTAATACAGTTAGGAGCATTTTTGTTTTGTGAGTTTGTTTAAAAAATACATGGCTATTTAATTTGATTTATAGGTTGAGTTCAGTATGTAAGTAAATATTGTAAATAAGCATTGTATTAGACTAGAGATAAGGCAATCGCTACTCTGGCAGACGACTAAGGTCATGTCATAGTTTGTATTTAGTTGTCTTTCGTATGGTTAATATTTTCTAAATTTTATTCTTATGGAAGTATTACATTTTTTGGTTGTATTTTACGTTATTATTAATATTAAATACAAAATATATGTCCATTTTAAAGTGCATGTCGCACGCGTATGTTGCAAATAACGACGCAACGCTGTGTATGCAAAACCCAAACTTACAGTGTGTATCTAAATTACATAAACGCGCCTGGAAGTCATCGAAACAAAACTGTAGCAGAACATCGTCAAAGGTCCAATGCCCCCGCTATTAATAAAGTTGTAGGAGTGGTCTTGGTTGATCAGGAATTCAAAGATGAATTATACTCACGATTATAGCCTACAATACGTTTTTTTTTTACACACCGCACTTATGATGCCCTGCAATACAATTGCATCATTATTAAATCAACAATTCATTGCCACTGAATACTGGTACAATTTTGGAATAGTGCGTATATAATAATACTTGTTTGAATTACAATTTACAATAATATATGAACTAAATTTTATCGTCACTATTTTGAAATTCAAAAATTTTGAGAAATCATTTGTTTTCGGATTGGGTAAATCAAAAGGACATATTTGGGTAGTGGCATGCATCTCAAAATGTTCAAGATTAAAATGATACCTTGTTTTAAAGATCATACAACCACAAAATTCTGTCGTTTTTTTCAATATCTATTAAGGTTCAAAATGAATGTTACAATTGTCTGGAAATTCAGGTTTAAAATAATGTAACTTTCTAACTTTACCAATCTAACAACGGAAAACCCCAAATATTTACAATAAAAATGGTCATTAATAAAAGTTTTAAATGTTATTTCACATTCGTAAGTTTTCAAAATATTTAAAAACTAAAAAGCATATATGTAAAAACCAATAAAACTGTATTTTAAATATGTAAATCCAAGACATTTTAAGCTTACCAATATTTTTAATATACATCTCAACCTAACATAAGTTCATAATTTGTATAAGTGTTTATTGTATTCAAATATTTAGATTTTATCTGGTACGAACAGATTTTTATTTATTTGTCTTGTAAAAAATGACCTTCAAAATGTTTTACATATTAAATTTTGTTTATAATTTTTGTAATAGATGTCTTTAAAAATGGTACTATGAATTTTATCAGTACAATTTTATGCTGACAATTGATATGTAGGCTCGAAACAAGTAAGTAATCATTTTTATTTTATTTTTTTAAAGTTTATTTGAACTACGAATATTCTTAAAAATTAATATTCAATAACAAAATCCTGAAGTACTACTACCGATGATCTCAAGACAATTGATAGTCTCATACCGTGATTGCAGTCCCACTTGAATCAGGTATGTATAACCAGTCTTGTCTCGTGCATTACTAACAGAACTCTTCTTAATTTCTTACCATAAACTACTTTACAATATAAACGAAGCTATGTTTCTCATTAACCCTAAAAGCTTTACAAAGTCTAGAAACTTTAATGTAAACACAATATGTTAGATGCATTTAAACTAACTGCAATACCTTCTTCATTGCATAACCAATATTGTTACTTAAAGAATGTATAATAGGATTTCCAATTGAATATCAATAAACCTAAATGCTCGGTAAATTGGAAATAAATGAGTATGAATAAATGAATTTAATCCATTATGCATATTGTGTTTACAAGTTTAAACGGTTTATTGAATTGGGGCTTTTTTAGTCGGTACCTCAAACCTAAAAATGTGTCTAAACATAGTTTCTGCATACTTGGTCACTGACAAAACCGAAATATTGTTGGACATCCAGAAACATCTCTTACTCTTTCAGTGTCTCCCTACACCATTACTCTCCCATCAACATAATAACAGCACTAGACTAGAGTTGGAATTTAACTATTGTAGTCGATAGACAACAGTTTGTTTCATTTAAAATTGGTTTATTGGTAAGACGTTCCCTTTCAAAAAATATAAAATTTATTTACGAAATTATTATATGAAAATCTTAAACAGTTATTTGGCTTTATATTTTCTTGAGAAATAGTCCTCCTATTTATATTTATATATCATATTGTTTCACCTGCATTGTAGGCTACATATGTATTGTATGAAGTGTTTTTCATTTTACCTACAACTAAATTACAATTTGTTTTCATACAGCTAAATTTTTAGTTTAAATACCTAACTGGAAATCTATGAATGTTTTTTTGATTGGATTAAAACCTTTTGCTTAACGTTCAAACTTTATTCATACAGAACTGGAAATGGATGGAGAGTAGAATAAAAAACGGAAAATTGAATGCCACAAGGCTGAATTGAACATATTATAACAGCACGATCACGAATTTCACAAACAGCAAACAATCAAGAGAACTTTCAGGACAAATAAAACTTACTGTATACCGACGTTCTCTATTCTCAACAATTCTCAAATACGGAATTGAGCAAGGGGATCTGTCGGAACAAAAAATATCTATTACAAAAGCATTCACAAATACGGTACAAGACAATGGGTCGTACAGAGACAAGTACAAGCAACGATCAAAACCATTCGCAGCTACTCAGAACGTAATGAAACATATTCAACAATTTGTATAAAAATACAACTTTGAATATTTCCAATGTATTCCTTTGTACCTTCAGTATGTAATTACATGAATATTTGACTATAAAGTATTGTTATAAAAGGAATTTTAAATATAATTTTGTCCAAACGGTAATATACTGTCAATACTTTATAATATAATATTGACTTTTTAGTATCGTACTCTGTACCTTCATTATGACATTACATGAATATTTAATAAAATACGTCGTTATAAAATAAAGTTCCACTTTTGTTCGTTTTCAGCTATAAAGTATTATACAGTCAATAAAGTTTTATAATCCATGATAGTTCACTTTGTATACACTTTAATGCACTCAATTCAATTTATTCACAATGGTGCAATTTACTATGTAAAAAATATAACTAGGGCAGAGATAACTGAAAAGTGTTGTTTCTTGAATTGAGACGACTGAAACATATGTAGTAACTTTGTCTCTACAGAATTATAAATGAAGTGGTTCCGTCTAGAAAATGAATAAACAAACCACCTGCAAGAAGACATATCCTCATGTGTATGTCGCATGCACGTTGCTCGGAATTCAACCAGTTTCTTTTAAGGTCTGGTCTGTTCTTGAAGTATTATTGCTGTTTCATTTCACCTAGTTATAATTGTGAGATTTAAAATATTTCGTTACATTTATAGGTTGAATATTCAATAACATTAATTATAATTATGAAATGTGTTTTACAATAATCATATTTATAAATAGATTAAGTTTTATAGAACGTTTGGCATTTAATTAATTATTTTCTAGTTAATATTTCCAGACTTAATAAAAAATCTGATATATAATTTGTGTCTTGGCTTCTAGTTACGAGAGCAGCTCAACAGAATATTTTTTAACTAGGCTGTCTAAAATAAGTATTAAAATGCAAAAAATCTATTGTCGAAATATACATTGATCACCAATCCACTAAATACGAGTATAATGTCTAAAAAATACAAATATAAATAAACTGCATTGCAATAGATTATTTGCCCATATTTAGTAACTCAACAAGATTTGTTTGATCTTTTCCAAAAAAATTGCCTTTTTTTAGTAAAACGAGACTATGAAATACCATAAAGCATAACAAAAATTTATTTTTATACATTCTGCATATTTGCATGTGAATGTTGGTACACCATATAGATAGCCATGCCAAAATCCCTTCTGCGTCCTTGTAACCTAAATAGAAGTAGAGATGACCATTGCAGAGTAGCCAGACTTTACCTACCGAGTTGTAGCAATATACATGGTGGACCAGCTAAAGTGTGACAATAGCTAACTTTGAAAATACGATTCGGACAAAAATGTTTAAACAGAACATCTGCCCTTAATGTTTGATACCTTTTGGACTGTGTATAAAATTTTTTCAAAATCCGCAATTTTGAATAGAAAACGGCGGCCAACTTCATTTAAAAAATGGAAACCCCCCCCCCATACGTTTTTGGATTTTATGGGCAATTTTAAGACTTTTTTGTTCTTTACATTTTTTTGATAAACCTAACGGTTCTCATGTAAAATGAAGTCGAAGTTTCATTTTCTTACAGCTAATCCACTCATAAAGGTTACAATAACACCCTTCTAAACCATGCTTCAAACTACAAACTTTTTTTGGGCACTTGCCCTTAATTGTTGACACCTTTTGGACCATGTATAAAAATTTCAAAATAGTTAGGTCTACGGGTAAAAAAAATTAAACATACTCTTTTTATGTTACAATACTTTATCAAAGTTGTTTTATCATGGTGTGCATTAAAGCAAAATGACATAAAATTACTCTAAAAATGTAAAAAAATAGTTTACAATAAGTGCTCGAAATGATGTCCTTCCATTTCGATGCAACTTATCATCCTTTCATGGAAATGTTGTCGAACTCTTTGCAGCATCAGTGGTGTTACTAGCAAACAGGCCTGTCTGATTCTTTCTTTGCTTGGGACTCGTTCCTTAAGAAATCCCCAGAGGAAGAAATCCATCACAGTAAGATCTGGCGAGTGAGCTGGCCAGCTTACAGGTCCTCCTCGTCCTATCCATTTTTCTGGATAGAGTTGGTCCATCATAAGCCTACTGCAGACAGCGAAGTGATTATTATTATTATTAAATTATTTTAATAATTTAAAATAAATTATTAAATCAGGCCCAATTTATTCTAATTTCAACGTGCTAAAACAGTATAAATTAGCTTCTTTTTTAACAGTAATTAAAAACTATCCAATTCTAATGAAACAGTATAAATTGACTTGTTTATAAACAGCTGTTTTAATCACTTTATTTACTATTTCGTTGTTATTTTGTAACCAACATGGCAACCCATACGATCCTATGTTATAATTTTTCAACTTTTAAATTAGATTATCTCAAAAAATTGCGTTTTGACACGAAATACAACTATATGGGTATACTTAAAAATCAAAACTACACCTAAATATAAAATTTCTTTGAATTCGTTAGAGCCGTTTTCAAGATCCGCGTCAGATACAAAGATACAAAGATTTAAAGATACAAGAATTGCTCATTTAAAGTAATAGGATATTTGATTATAAATGCATTGTATAGCTAAGTGTAAATAAAATAATAAACCAGTCCAGTACCAATCAAACTTCATCGGGCACGATATTGATTTAACAAATAATAGGATAAGAATTTATTGCAATTTTCTTGTTTAATGCAGATCTGGCGGGTTTTAAAAACATTTTAATAGTTGTCGGCAGAAACATCTTGTATTGCAGTTTAGTTAAAAACTGTGTTTTCATCAAGTTTTTAATTAAAAACAATATTGCAATATATTTGTGTTAAAGACCCTTTTAAACTACTAGAAAAGTCAATATTTAAAAAAAATATATTACATTTGGTACATCGCTTAGTTTGGATTTTGATATTTACATACTATTTTATTATAACTACTACGGTATTGGTTTGTGAATAATGGTGTTAAAAGTGATTTAAATCCATTTAAAATTTCACTTAATTCAATTTTGTTTTTAGCTATACAATGGTCTCAGATTTTGTAAACTATTTTTTCTTATGTATTTGGTATGTATATATATATATATATATACACGCTATTTCAATTATTTTCTTTTCGAGAACTTGTAAATTGTCAAAGCTAAGGAATTCATCTAAAATATGCATAGACAAGATGTTTATTTATAAATCCCATATCAAGTTTTGTAATCAGTCTAGTCATACAAAATGTTGTCATACTTTGTGAAATATAAGCCAGAATAGAATGTACAACTAACTTACTTTACTAAATAATCGTATACAATTTATTCATTTATATTTCAATTCAAATTAATTTATCTGTTAAATTTTAGTAAAAAATAAGCTTTAATTTTGTCAATACATTTCAGTTGAAGTAAAATGCAATTAAGTTTAAAGAGTAAATTTGATGAAAAAGAGTTATTTTCCTGAATTCTAAAGCACAAAACTCTTGAAAACTCGATTAGCCAGAGATAAATTCAGTGATGCGAATAACAGATCTTTTATTGCTTCTATATAAAATCTCAATTTAATTTTTCTTCTTAAACGTAATATTAGTTGTTCGCGTTTAGAGACAACAAAGGGAACTATGTTAATAGAAGCTAAAACTTCAAGAACTATACAATTTATATTATATTTAATTAGATATTTAAACTGTAACATCTGCATATGTAAAATGCAACTATAATGTTGCTACATTTGAATTATTTGTTTAAGCCTATTTCATAAATTGATTATGGGTTTCTGTGAAACTGTATCCAAATGAATGATACATATTACATAAATCATTAAGTGATAAATGCAATTTACAATATCTTTTTGGAAACATAATGATTAACGTCATCATGTTTAATATTGGCCGTAGTGAAAAATGTATATACAAAGGAAGTAACATTTTAGGCTGTAATATAGCTATTTACTCATAAATATTGCTACTAATGTTTGTCTAAAAACTGAGCCTTTTTAAATTAAAAAGTTTATGCAAGTTGCAAAACTGTTTTGAATTATTTTTTAAAAGGCAGTTAATACAATTGTTGACCCAATAAAGTGTTTCTGATAAACGAGTGTAACTGCCAGGGAAAAATAGAAAACATATTTGACCTAAGCTTTAACGGTAAAAGTCACTGTCTTTACCTAGCATTACAGCAATGGTAAATAGATTGAACTTTCTCAAACACAACTCTTTCTCCAAGCAAACATGCACTAGCTGATAGCTAAGCTCGGTACATGTGCAAAACTAAGGAAAGAAGTTCGTAATTACAGTACTGGTGGTGTAGTTTGTATTACTTTTATTGAAAATTAAATTTCAAGGTATTGAACTTTACAGCACCTAATCGACAAATTTTAAGAATATTTAAATATGTAAGAAGTTTTAAAGTTTTGAACCAGAAAATATTATCATAGTATATTTTTCTTCAAAAATTACAACTTTTCTAAATAATTTACTAATTTAGCCTACTTTACAGTAACCAAACCAACCTTCAATGAGAAAACTAGGCAATTAGATTTAAGCCAACCGTATTGTTTTGTCGAACTTTACAAATTATAACCGTTATTTTAGTAAAATAACAAAATAAAAAATAAACATTAACGAATCACGTACAGAAAGAAATATCGCCATGAATGCATGTCACCGGAAAGCTACTTCGAATCTTACTTCCGACAGACACAATAAATTATTGTTCTGTATGTACTTGATACTATTTTATACAAAACATTACTGAATATATTGCTTTAATAACTTATAAATACTTAGATTATTTCTAAATAATAGGTTTTTTTTTTAAATATGATTACCGTAGAATTTGTTTAACTGTCAATTTTGAAATAACTGTTATATTTCTTATTACTAGGACCCACATAATTAAAAGACCATTGTTTCTTCTAGTGTCATTATAGGTTTATTAATGTTTACACTCGCATTATACAGTTTTCAATGAACTCATGCAATTACATGCACTACCTAAAATCATTGTACTACCTAAAATACAACTAACAATAATTTCTGTGTTACATGTACTTTAAATAAATTATATGAAAACTTTCACAATTTAGTGACACCTCTCTTTAAAGTTTTTTACGTGGTTTTTATTTGGTGTTCGTTCTACTTGGTAGTATTTAAACAATATTTTTCTACTGGAGATGTATAGCTAGGACTTTGTAGTTATGGAAATTTATTGTTGTACAAACTGATTTAAATCAAAATGAGAAGCTATAATTGAAAGGAAATTAAACGTAACTGCTATAAACTATATTTTATATTTTTTATAGTAATAAAGTATTTAAATAATGTTTACTAAAGTTTACTTATTGTCTTATACGTTGAAACTAATAAATATAACTAATTTAAATTTATTATAACTTGTTCACCATTGACATATATTTGATCACAATTAAGCGTATAATATGTTTTTGTTTCCAGTTTGATTAATGATGATCATATTTTGTTACTATATTGAGAAACTACTATCTCATTTCTTCGAATTCTTTTAAATGAAATTTTTCAATAACATCTTTAAGCCACCTTAGATCATATTACCGTTTTAATGTTTAATATATAAATACATTTATGTTCTCTTTTCGTGTCTCTTATAATATACATTACAATAAATAAGCTTCGATGTAACATTTTAGTAGTTTTGACGGTAAATATTAAATTAATTTATATCTAAAAAGTAATATTGTATTACCTTGAGTATCTTTTGGTGGAGAGTAAGACTGCATAAAGATAAAACTTATTTATATTTATTATAACTTGTATATATATATATATATATATATAAGTTTTATTTTAAACCATTATGTTATAAAAAATGTTAAAACAAAAAATATTATCTTTCTTAAAATACTCACTTTTGACTTTAACTCAGCATATCTCTCGTGTCTTGTTCAGTAAAGAAATCAGGGAATATGTTGGTACCACTACTAAAAATATTGTATTTATGTGACATAAATAGGAAAAGTACTACATTATAATATTTATCAAGCTCTATGAAATCAAAAGTAAAATAAATCTAATTGAAGTAAACTACAGTTCATATAGAGTTCAAAGCGATAAGAATCTTTCAAAATTAAACAACCGTGATAATTCATCCATGTGGATAACAAACACATTACTAATTAATTTTGATTTGATTCCTACTACATGGAGCTCTTGATATAATTATATTTTGTGTTATTACCTTCAATAATCCTGCTGCTGTTGTCCAATGGCCACAGTTTCAGCCCCACTGACCTATTTAAAAAAAAAAAAAAAACATTTAAAACCACATTTTACACTACATTACACATATTGTATATCCCACACAACACTAAAACATTTAAAAACGTATACATCTTCCATCAGAATTTTAATATCATAGTGATTTGTTTAGTGTAGACATCTTTTCTATGGAATGTATGCGTATTCATATAAACACAGTATGTAAGAGTTATGATTCTGAATTAATTGAAAACCCTATATACAGGTTTTATACATACGATTTTAATGTTCGAACAAGAACATGACCTCTAGATTTTTAAATTTTAACTTTTATTTAATCTACTTTTACTCTTGTCTTGTACTTATAAACCTATCTAAATCATAAAGAAAGGTATAACATAGATCTTGTAGTTTACCTCCAACGTTTCCAATCGTCAATCTTCGACGAAATTAAACTAGGCCTACTCAAAGGGAAATTGTCATTAAATTATTTTCTAAAATTAGCATACAGTGTATATATTTAAATAAAAGGTACTTCTTAAGCTTTATACTTCGTCAATAATTTATGAAGTATTCTAAACAACAATGCGACAATGCACTCAAACAGCTGATTTACATAAGACTTAGTAAACTACTTAGCATAGCTTTATCTGGAAATGTATTCATTAAGAAAATGAATCCATCTCAGAATGAGTTAAGAGAGGAACTTTGTCTTATCTAGAACTTGTAAAGGTACGTTGTGATTCAAGCGATTTTGCGATCATCGCTCTTCAAATTATATATACATATTTTGTATTACTTTTAATAAACCAATTTAATTTATTTAAACTAATTATTTATTTAATTTAATTTTCTAAATTCTTTTTTACATATAAATACATATAGGATCAATTATTTAATTTTAAATAAGTTTTTAAATCAAAATGTTGTTATTAAAACTAAATTCAAGTTATAATAGATTTCTTTGAGATGTGATTTAAAATTTATTTTATTTCTTTACTATCTCATTGGTTGGTATGATATTTTAGGTAGCATATATATATATATGTTTGTTTACTGTGAATGGTTTGTAAAGAGCCTGGATTTTTCAACTGGCTATTACTTATTATAAATAAATATTTATAATTTAGATATTCCTCTGAGGGGCACATCCCAAGATATAGGTAATTAACTTCTAATTAAAATGTTACACGCAAGGTTATGCAACACTTCTAACAAAAGTTACTTCAACAACATTGGTTTTCTGTTAGTAAGACTCATAATAACGACCAATGGAACTGTCGGTACTGGGTAAAAGTGAACTGACATCTGGTAGAATAGTCGCTTCAATAAACTGAACTTTAACCCTCAAAGCGGCGGACTACACACCTATGTAGTCACTCCGTGCCGCGAAAACACAATTATTTAAAACGCGTGATTTTATCGAATATTTCACTAAAAATCTTCCAATCTCAAAAAGACAAAACCATTGGAAAGGTAATGTTTCAAACTTTAACTTTTGAATTTACAATTTTTTCTAAAAAAAATATATTAACACTATGAAATCATCGTTTTAAAATTGTAGTTTTCTGTAAAGCTACTGCCACGCGTGAAAACACAAAGAAATTACTCAACTTTGTCACTTCTCTAAAGCTCAATATCGCCCGACAGAAATATTTTGACAATTATACTGTATAAAGATCCCTTTGGATTCGTTTTCAAAATAAGAAATTTGAAATTAATATATATTTTTATACAGTTCTATTTATAATTAAACTACAAAACTGTCGTACATTTAAAAAAAATGACAAACAGTTTTTACTACTTTTTATGTAGGCCTAAAGTTGAACTTTTCCTTTCGTTACTGAACATTTTTTGTTTCTTGAGTTAATATTTTTGTAAATTTTACATCAATACATTTTTCCCTGGCATATATGAATTTTTGTAACCTTTCTCTACAAAAAAGCTATGGAACACTTTTGGATTATGATATAACTACTATATTTGGCGAACTTTTGAAAAATGCTTGCAAACGCCAAAAAATCCACTTTCGTTAACATTCTAGGGTTAAATGGTAGTGTTTCTGTTTTTGGAACAATGTATAGTTCAAATTTGGTTTAAACTATTTGCATATTTCATTACTTCTCACGCTATCTCCTGACAATACTCTTCAGAGTGTAGAGTGTTTTCATAATTTGATTTACCTGTTTTTCTTCTTTAAGGCGAAAAACCTAGGTAGTGTCATTGCCAGGTTTTACCTGTTCAAATCATATACATAGATAACCTATTATATTGGCACTATCACTTTGTATAAAATATCTGCACCAACAATCCTCCTTACTTCAATTTATTTTATTAGCACCACTGAGATTGGAACGGGCAATGCATTTCCTGTGATGCCAACTAATCGATGAACCAATTTAAACCTTGAGTTAAACTATATTTTACGAAATTTTACATTACAAATATCCATCAAGTGTATTAAGCAGTTAGTTTTATTATACCGTCACATAAGGGAAACATTTTAAGAAAAATTATCTAAAAAAATATTTTTTAAACGATATCATGATTGTGAAAAATACAGTCTTTCACAAATATTACTCAAATGCGTTTCAACTTCAATGAGGCAGGATCTTCAATAGTCAAAATATAACCCTACCCTAACAGTTTCTTTCGTATTTAGACAAAACTGAAAGAGGCGTGGTCAAATTATAATTTAAACTAAAAATAATGATATTTATTGATACATAAAGTTTCCCAAGCATCTATTGCATTAAGTTTTGTTCCATTTCTTAACAATTTCTATTTTAAAAACGAGATTTTATTCTAAAGGCTTAGCTTTATTTTATTTATCAGGCCTATTATATTTTAAGTTAATATATTATGGGATCATGTTTTTAGCTCTTGTCTTAATAATTATTTTGACCAAACCAAATAAATCTGCCATAATAAGTAGTTTAGTCATAGTTTAATTAATTATTGTAGGTCGTGTTTTGACTGAAGATTGTCTGTGAAATAAATGTATTAGTTGTGCCAATCTGCGTTCGGGTTTTATTCTGACAAATCAAGCTCAAAATGTATTTTTATTTTTTTAAACACGATGATCTTTGTCTAATAAAAGTCGTAATACCATCAGTACAAAATAGTTAACAAATCGGATAGTACCGTAAAAGAGATTTTATGTTCAGATAAAACAAATACATTTCTTTAAAACCTAAATTATTTTAAAACTGCAAACTTATATAAATATAACTGGATAGTTTATAATCAAAGTTTACGTGTGAATTGTATATTTTACACAAATGTCAATGCATATCTAGAATCTAAACTACTTTATACAGAAACATTTCCTGGTGTGTTTTTGTTTACTCTGAGCGAAAAAATACTAATATAAAATATTCTAAGATATGTCGGTAAATCAAAATGAAATATTTATAGATAGCAAGAGTAAACCTTACATGTTTTGCATACATATTTCCCACTACGTAGTTTAAAAGTTTGTAGAATGAATTCCATATATCGGAAAAGTTAGAGTTGTTAGAACATTTTTTCTTCAATGTAAATATTCTTTTGTTTATAACTTATAGGAACTAAGATTAAGTGAAGAGAGAGATTGAAACTAAGCCGAAGGACTACAGTTCAGGAATACACCCATGCTGCGTTTGAAACTATGTTGTTCAATGAGTTGTCTTAATAGAGAAAATAACACCGAGCCTGGAATCTATTAAAACCAGATTAAGAAACCTATAATTTATAAAATGATAAATACAAACCTTCAAATTAGTTCAACACTTTGAGAGAGAAATTTGTTTAAAAGAATTATCATAAAGTAAACAAAAAGTTTGATTATTTATTGTGTATAATTATGTTTAGTGTAGAAGGTAAACTTAAATTAATTACTCTTGCATCTTCCTCTTTAATTATTTAGAAACTGCATTGCAAGAAACTAAAAGTATTGGTTTTTCGTTCCAGCTACTGTGAGTAATAAGAGGTAAATATTTAACTAATTTTATGGAGAATTGAATTTAATAGAACTGTTTATTTAGCTTGATAATTAAAAATTGATAACTTTGAAAACTTTAACTAATATACTCACAATAAAATTAATTAATACTTAATTAAAATGTTACCCAGATTGTATTTAAAAATTATAGTCTTAAAATTTCTTTAGGTAGAATAATAAAGTTTAAACATTTAAATTAGTTTTATTGAATATTTAAATTAGATTTTATTGGACTAACTAATAGCAAAGATAGTGGTTTTTTCTGAACTTCTATAGTGAAACAGTTGGCCAAACTTATTGAAGGCTACTTTACTGCAAAAGACCTGCAACTAAAACAAATTACTCAAATACAAACCATTAATCTAGTTACCTGTTTTTGTTATAAACTGAACAGAAAATGCATCATTTTGAAAGGAATTGTATGGAAACCTAAATTTAAATTTATTAAGAGCGCTCTACCATTTGAGCTACGCTCCCAGTTATTGTAAAACAACTTCTGAAGCTACTTCAGATTATGTTATAAATATAGGCCTACCTTTTAACATTTTTTCAAATTTTTACAGGAATATTTATGGCATTTCACCTCTAATTAAAACTAGGAACTGCCATCTGCGAGCTGGACTAATAAAATAAACTCAGACATCATTAGTTGCATAATATTACAATATTTGATCCGCTGTAATTTGTAATTCGACCGTTCTTTGCGATTGGGTTTGCACTGTATTGTACTACTATCAAAGACATTGAAAATGAGTTTTAACTCAACATACATTCAAAACTGTCATAGGCACGCCAAAAACAAGAAAAAACATTAAACTATTTTTTGTAATGTCAAATACATAACTGAAAAGTTGTATTAAAATTTGATAATATTTTTCTTTTCAATAAAATAATATTATATTCCACACTGTTGCCGAATCATGTATAAATACAAATAGATAACAATTTTAACTTAACGGCGCTGGATATGTAATATCGTTACCTAATGCTTGGAAGTTGCATACACGAGACATTGCAGGCAGTAAAGGCAATGCTGTAGTTTATGACGCTTTTTGAGCATTGTTTGTTGAATTTAATAAATTTGGAATGATACTTTAGTCCAAATAACAAATTTTATACCAGTGCGCATATATTCAAGAAAATTAACTAACACCACTGATTAACATATAAACTGCTGACCAATGAGTTGAGTAACCACTTACAACCTGAAAAACGTGTGCTAATTTACAAACGTGAATCAAAGCCGAAAATGAATTTATATTTTTGTATTAGATTTATTACTCAACAAGTTACAATAATGAGTATAATAATTGTAATGTTTAAGGTTAAAATCAAGTAAATTAAAACCAGACAAAAATAAAATAAAAAAATGTGTGTACTATATAACAAAATAATATTAAATTTAATATTGAATTTTAGTACCATGGATTTTCTTATAAATGATGTCTTTTTAAATGGGCCACCATTGGTATCTTGTAAACTATAAATCTGACAGCAAACATTAAATGGCACACATTCTTTCCTTGCTTTTTAAAAAAATAAAAAATATGTAGTTAAAATATTTGTAAATGACCGCCATTTTACAAATGCTTTAACTACATATTTTTTATTTCTCAAAAAACAAGGAGAGGTTCACCATTTAATGTTTGCTGTCAGATTCATAGTTTACAAGATACCAATCCCAAGATACTGGCCTATTTAAAAAAGACACTCTGTATACAGGGTGATTCATGAAGATATCCAGAATCTTCATTCAAGAGCTCAATTTACATTTAAAAATAAGGAATTACCTTTTTGTATTTTTTTTTTTTTTTACAAAATAATTCATATTTAAAAAATCGTTTGACTGATTGTGTTCAAACTTGAAATGAAGTTTAAACTAATAATGATCCATCTCAAGAAAAATAAACGATTGTATCCAATCATACGTTCAAATATGGCGGCTGTTTGAAAATTTCAATCCTAAGTTACTCAAAAACCGTACATTTTTACAAAAAATGTCAAGACACCTTTTTTGTATCCCTTTTGATCCCTTATCGGATAATGTAACAGTCAAAACAATCGGTTAAATGATAATAGCTAAGTAATATATAATAACAGCATATGAACATACAATATTGTTGTGTTTGTTGTGTTGGTATAGGATGCAGGGTTGAACAAACCAATTATTAAACTACCACGGTCAACTGTAGTTTAACTATTTTTTATGCTTTTTCATGCCCCTATTTCAGGAACACAATTGTACAGTAACTGTTATAGAATAAGTTGATACCACCTACTGGAAGTATTTGGCAATATCTCTTGTGAGGCATAGGTGATCCAACTGATTGCCTAATATTCAGTTTTCTAAATATTATAAAAACAAAACTTCAATTTTATACTTCTAGTAAATTTAAATTTAATAAAACTCAGTGAAAAAACAAGATTTTAATTTTAATGATCGTCGATCCTAAGGAATGAGTGCACTGTAAAATGCTTATTTGTGCTTTTGATACTTATAATTTATCACTGTGGTAATACTTAAGCTATAATGCATAAAATAATGGGATGTTCAAATAATAGGTAATTCTACGAAATAAAAGATTTTTATACAGAAAAATAAAAATTATTAATTTATTAAACTTTTTCAGCAACATAAAATAAAATACTATTCTCTGATTGGAACCTTTTCAACAAGTACAAAATAATCAGTTATATGTGTTTATAATATTAGAAGGCAGAAAAAAATCATTTATTTTAATTTAATTTATTCTGATAATTTAATCAATCGTTTTCTAAGAATTTAATTTTTTATATTTAATTTTATCGAGTTTAATTTAAATGTAATAACTTTATGAATTTAATTTAATTTATTATAAATTTTGATTTAATCTAACATCCTAAATAACCCAGTATACTCAATAAATTTGATGAATTTACTTCAGGCAAATTTTAACAGGAACTAACGTATCACGCTCTTTACCGACCTTTTTACACTTGTCTTGACGTCTCGACGCTAGTGGTGACGTCAGCGGTTGGTTCCCGAAGTCGGACAGGTAAACTGCGTGTTGTTCCTGTAGTCGTATTGCTGAAGGATTTTTTCCTGTTGGGTCTGGTTGTTGGATGCTGGATGTCTTCTTAAAGTTGCTAGTTTGCAATGCGATGTCGTCTGAAGTCCTGGGTTCGGTTCGAAGTTACGATCTCATGTCAGTGAAGTTCGCCTGATGATCCTGGAGTACAGCCCTCAAGTTTATTTGACTACTTCATTCAGGAACTACCATCTAGACTAGTAGTACTAAGTCCTGTAGAATTCTTCCAGAATGTCCAAAAAACGGTCAACTTCGTTGTAACTAAGTTGCCACTGATTTTACGTAATTATGCTGACATTCGTCCTGTCGTACTATCTCTCAATAACACTTGTAAAATTATTATTTAAGTTTTACGATGAAAATACTAAGTCATCTGACTCGACATAAGTACTTTATAAAAAACAAGCGTCGTAGTGACGTGGTTACCGTCACGCAACGAATCATCTAATAATCAAAGAAGCCCCTGTCCTCCGGCGTTAGAGTATTTATACTGATGTTTGCAACTAGATTCGTAGCCAACTTTACGTTCATTACACTATGTTTTTCCCCTATTGAAAATAAATTTTTTCCAGGATATATTAATCCTACTTTTTATTCTTTACTATCCAGTAATTTTTCCTGTTATCTCCCAATTTTGTTACGCCTTTGTTTTAATTAAAATCATGTTTTTCATTAAATTTAATTAATATTGAAGTTGGTAGACTTGTCTCAACTCTTCCTATTGGCTCTTGTGATCCGCTGTTCTGTTATCTTGTTTTGACTAATTTGACCATTGTTCTTCTTATTTTTTACGTAACTTCTTGCGGATTTATCTGATTTTCTTGCGCGTGAACATTTTGGATTGGGTTCGATGTCTTCTTTCTTCTCGAACTTGATTCGCGGTCGTGCAGTCTCGGGTTCGCGATCGCGTCTTAAGCGTCTTTTTCTCGCGACCTCTCCCGGAAAAGTCTCTGGGTTTTTGCTTTCCACAATTTTCCTCTTCACAGTCTTTATTTCGTATTTATTTCGCACACTAGTCGTCGTTTCACTTAACTCTGTTTATTATTTCTTCTGGTTTTGGTGTTTGGGAGTTTAACGATTTTTCAATTGTTCGGGGCTTATGAATTTCCCGAAATTTATTTTAAATACTGGATATTCTACACATTTCAACTTAGTTAATACCATTTTTGGTTTTAATAAATGCTTAAAATGTTATTTTTTTATTTTACCTCAAAGGTGTGAAACTTATCACCCTTTTGAATTATTTAGGTTTCCAAGTTTTATTTTAATTTCATGTACTACTTTTTGTTCTCTATAACTTCTCTATAACTTAAAGTTACACTTTATAAAACTTTATTCCTTCTATACTTTATTAAAGTTCAAATTTTTTATTTTACCAAATTTCTACATTTCTAAAATTTCCCTATTTCATTACACAACATTTATTTTCAGCCTACTCTTGTAAAGCCTAAAAACCTTTAGTTTTTTGATTCGAGGAATTTTGAAATTTTCCCCAAACTTTACATGTTAATATATTTTTAGCATTACATACTATTTTGATTTGGTGATCTTACGGCAAACACATACGTGGTCAGCGTAATGCCTTTCCAGAAAAAATCCAAATACAAACTATTCCTGGATTCTGGCATCCCCTAGGAACTCATGACATATTTTTCTAAGTTTTTTTCCATCTATAACAAGCCGGGGTTCAACAATCGAGTTCAGCAGATAACGCCGCGCTCGACTCAACTTGTTGACTACATACGATGCTAACCCGCCGTTCGCCTAGATAAATCCAATTTTACAAAATTAATTATAAAACCAGAAATTCTAGGAACCACAGCGGATTTTTACCGTTGTAACACATAACTTAACTATCTAAAAATTATTGAGATATCCGTAATTTGTTTATATGTTAAAAAAAGTGAATTCCCTTTTGGTTGTACTGCAGAACCAATTATTTTATAAATTTAAAGTTGACTTCAAAGGTCCAGATTTTAATACAAAGATTTCCCCTGCAAAATACCAATTGATATATATTTTTCCTCTTTGTAAGTTGTAATTAAATGTAGAATAAATACTCTAGAGCTAGTTGTATTTTTTTACTTACATAAAAAGTATATACCCTACTTACTGTATGTAACTTTATTGGTAAATGTAAAGGTACATTTGCAGGTATGTATCATGAAAAAAAGCTATAAACAATTTTATGTTGAAACACCTAACATATTTTGAATAAAGAAAGATTTCTAAAGGTAAGAAAATTTGACTGTAAGCTATAATTATATATTTGTATTTAATTAATGAAATCATTGAAATATTAAATAGGTAAGCTTAAATAAATAGACCTATACTAAATCCAAATGTATTATTTGGCCGTTTTACCAATGAGCAAAAAAACTGCTTCATGACATTTCCTCTAAACAAAATTAACTGCTGCATACATTTAATATTTATTTAAAATTAAATAAATTACTTTTATTTTTACAAAAACATTTTGTTTATATATAGAACTGATTTTTTTATTTATACAATTCTGGAGAAGATGTTTGTTATTTAAACTAATTATAGTTGATAAATGTCAAACAATTTACTTTTGATCGGTGCCAAATTTTACTTTTCTGGTGATAAATCGAATGTACAAAATACATGTCCAAACGGCAATATTTAGAAATTTACAAGTTTGATGTATAATCGTACAAAATAATAATAGTCCAGTCGGTAGGGGTAAATTTAGACCAAAAGTTCCAGTAATTTACAATACGGCTGATTTTTTTTATAAGTTCATTAAAGTATGTAGATTAACATAAAAAAAAGTTTACCAGTCTATCGATTTCCCAAAGTCGAAAAAAATCGATTATCATTTTTTTTCGATTATCCTTAATATTTTGAGCGGAGATGAAGATAGAGAAAAATAAAAAATACCACCGTGTAGGGGAGGTATTTTTCAACAAAAAAAGGCATATGTATTTATTTCGTCCGAGCAATGGTTTGTCTGGAAAAAATTCGATAATGCAGGTATGTATTTTGCAGCAGGGGAAATCACTAAAAGGGGACATCTTATTCATATATGAAGCTTTGGCTCATTCTAAATTGACCGAATTTTAATATATCGAATTGAAACTTGACGTAGGAGTTTAAATATATATTTTAAATATTTATGCTGAGTCTCAGCTTGTTATCTTGAAAATGACCCGATCTAGGAGTAGATTTCGATTATCGATTTTAGGAGTACCGGACCCACGAACTAATTTCAATCTATTCCAGTTTCGTCGATTTTTGGAATATCAACATAAAATTTGTTTTACAAGTTGAGTACACCAGTATAAATATTCTTAGTAAGTATGAACAATTTTTTTCTTGTTATTTTTAAAAATAAGGCCTTTGAGGCGCTTGAAAATAGTCTTCTGTTTTACCTATCTCGTTTTAACTATAACACCTATGGATTCAACGACTCCATTTTCGACATTTTTTAACATATCGATTTAAAAATTGGTACATAAGTTAAAAACACAATTTTTTTGCTATACTTATTCTAAAAACTATATTTAAAAATTGACTAATCTGCAGCCGATTAACTCAAGCGTTTTGATGAAAAATCTAAAAAGGTCTAAAATTATACTTTTTTAAGTTACTTGTGCTTTGAAAAGTAAATAATAAAAGAGGTTTATACTCCTTGATCTTGTTTGAATCTATATATTTAACTTGTAAAAAAAACTTTCAGATAGATGTTTTAAAAAGTTTCTAATCTGAAGCTGTTTAAAATGAATTGGTGGGTCCGGTACTCCTAAAATCGATAATCGAAATCGACTCCTAGATCGGGTCATTTTCAAGATAACAAGCTGAGACTCAGCATAAATGTTTAAAATATATATTTTAACTCCTACGTCAAGTTTCAATTCGATATATTAAAATTCGGCCAATTTAGAATGAGCCAACGCTTCATAGATGAATAAGATGTCCCTTTTTAGTGATTTCCCCTGCTGCAAAATACATACCTGCATTATAGAATTTTTTCCAGACAAACCATTGCTCAGACGAAATAAATATTTATGACCTTTTTTGTTGAAAAATACCTCCCCTACACGGTGGTATTTTTCATTTTTCTCCATCTTCATCCCAGCTCGAAATATTAAGGATAATCGAGGAAGAAAATGATAATCGATTTTATTTTTCGACTTTTGGAAATCGATAGACTGGTAAACTTTTTTTATGTTAATCTACATAATTTAAGGTACTTATAAAAAAAATCAGCCGTATTGTAAATTACTGGTAGTTGTAACCTATACCGACTGGGCTATAATGTTGAGATTTATTTTCCACTTAAGATTATAGATTTAAGATGTCCTTTCCCACTTTATAATAGTTACGATTTACATTTCGTAACTCTATTATTTTCATTTATTGACTAAAAAAGAAGGTAATCTATATATTTAAAGCCGCAAGGAAAAAACATTTGGACAATTCGTCTGAGACTTCTACTGGGCCGATTTACATGCGGGTTTTAACAAAACAAAGGTTTTCGGTCCTATATTAGCAGGTTTTATTTGTATTTTGAAAATATTTACGTTAAAAGGGTCAAAAATGAAAAATATACTTTTCTTTTGGAGATTTAACATGAGAGAAAAAGTAAACTTTTTCAATCCTTTGGACCGTTCGTCTGAGACTTTCACTGGACCGATTTACATTCAGTTTATACCAAATAAAAGCAAAACTTTTCTATATTAACAGGTTTTATTTACTTTTACGTCATCTTAATTTCTTAATTTAAAAAAATCTACATTTCCAAACCTTTGCAATGATTTTAATTTATAGTTCTTCAATCAGCTGATTGTATAGAAACAAGGTATTTTGTCTAACAACAGAAGAAGAGCAAACGCTCATATAATATAACAGCTGATTTCACCCATCATCTGTACAAAACCTAGCGTAAATTGTATTTTGGGGTTGTGTTAACAATAACAATTCATCAATAATGTAATTCTTCTGAAGTTAGGGCCACGGTGGCCGTGATTGTTAAGGCGTCAATGCTTTATCAATCGTCATGGCAACCATCAATGGAAAAGTTCCGGGTTCAATTCCCATTGACCCTGAATAATTTTCTAAATAGTTTCTTAACAGACATCGTTGGCTGTGGTTCGGATTCCACGTAAAACTGTAGGTCCCGTCTTCATTAGCCTTAAGTGCAAAACAGCAGGACGTTAAACAAAAAAACAAAACAAAATAAAAAAAATTCTTCTGAAGTTGATTTTTTTTTAAATATGAGTTATAAAATTAAGGTAGGCTATAATACATTATAAGATTTGCTTTGAGGTTATAAAGTGAATATAAATACAACATTTGATCAACATTGAATTTATTAATTTATACAAATTTATGGAAGATACCCATTCGGATAACTTCAGAAACATACTTAAATCTTCGTATAACATAGCCTATAAATATATTGGAGTATTTACTTTATTATAATATTAATAAGTTCTAAATCATTTGATAATCAATATGAAATAAAAACCAATTAAAAGATAACATTTGTGTCTTTATCTTGATGTATAATTAAGGTCTACATAAATACAACATTTTACAAATAGGCCGACAGTTTTAATTTGCAATATCTTTCATGGTACGGTAGTTGGCAACTGTATTATTATGCAAGATATGGTTTTTTCTCCTTTCTTTCCTATCTATATTTATATTCCAAAAAAATAGATTATGTGTATAAAATATTAGTTAAATTCACTGATTGTCGAATCCATTTTTTCCTTCTTTAATTTTGCAACAACAAAAATAATTGGAAGTAAATAGCATTTTAAAAAGTACATTTTATACATGTTACGCACCATCTGCCTAGCGCTCCACTCACCACGTATGGAGCTGTTCCGCCGAGTATCGACGGGCAACAACTCTAACTATCTATATATTTTAAGTTAGGCCTAGACTGAACCTAAATAAATAAATAATGTTTATTGTTGCTTGAGTAATCAGCTGTAATCTCTAATATTTTCATTAACAGTTTATTTCAAATTATAAATCACTTATTAATATTTCTAATTTTTAGGTTAGGTTTTTATTAAAGTTTAGACCTGACCCCTGCTGACTACACACCGGGTTCCAACAGGAGGTTGGCGTGCGGAGCACGCAGGGGTCTCTCCTAGTAAGTATTAAAGTAATGAGATGAACTCGAACTATTGTCTGAGTTTGTCAGCAACTCCGGCTTTTACTATTGCTTTAGCATTGTTAAAAATTTTAACAATTAACAATTTAAATTATACAATAAATTTTCATAGCACATGGTCAAAGGACTTGAGTAAATAAAATAATATTGTGGGTTCATTCTTCTTCTATTTTAACGTAATTAAGTAATCTTCAGTAGCAAAATAAATACAATCAATTTAAACGTAACATTCAGTTTACATTATTCAAGCGTGCACATAACTTCAAATTAGTTGTAAAATGTCATGATACAACTAATTAAAATTAAAGCACAAAAATAAACCACTTATTTAAAAAATCATATTTAAATTCTAAAATTAGTGTAGAAACTGCGAATAGTAATCAGAAGAAAGTTAGACTATTTATTGTGGTTTTGTCGTATCATAATTAACCTCAAATGCTAAAAAGAGTTATAGAAACAGCTTTTTGGGTAATAAATTAACAGAAAGGAGCTGTTTCCCTAGTGTACGATTTTCCTAAATAATGATACTTTTTTGTTCATAGTTATACATATCGTTTATGCCACATCGTTTACAAATGCGTCTCTAGATTTCTAGATTTTAATAGATATTGATAGAAAAAGAAGGACAAATTATTATGCATTGCTGTACCAGCTAGTCAATATGAAAATGTTTTTATAACCCTCAACCCAAATTGTTCTTATTGTTATATTTATCAATATACATTTCTGAAATTTGATTCTTGTCAATTAATTTTAAATCATTTAAGAATTAAATAAATAACACAAGCATTATATACTGTACGTATATTATTATAAAGGACCATTTTAGAAATTATGCTAATTTGAAATTAGTTGTTGTAAAGTGGATTAAAACACCATACAACTAACTTTTTAATCAGTTATTAATTAAAACTTTTTGATGTTTATATGATTACTCAAAATAATATTGAATTTATATTAATTTGCTTTTCTCTCGACCCTATCAAATATTACGTTCTTCTGAAAATAATTGACCTAATGGTGAATATTTCAAGAAATAATAGCCTGCTTACAACGTATTTGATCTTGTCAGTTAAAGTGACATACTTTGAAAAATAGGGCAGTGTCTTTATAGGAAAAGCAATATCTTACAAGAACACAGCCACCTGCTACTCGTGTGGTTTACATAAGAGTAAATTATAGACAGTAAAATCATATGTTAAATTTAAAGGAAATACATCCTTCATGACCCAGAAATATATACATTTCAAGAGACATAGAAGTCTATGTCAACATTAAAATTACAACATTAAAACCCTTATTAATAATACTGTATATAATAATATAATATAATAACCCGTAGTATAATTATTACATGAGCTATGGGTAGATAATATTATATTTTATAAAACATACAGGGGGAAATAAACATATTGACACTCATTGATATATATGATTAAAAGTAGGCTAATCTTAAACTGAACTTATGAGAAGAAATAATATAAATAATAAAAATAACACTGTAAACGCACACACATAAAATTAATAGTCCAAGCGTTTCGATGACCACGTCATCATCAGCAGTGACTGTTACAGCTACACACTTATAACTTTTTATAACTCAATAATATGTTTATTTGTAGTTAAAAATTCAAACAGAACTTTTTAGAATTTAGTTCAGGAAGTACACGTTCATAGATCATTTTACCAAAATCATTACTTTGCAAAATAAATTATTAGTTCTTAATAGTTGTTGTTTTTATTTACCACAATTATTATTATTACCTTTAATGAAAAGGTTAATTCATTGTTATTGTAAGTTCAAATAAAAGGTATATTATCTCACATATTTTACACATACAACGGTGAAAAATCAAACAAAAATCTATAAAACTGTGGTTGTATTCAGTCGCACTTTTAATTTATAGTATTGTATTGTTACAAACATTAAAAACGACTCAACTATCACATGTTTTTTATATCAGCTGATTTTAATATCTTCAAATGCAAATGAATGAGGTACTTTTCTGAAAAAAAATCACTTAATACTGAAGTATAAATACTTTCATAATTCAGATACGATTTAAATTAGTCGTTACAAAAATAAAGTAAACTAAAGCAAAAAATTACTCCGTACTATTTACAAAATTGTTTAGTAATGTTAGAATTCTACAACAAAACCCATCTGAGCAAACTCCCCGGTGGTACCTCAACTGATATTTCATGAAAGGACCGCAAGACTCGAGGGATCAGCTGTGCCAAACAATCAGATACTAAGTAGCGTCAAACTCCCAGAGGCATATTTCTTCTAGTAGAAATGATAATTGTGCACTACTCCGTGATGAAATAAAGCATGAATATGCACTAAAGCGATGCAGACATGGATACATTTTTTAAACGTATATTTTTTAAAAGACTTAAAAAAGTACCTAAAGTTTTCCTTTCTTAGGTCATAACTTTGTACATTTTCCCTGTCACCATTCCGACTATTGAGAATACCTGAATAGCCGAAACGGCAGTAGCGCGATACAAAATAAAATAGTGACTATTGTGAATGTAAGCCGTTTTAATATAACATTGTAACCATAAGACTAATGAAGAACGGGTAATAATTGAAATTAAAGTGTTAAATAATTAATTGTTCTATACTTTTCTTACAGTTATATAATAAAGAATACTCTTTACGTGGGTATAATTCTGTGTGTAGTTAAATAATTGGCTCTTTCAAAGAAATTTTGTTTAAGTATTAGTTTTTTTAGATCTAGTCATTATTTTCTTTCAGATATTACTAAATAAACAAATACTCTTTAAACTTCTATCGGGCGCATCTGGAGGTTGCCTCCATGTTTCATAACGAAGCAATAAATTTACTTTTATATATTTTTATTATTACAAACTATGAATATTTGATTACAGACTTTAAAATATACTTCTTAACTGCAAGAATAAAAAATGTTAACATATTTTAAAATGTTAAATAAAGTTATAACACAAATTAATATGATAATAAATATTAATAATAATATTAAAGTAATAACATTTGCCAAAAAAAATATAAAGCTATAGTGAAAATGTAGTTAAAACATTTCTTAATACAAACTGTTACTATTATAGCAATACAAATGGTTAAAAATTATGTATACAAAAATTTCAAAAAGTAATGTTCTCTAAAAACCTGATGTTTTTCCTTCACGTTTTACGCAATATGTAGTACGTATATATATATTGTAGCATGTGTATGTATATATACTACTTTTAAAATGTGTACATTATTTATATAAATATATAATAGGAATAGGTAACTAAAATGTCACAAATATCTACATACACCAATATAAAACAATAAAATAGCCATAAAAACTGACAAAAGTTAGTACACAGAAAACACTGTTTCATATAAATACACCATCACTTCAAATATATACACACACCAATATAAAACAAAGAAATAGTCATAAAAACTGACAAAAATAATTACTGCACAGAAAACACTGTTTCATATAACGCGAACGGTCGCACAAAGAATTTACCTCCATATACACTGTCGTCACTTCATCGGGCGCATCGGGAAGCTACTTCCAGTCCCGTTGAAAACTCACTTTAATACTGAAATAAAAGGAGAAAGCGGCCAAATTGGATATGGGTTAATTTCTAGAAGAGTCTTGTGAAATGGGGCAGAAAATGAGACAGCCGATAGCACTTTTTAACATTTTATTAGAAAAATGTCACAGATATGGAGGTAGCCTCTAGTATGCGCCCGATGGAAGGTTAAGAAACTTTAAAGAGGAATTTATAAATATTTTATACTATTCCCTCAGTGACGTCACTATATGTCATAGCTGCTTCATGATTTTGATGCATGCATCACAATTCAACATTATAATATATTAATTTAGATTATCAAATAGGTAAATAACTAGTTGTGATGAAGAAATATTTGGGACGTAGAATTTAGTACAAGGTTTATAACAATCACACAAAAAAAAGAAACCGATGAAAATATTTTTTTACAGATTTTTTTTAAATTACACAAGTCACTAAGTTCTTGGTAAACAACAACAATGAAATGTGTATTTCTAGAGCTAAATTAATGTAATACTTGTTTTTGTAGTGTGAGAAAATGTCTTGGCTTTATATAGTTCTAGATTCATTTTAATTTCAGTCTTGGAATAGTGTTAAAATATTAGTTTAAAGGTTATATTTAATATTTGAAGACATTGAGTAGAACTACATTTTTATTATTTAACCCTGAAAAGGTTATACATTAAATTTTAATTATTCTATTTTATTAAAACTCATTCCAGTTTTAGCCTAAAAGGTTAATGTGCAGTATACACTTTTGATTTTTAATTGCTACATTTTAAAGTTAAAATCAAAAGCATTGTAGGAATACATTTAAAAAAGGCAATTTGTCAGTTTTAATTAAATAAAGTAGGCTATGTAGAATAGTCCCAAAAAACGATACAAATATAGTTTACTGTACAATTTGTCAAATAAACTTAGTTTTAATTTTAAGTGCTGTTAAAAAGGAAAATTTTACTACCTTTACATCCGTCAATCTTATAAATCTATAAACGGTTTATCTGTAGCAGATTTGTTTAAGATTGACATTAAAAACGTACGTGTAATTATTACTGGTGTATGGTTACGTGGAAATTAGTGTATGTGATTAAATGCCTTCCTGCATAGTACCCTTTCAAATATTTTTATTTATTTCAACCAAGAATCGCCAAAAAACATAATATTTTTTTAAGTTAAAAATGAATTTTTTAAATTACTTTAAACATTAAAGTAAATGTTGTTAGAAAACGATCAGTACCTTTCAACTGATTTATATATTAGTTTTATGTTATAGAGTAAATAAACTTAGTTAAAACATACGTGTCTCAGGGATAAGGATCCAGTGCAGAACTTAAAAAATCTCGTCCCAGTGTTTTTGTCAGGAGTAACGATGATAAATGTTCTCCAAGAGGTCGCAACAAGGTCCTCAGGGTGTTGGGTTTGCTTTACATAATATAACATCATAAATCACAAAAACTAAATGCTAGTGGAAAAATCTAAAGTTTTTAAACGAAATTAAAATCTAACAAAACCAGCAATACCTTAGTTCCTTGTTTTATGAAGATATGACACAGTTGTATTATTTTATGTAAACAGATAAGATAATTAAATATTTATATAATTGTATCTTTATATTTTTTATAAACTAAAAACAATAAATTTGTTGCACATCGCTCAGTATTTTATTGAGAAATAACCAAAATAATCTTATTTAAAATTTAATGGCTTATCAAAAAGATTAGAAATACATTTTGTTGTTGTTTAAATGAATTACGACTGTCTTGTCTGAAACACTTCAATAACTAATGAATTCAATAACTTATAACACTTCCATAACTTATGAATTCTTCGTCTTATATAGCTCCGAAATTGTATAACCAACTACCAGTATATTTCAAATATTGTACTAGGCAACCAAAATTCCTGAAAAGTTTGAAATCTTGGCTGCTCAGTCTCGACAATGTAGACACTCTCCTTAATAATTAATATAATCCAGCTCACTTTTGTTATCAAATTTTCTAAAAATATTCTATTACTGTATTTATTTTTCAATTTGTATGCTTTGTTTGATTCATGCGCTACAGGAAGAGCCGCAAATGCAAACAACATTATTATTTATTGAACAGTTTTAAAATTTGATTAAGCCCAGTTTATCTCATCTGCTCTATAAAAAATGCTTAGATAAATTAAAAGAAAATGTTTGCTGTAAAACTCCTTATATTTCATTAGTTCTGTTATATTTTATTCAAAACTACGATAAAATAAATGTTATTTTGTTTTTGAAGTAAAGGTAACCCTCATTACGGGATTCCTAAAGAGGGTACCTAATTCTTCCATTTATATTTTTAATTTATTACTTTATTAAAATGTCTTATATTTATGTTTAATTTGACATGTATTGTATTGTACAAGGTTTGTAAAGGAAGAATAAATTTCCTTTCACTATTTTCATTAATTTCTTTTATAGTGTGTTTTATATTTAGTATTATTTACAAAATATGTAACGAAAACAATGACACTAGTTTTATGGCATTGAAAATGCAATATGTCATTTATCGGTTAATGTATTTCCCAATAATTAACAGCTATTTAGAAATCAGTAAATATTTACTACGATAAATTCAATCTTAAAGCTGATGATATTTTTATTGGGGGGGGGGGCGTTCAATAAACGTGGCGCGTACTAACGTGTTACTACGTTTTTTCCACCGAGTTACAACAGATGACAACGCCATCTTGTTTTTATGACGTAATATGGACTGACTTCCGTTAAGATAATAATATAATGTGTGGGGTAAAATTCATAACAATGTGTTATAGTGTATAAAGAAATCATATGGAAGAAGGGGCGGACATGTCATTGGTAGTAAACCTAAATTAGATGTATATCTGACGTTATATTACAATAAAAATAAATATTATAGTAAAAATGTGTATACAAATTTATATAATAATACTAAGTTAGATGTACGTATATATTATAATACAAATTTGTATCCAAATTTTTATTATAATAAAATGTGTGTAAAAATAATATAATAATAAAAATGTTTATAAAAATTAATATTATAATACAAATTCTCATTCTGGCGCCGATAGTACCAACATGTTTCTTATGGCACTACATCTAGATGCGTTGCTGACTGTGATTAACTGCGAGAATTTGAAATTAATTATTGATAAAAAAAATGTGTAAGCATTATCAGTTAAGTTAAGGAAGTTATCGGTTTATGTAGGACAAAATACTGCCCATTTAAACCACATTATACAGCATCGTAAATGTTAATAAATACTTTGTCACTAACTTAGATTCGATTTAGATAAATTAATCTCTTCTTAAAACTTGGATATAATACTATCAAAAGTTTAACATAACATGTTATAACCATAAATCAATGATAGTATAAATTATAATTAGACTATAACTTTACTTCTACTTTGATTTTACTTTCTATTATTATTACTAAGGGGAAACCTCTTTAGTGGAGGATGGCAGTTTTGTAACCTGATTTGTTTGTGTTAACGATTTCTCGCGATCAAGATTTTTCTAACTATGCAACGGTTCTGAAATTAACATAGTGAACGAAAAACCCTGGAGCAGTGTATATTTTTATGTTATTTTGTTTTAATTGTGTGACCACATTAAATATTTGTTAGTTTTTAGTATTACTTAAATAAATATTTCTCTAAACCAGCATTAAAAAGTTGTACATCAACCAAAACTAAATGTTGTATAATTACATTATAAGTCGTACTTATGAATAGGATACAGCCATATCAGTCACTTGAAGGGAAGTGTGTTCCCGTGAGAGGTGAATTTGCATTTAGAAACATAACACAAACCATCAAAGACTTAGACATAGTATTATATATTGTTAAATTGGCCTCAATGCTCGAGAGCGGAATTAAGGTTTAAATATTTTCTATCAAATATTATAGTAGGGAGAACACAGTTTTACAATATAAATCCCACAAAGAAATACATATGACAGACAAGGCCAAGTCCTTATCGAAAAGTTTTGGCCTATACAAATAGTGAAATATAAAATATGCCCTTTGACCAGTAGAATAGGTCTACAGTTTAAGATGTTACATTTTCTTCCAGGATCTATTTCAACTTTCTGTCTGTTTCAACTTTCAAAGTCTGAAATCGATGTTAAAAGATTATCCTAGCAAAGTTTTTCGTTATTTTTAAATTTTCACGTTTTCCTCCTACAGATATTTATAAGAAAATACTGTAAAGCATTTTATTAAGGAAATATTATGTTTGTTTAGTTGAACACTGTACATTGCTTTTTTACTGTTAAATAAAGAACACAAAAACAATGCTTAATTTAATCTATTTCATTTATCACTTAATTTAAAATAAGAAATAATATTTAATAAAAGCAAATAAAATTTCAACATTTATCTTTTATAACAATGTGGTTAGTTTGTATATATTAATGTTAAATATTAATAGGTTTTCAATTAAATGTAAGTTAGTACTGACTTAGCTAATTAATATCATAAAATACTTAAACATCATATTTGACTACAAACGTGTAACAATGTTGTGTACAAAAAGTATTTGTCTAGATTGAATCCAATATAAATAAATATATTCTTTGGATCATAGTAGCATGAAATCCATTTTATTGATTCCATTTGATTGTAAATTGTCAACAATAGTGTAAATTAGGTATATGTTATTTTGAAATCAAATATGAAACTCTATGTAAATCAATTAATATTTATTTACTTTGAGTTTATTGATGTTAGTTTTACAATCCCTCTGTTTAGTTTCGATGTTTGTTTACTTAAAAAGCATTGCTAAATTTACTGGCGACACTGTGTAATATATTATACTTTTTGGAGTTAAAACACAAAAATAAACCGCAGAAATTAAACTTTGTCTTGCGAGCCAAGGGTTCCGTGCGTCTATCACCTTTATAGTTTTACCAAATTGATATTAACTACATCAACACATCAATACTCCATATTATAACCAAACTAACCATAATCATCAATAACTATTGCGGGAAGAAATGATGGATGATGGAAGGAGTTAACAACTCACAACAAACAGTATTGGCCTAGGTATTCACTATATGAATAAAACATATATATATATATATATATATATATATATATATATATTAATTTACAAAAGATTATATCTGCTTTAGTTTTTATCGAAAGTATTTTATATAAATCCCTTGAACAAGAGTGATTATTTAAAAAAATTAACATACATATTTTTAGGAAGAGAAAGTTGAATATTTTAACATTTTCTGAAATACACTAAAATCTAAATTTTAAAAACTATGTTGATTATACAAAAATAAACCCTATAAAATAATTCCCAACTCGAAAAAAAATCTTCCTTTCTAAAATGAGTTATACAATGTTTTTTGAGTTCTGTTTATGGGAATAATAAATAGTATATGCTTCATAACTTTGAACATCGTGATTCCTTTTTAAATTCCGAAGAAAAAAAAAGAAGAATCATACAAACTAGTTAACCTTTAAAAAAATCCATGTTTTATAATTTTTTTATTTTACAATTCAGAACACAAAAAAGTACCTTTGTGTTATAATCTCAGGGAATGGAATAAAAAGCTTCTTACGCTCTACACTTTTTAATATATCTTTACATCATATAAACATCAAAGTGCATAAATACGAGTATTTTGGTTGTAGATTAAAATTTTTAAAGTTGCTTAAATAATAAATATGTTGATTTTCATTTTCTTCCTATAATTTATTGTTTTATAGAATTTATGATATAGTGTAAGTTCTATAGCAAACTTGATAATCGAGATAAATTATATATGCCTTCAATAGCTGCTACATAGTTCCCGTATTTATCAGGTAAGATTTTGTTTATCTACGACACACTACTAATTTGTTTCGATGTTATTAATATGAAAAGTTGTGTTTGTTAATCATTCCTTCATCATTCAAATATATTACGATTAATTCGAAGAGAAAACTTTAATCGATGTGTTAACAGCGAGAAATAGTATAACAAATTATGTTGACAGAAAAGAGATTGAAACTAGTCCACCGTATATGGAATATACAATTATACATATGCTACAAGCCACATTTAAGGCGATCCGCCACCAAAAACATACTATTTTATATTTTTAGGATTTAACCTTTGAATTCATTTTTATACTGTTTATTACAACTAAAAATGATGTTTGGGGGGAACATTTTCCCCGCACTTTTATGTATTTTTAAACTACAAATTTTGATTTTATTTATCGTTTTGAGGTTTTTTAAATTTTAAATGACTTTTATTATCAAATTTGAGTAATCTTTTTAATATTTTGTAGTCTATAGTACAAAGAAACTTTTTGGGTGTGCTGTTTCTAGAAAAAAAGCTATTTGGCTATTTTATTATTTAAACAAATATTTTTTCAACTTTTTATATTACTGTAAATATGTTTTTATTTAGTATTTTTAAGGCTATAGTGTTTTCCATAACCAAAATCTTCTAAATATATCCAAGACAAAGTAGTAAACATTTAAAAGGCCTAGGTCTAATAAGCTACTTTAGATTTTATTCAATCATACATCCATACATGGTAAAAAGTAAACCAGTAAACTGAATTTAAAGTTTCAACACTGTATAAAGCTATTCTTTTCTCACTTAAAATCCCCAGCTCCGTATGTATCTCCTTCTTCTCCTAACTTATGTTATTCTTCAGCAGTTTTACTCCAGAAGAATTATATGCCTTATAATTTGCACAAAAACTTAAAATTTTATAAAAATTACTGCTATTGGGGGAAAAAAGTGTGCGGTCGTGTTAACCCCGTCAGGAACGAAGTTCATCACGACTTTTTTTCAAATCCTAATGTAATTTAATACAAATGTTTATAAATTTTAGTGACTTGATGAAAAAGCGGTATGTCCCCTCTTTGCACTTTCTTTTTCTATCTCTTACTCTCTATAATTCGCACATTTTAAAATTTTCTAACACTATTTCAATGTAAATAACGCAACGTAAGAAATAAAATCACAGAGTTTCATTACAATTTTTGGAAGAATATCATTTATTCAAAAATAGTGAATTATAAATTAGATTAACATTTTTTGCAGTTTTATCATAATATTATTGAATCATGGTAGTTATTGTCTTATGGTTACTATAATAAGATGCATATTAAAAATATTAATATAATTTTAATCTTTCAGTTGCCGTTTATTATTAGTTTGTTTTTGTATACAAGTATGCCTATTTACTGTTTCAATAAGTTTAATGTTATTATAATAAAGGTGTACAATTATAACATCAAAGCTAAGATGTTAAACACATTTAAATTACCATTCATTGTAAATTTATTCAATTAAACATAAAATTTTGGTTCATCAGTCTAGTCCTAACCTAAAATTATTGTGTGTATGTTTAATTTATTTTACTTGCTTTAACGGCAACATACAGACAACAGTATTAAAATTACTTTCTAGGCCTAACCTAAAATTATTGTGTATTCAAATTAAACATTTAAAAACAATTAAGAAATGTCACTACCTTATTTATTTGGCATGCAAACTATAGTAGAAATGGTATTATAGGTATTTACCTGTGTCCCAGTCACCCCCAAAAAAGGAGATAAATGTTGAATGTTAGGAAAAATTTATTTTGACATTCTAAATCTCAGAAAAACGTTCAGTCATCTGAACTATATCCGTGAAAGACAAAATATGATCCCTAACTCACAATCACCAAATGTAATAGGAATATGTCATTAATTTAAAAGATCAGAGTTCTGACTAACTCTGAAATGTGATAATTGTTTTTAAAAAGTCTAACACAATACTCTAGATAGTTTGATTTAAAATAGAGTTGCAATTAATGATGTTTAAAAAATAGTTTAATGCGGAAATGTTTATTGCAAAACATATGTTCCAACATTGGTTTTCATGGCATGGTAAGATATTACTTTGATAATAGAACCCTCTTACAGTCCAATATCGAGCAATAAGAGATCTGTTTTTCGCCTCAGTGGATTTATCCTAATCTAATCATGTTTTCATTCAAAGGTTCCTTTGACCTGGAGAAATTCCCAAAATAAAATAAAATCAAGTTAGTCTTTGTTTATTGTCTAAACATGTTATTAGATTAGAGAATGAAAAGCATTTATTGAAACTCAACTAAATTTAAATTAAATAATAAACTGAATCTTGTGTTTCTACACGCACAGTAATTTATGGTCAGAGTTGAACAAGTTTTGTTATATGAACAAATCTTCACCATTCCTAAATATACAATCATGAGTGAGTATAATACCAAAGATTCAAGATCATGAATAGTTAGTTAAGTAAACAATTATCGTTCCTTGTGTACTGTCAATAGAATTCCTTACTAAAGAGAAAACACTAATGGTGCTGCAGTCGATTTTCTTAGAGCTTGTTTGAAGTGGCAGGATGAATAATTTGGCATAGTGATAGTTAATGGTTGCCTAACCAAACCTCACAAGTAAGAAAAATACATTTAGAAATTTTAGGCATTTTGTATGGTAAATTGGAGGAGCACAAAAAAAATGTGTATGCCCAATGAGTGGTATATCATATAAAGTGCAAAGTATTAACAAGTTTAAATAGATATTTTGTCTGTACAAAAAATCTTCAATTTAAATTTTTTATATAAACTACTTAAAACCATTATACCCTAATGAACTCGTAGAGTTATGTTAAACATCTTATTAAATACAAGAATGTACTCCCTTAAATGTATACACTCGAAAGGAAATTGGCAAAACCCGATTTTTATATAGTAATATAAATATATTGTTTAATATATAAAATTATACATTTGTAAAAGACACTTTTAAAGACGAATGACAATAAATCAAATGAAATGTATGGCAAAGTTATTACAAATTATTTACAAATGATTGGACTGAGGAAAAATATTTTTTAAATGATATAAAAGACTTTTAACAAAAAAATAAAATTAGTGTTGTAAAATTACGTTTATTTTTCTGAAATTATTAATATCTTCCGTATGTTTTTTATATGAAATATATGACATATTTGGATTAATTAACCAAAGCAACATCTCAATATTTTTTTTTTAATGTTCCATTTAAAGATGAAGTTATTTGATATAACTGGAAACTCTTCAACTTTAAAACTAATACTATGAAATCCGTTCTTTTCGATGCAAATTAAGAATATGGTCTTACCAGGATTTTATACTGAACATTTTATATTGTTTTGTGCTTTTTTTATAAAAAATTAAGAGATAGCTTAACACTAATCTATTTAGTGTGTAATAATGGAAGCATGTCCCTTTTTCTGCGACTTCCAAGTCATATTGTTTTACTCACTTAATTCCGAAATAATCATATGTTAAACTTCAGTTAAACTTTAGCTGTGAAATGTACAGTGAACTTATACAACACAGAGTTTTCATTTAGTGATAAGTGAAAAAAATTACTGGTTTTATGTAGAGAGATTGGGGATTTTATCGTTGACAATTTAGGAATCTCATAAACAATACAATTGGTTTCTATATCTTAATATGTCCCATAACTAGCTTAAAACGAGATTCGTGTATTACTTTTTTGTTTGTTAAATTTTAAACCTATTGTACGAAACATGTATAATGTGAGTTTTACTTTCTTTTGTTGTACTTAAATCAGCCTTAGTTGTAACGAAAAGCAGGTACATCAATGCAGATACATGTCATGTGAACGGTAGAGTATTATGCCGATAAATTATAGATAATGACACATCATACAAAACAATCGAGCTACCTATATTTATATTATTACAATCATAATTTGTTGGTAGTTGTTTGTATCAAGTCTTTGAAGAATTATTTCAAAGTTTTTATTTTTGTAATTTTTTTTCTGTTTCAATAGTAGGTTCTATTTATTTTCTCTACTGCATATCAAATACTTTTAAAATAGAAATATAACTATTTTTTATTTAAGTTGTATGTGCCTGAATAACGACCTGATAAGTTTATAAAGATTAGAACTTATAGATGCTATATTTTACGTAGATTAATAAAGAAGGAGATTGTTTTCAAGTTTGAATGTTATTCAAATGAATGCCATTTAGAGTTATATCCCTTAATATTTGTGGACAAACATAATACATTAAAAAATTAATCGTAGCTGTTCAACAATGTGTGTCATATTATTATTATTTTTTTTTTTAGTGTTACACTCCAATACAATAAGTTGAATAAAGTATTAGGTATAGTGTAAGCAAAATCTTCGAGGAAGCAAAATCCTTGACAATATTCCCTTATGTCACTTAACTAAATAACGTATTCTTCCCTTGAGTCAATAGTTTTTCATGTCCTTTTGAAGCATCAGCTTTGGTAAAATATTCGCCAGAGCGTAAAATCTCAACACAGAGTTTATGCTTGCCCAAGTTTGATATTGTAAGCCATAAATTGGCTTTCCTTTGATGCAATAATTTACTTTATTAGCTGGTTTAATAAATATTATGTAAAATTAATAAACGTTTGTAATTCTAGTTCATGGTGTAATTTATGGCAAGATATTTTGTTGTCCTGGTTGTTACAAAATTACCATTATTACAAAATGAATTATCATTAATTACTATTGGCTGGACAATGCAAAACTGAAGCTTATAACCGCATATAATAATGTTTTAATGAAAAATGAATTTATTATGTAATAAAGTACGTAACTATTGTGTATCCATTTTCTTGAGTATAAAGTAAATAATTTAATATTAACTAAATATATTTGTTGTTTTGAACACTTTAAAAAATTTGACAACATTAAAATAAATCGTTCAGTGAAATTTATGTCACACAATGAAATAATCTAAAGCACTTAATTTAATCTTATGTAGACTAACTAATAAAATATACACCTTATTTTAAGTTTTCTTACGTTTTGGTGAAATTACATACTATCCAGAAAAATACTATGTTTATGAAGTACATTATGAGAAATTCATTAGACTCTGTGCACAAATAACTTTGAAACTTTAACAATATAAGAAAAGATTAAAACAATAAATAAAAATTAACTACATGGATCGTTTTTTAGGATCGTTTTTTTTTCGATCGTTTTTGTTAAACCTAAACATTTTACTTTCTCTAGAATAAAAAGTAAAATATCTAAAAAATGTATAACCTGTTCAAATTTGTTCTTCAAATGTTTAAGGTACAATTTACCAAAAGTATTGTTTTAAAATAAGTACAAGTTCAGTATTATTTTTAATTTTCATCTGACGTATTTCTAGGGAGTAGTTTTTCACCCCTCATGTTTACTTTCAATAAATTATTAGTTATTTACCTATCTTCCACCTGTTAGTGTTCCTTTCATTCAGTATTTGCAGTTTTAGTAAAATTGTATAGTGTGTATTATTAAAGTTCTTTATAACTTTAATTCCACTTAAGCACAACTTTAGGTAATGTAACAACTCCTGTTCTAAAACACACGTTTACAGCCTATTTATTAAAGATTGGTAGCCAAAAGATTTTTGTAAATGTGGTTGAAAGTTAGAAATGCAAGTTTATACAGCTTCATCTGGAATGAATGTTTTAAACCCAGAAACATCTACTAAAGAACCATATAATAGCCGATATTAAATCACAATTTATTTAGGAAAATCCATCTTTTCTTCAAGTATGACTTTTACAGAACTTTCTCCTGGAATTAAAAATTAGGAAATTGATTAATAAAAGAATAATAATTGGAACTCAACTAACTTAAAATATAAGAACAAATCTAATTTGTCTTAAACAAATGTTTTTTTTCTTTTTTACTTTTAAGTAAGTTGCAGTTTAAGCTATAAACAAAATGTATAGTTTTGGCTATCATCGTCTAGATAAAAATTAAGCATCTACGTAAGAATTATTGTTAAGAATATTGTATAGGCCTATAATAAGACAAACTGCCTTTTTACAACTATACCAGGCCTCATTTTTGTTTCGCCAAAATGAATTTCCAACTAAATATAAAGTATTACACATTATATTGTGTCAGCCATTAGATATAATTGCACGTTATATTTGATGAATAATTTATTGAGATATACTCCTCCGAAATTTGCATCTTTTGTCAGTCCTTTTAGCACAAAATATTTGTATGTATGATCCTTGTCTCTATTCTATAGGCATAAAACAATACTCCCAATGTACATACATTAGTAAGAGAGTGCACGGCCTATAACTTTTTACCACAAAGAAATTAAGTCACAAGAGGGCTCAAGATATTTCATTACATTAGAGTGCTTACACGTCTTTTATTGTATTATTTTAGTCTATGTCACCACAAGATTAATTTAATAAAAAGCAAAATAATAGTTTACGAAAGATTTTCTTATTGATCTATGACTTAGAAACACAATATAGTTTAATCAATAAATGGAACTAAGGTCAAATCCAAAATATGTATTTTTGATAACATTCGTTGCTCTTTAATTATTTTCCAACATAAAATCTAGTGAAACTTTTATTTTAAATAAATCCATTTTTCAAACAAAACTACTCATATACTAATTTCTTTAAACTGGATTTAAGCTAAATTTATATGAAATAAATAATGTTTTAGCAAGACTAATTTCGATATAATTTCAAAATTAATTGAGTACTCATTCTTTCCTAGAGACATTATATTAGTCTGACTTTTGGTGTAGGCATAACAATTTTGTATACGTATTTGTTCAAGTAATGTTTGTTCAGACACGAAGATTATGTTTTAGTGTTTAAGTTGATATTATATCAATTTAAGTTTGATTTTAAATTGGATTCCCTTCGTTTAGTTAAATTAGCAAATTAAATATGTAAAGTAAATTTATGTCTGAACACCGCGATGAGAAAGCTGTAAAACAAAGATTATTACGAATTGTGAATAAATTAATAAGTAGTTTTACTTTTTTAGTAAAAACCTAAAAACATTAATTGTATACGTTTACGAAATGTATGTTTATATATTCAGAAACTAATATGTTTTAATAAAAATGCATGCATTTATTAGATTTCAAAAGACCGTTACCACGAAAAAAAAGAATTATTTTCTGTCTCAGAAACAAACTAAAACTTTTTATAGAAAAAATCCATCCAAAGAGATACAATATAAGAGGAAATATAAATATTTTAAAGGAAAAGAGTGAATATTTCCCAATTGTTTAAGTACATACTTTTTTATAATTTGAATGATATAATATTTTTTTTAAATAATGGTAATGTTAATGTTTATAAGAACCTGTGTATAGCAGTAATCATTTAATAACATATTTTACTGTAGCTAGTATCAAAATGAAATGACTGACTTGAGATAGTATTATTCTACGAACTTGGAATTGTGTATACTATTTTATTTCTACAAATCTTTATATATAATACGTGAAGCCGTTTTTTGTAAACACAACTCCTCCCTTATTTCTGGACCAATTTTAATGTTTGAGGTTTCAAAACATTCGTCTCATTTCTTAGTTTTGCAATAAGGTTTTAGATGTCAAAAAATGTTATCCTTAATGGCGTGAGCTAATCTCAAAGGTCGGGTTTTCCCCATAAGATTAACATGGAAAATATTTTAATTTAAATACCATTTCTATACAAAACAGCTGTTTATAATAAGAAACAAACTAATCCAGCTGATTTCGTGGGTGTAAATAACGATGATTACAGTATTCAGAAGGTAATAAAAACAGTTTAATACAAAACAGCTGTTTATAATAAGAAACTAACTAATACAGCTGCTTTGTGGAAGTAAATATTGATTTTTATAAGGGAGGAAATGAATTATTTATTCAAATTATAAAATTTACGAACTAATTTGTTTTGAACATTTAACATTATTTACCATCTTAGTTTTGAGGTTATTATTAATCCTACACTTTTATTATAAATAAAACATAACATATGTTTTTAGAAGGTCGCACCGGGGGGTTGGCGTGCGGAGCACGCAGGGGTCTCCCCTAGTATAATTTAATCACACACACAGTACTCACAGAAAATTTAAGTCGACTACATATGCCAAAGTCTCAGTTAATTTGTACATCTACTTTTTTATATTGAGAAATGCAGTCAAATAAATACCTTTGAAACTTACTGTTTGTTAAACATCTCTAGTTTCTGGGATTTATGGTCTTATATTATGTAAAGTAAACACTAAGTCCTCAGGGCCCGATTCAACCTCTTGAAGTACATTTGTTATCGTTGCCTTTTCTTGCCTTTTAATTTTCTTGAATATAATTTTTATATTTGTATATGGCAATGTATGACAAGATGTTCTTTTACGGTATCCGAATTATGACAATTTAGTGGAAATCGAATGGTATTTATTTAGCTCCTTGTATTAATATACGAATCAATATTTCGTTACATATAAAATAATAAATGCAATAATAGGTTCAGTAACAAATGTATTTTGTACTTTAATTAAGAACAATTATATTTTAATATTTTACATAAATAATATAAATATATGTATTTTAGATTATAATTAATACATCTTAACAATATAACTGTTCATGATCATTTAAATCGTGTTTATACCATACTTCAAAAAAGGTTGGCAATGTTTAAATCAATTCCGAAAAATATTTTGATTTTATTTGTTTATTTGCTAGTAACTTATAGCTAGTGTTGCTACAAATTTTACATCCAATTCTGTAAAAATAAAAAATATTTAACTTTCATTGTAATTCTTTTATAAATAAAACAAAATCTTGTCTTTTAAGTGCAATCTCCCTGGAATCCTCTTTGACATTGTATTGACCAATTTATAATTATGTGCAAATTTAAACTATGTAATTTTAATAGCCGTTTTTAGAAACGTCCATTATTTTACTGCCATCTTCTATGATCTCCATATACTGTACACGTTAATACACTTGAAATATTTAACCATTATTCTGATCTGAATGAAAAAATAATAGAAAGCAACTTGTCCTATAACCGTGATATAAACTAATGCATTTTAATGTTTCTATGTTTAAGGGTCTTCTATACCTTGCGTAAAACAGCAAAAATATGCACTTCGTATTACCGTGTTTCGGGCGCCGTTTTTCAACCTAAAAAGTTGTGAAACATCTTAAATTGTTCTTAAAGGCTTTGTGCTTTTGTCTTATACCTCATAATTGAAATAAATCGTCAGCAACTCATTTTAATCAACAGTTTAAATGAGTAAAAATCGATTATTTTTAACGCATTTTTTGGGAGTTTTAAGCAATAATTTCCATATTTTAAGGTAACACGTAAAAAATATAAAGCCTGCTTTATAACTTAAATTAGTTTCCCAGATTATTAATTTGTAAATAGAATCCGAAACACGGTATTACGAATGCATGTTTCAACGATTTTGCGGCTTGAGTCAGGCCTTTTGCATTGAAATCATACTGTATACTCGGGAGTTTTCTTCAAGGTAAAGAAGAGCCTTAATATTAAAATGATTCTTTTGTTTCCTATAATTTTATATTAATATGTAATATACGCCTATATGTAATGATCTAATAAGTTGAAAACTACAAAGTAAATCATAATATGGTATTATACAAACATAGTACGAACATAAGATTTCTTGCCGTTTTATGAAAGCACTAATATCTACTTTCATAAATACAAAAGTGCATTTCAAATGTAATATTTTAAGATCTTAGGAAGTTGCCGAAGATTGTAAAAAACGTAGGATAGAAGTAACGTTGTTTATTTAAAGCATTGCTTTTTGTTTAATAAATGTTTAAAGTTGAGACTCACATTTTATCTAAACCATACAAGGTGTCTTTTTTAAATATTCCACACTTGGTAGTTTGTATACTATAAATCTCACGGGAAACTTTAAATGGAGAACATTCTCTTGTTTTTTGAGATATTAAAAAATCATTTATTTATGTTTGTAACTATAGAAATTCTTATAGTTACAGGATTTATAGTTATAGATTTTAAATTTTAAAAGTCTTTTAAGACTTTTTTTAATAAACTAACTGTTTAAAAATTGGAGAAGTATACAGTTTTAAAAATATCCTAACTGAGTGTAAAGTATTATTTTTGTATGCAAACGTTTTGAACATATGAAAACGCTTTCAACGCGAACAAAGCATTGTGTAAACAAACTAATAAAATTTCAAAATAAGGAAACACCTTTCGGAAAACAGAATACATTTAGAACAACTTTTAAATGAATCAAATCTTTACTCTAACAAACTTTGTCTAATATCAATCTATTTTTTCAACTATATTAAATTTCTAGCTTCATAAGATTTTTTATTAACAAAAACGCATTATAAATTAAAAGTGTTGACCTACAGATAAGAGCAAATTACGAAACAAATTACATCAAAAAGTCCTGCTTTGTTAAAAAAACATGCGTGAACTCTTAATAAACAATTATGCACAGTTTTTTTTTTTTTCAAGGTGCTATTGTGAGTTTACCCTTACCCCCCATCGAAGCGAAGCGTTCTTTATACAGTAAAGTTAATGTTTTACGTGCCCCCAGACAAAGAAATCAAACAGTATATGATCTGATGATTTGTCTCTAATTCCTCTGTATGTATTCTTATTTATATATACATAATATATATATATATAAATATATATATAATATATATATGGAGAACATATATATATAACAAAAATTTATTTTTTAATTTTAAAACAATTTTGTTTGACTAAATGTTTTAAAAGTTTATGTGTTAAGAGCGTTTTCATTGGTTCAAAACGTATCCATACAAATATATCTTCCACTCTTTCGTGGTGTTTTTAAAAATGCTCCACAAATTTTCAAACTGTAAGTATATTAAAAAAAACACCGAGAACAATAAAGTCTTAAAATGAGTTGTAAATCCAAAATGTGAATAAAATATAGAGAGTTCTATAAGAAATTTGAAAGTTGGCCGACATATTGGAAAATGGTGGTCATCTACAAATATTTTAATTACATAATTTATTCTTTCTCAAAAAACAATGAAACAATGACAAATTTAAAAAGTTTACTATCAGGTTTATACTTTACAAGATACCATTGAAGATACAAGATTCAATTCGTGGCGCATTTAAACAAACCTCCAGTATAATGTCTGTCGTTATTCGTTACAAAAGATAAGATATTTAATAAATGAAAAAACAAACACAATTTTTAGTAAGTTCTACAAAATTTATTTATAGAAAACAGGCATATACATTTCTATATTTTACTTAGTCTGTGTTAAGCTGCTTCGTCAATGCCGTCACTAGCAAAACCATGGTCGGCAAGACTCAATACATTTTGTAGAACTTACGAAATAAACGGTACCAGAACTGGCACATACTTTCACACAAACATATTTAAATTATTAAACAGATTCACTGTAACTTAATAATTGTATTAAAGTAGGAGATAGGATGCATTGTAGGAGAGTAGCTAATAAATCTCTACCTGAGAACCATACAAAGTGACTTAACTACAAAACAGCAGTTCTTCGCGGAAGCATGTTTACTCGGGTGATACATTTGTATTACTCACTCTCGCCATTGTATTTGCATTTTGTATTTGTTTTGAACTTTTATTAACTATATTTTAGATGAACTTTTTATTGGAATACTCAAAATTAAAATTAAAGTGAGCTTACTGCCTTCAAATGAACTTCGGGTGAAACTAAATGTAGAATACCTATATATATAAACATTCATACATATACCTGGACTTCCGTCATGAAACTTATTTATTTAGTTGCATGATGGAAATCTAGGTATATGTATGTATGTTTATATAGGTATACTACATTTAGTTTCATTCTATATTGCAACTGGAGACATAAAAAGGAAAAATGCACTTAGGGTGCTTTGGCTCTCAATACCTATGGCTTAAAATGATGCTGTTATGTACATAGGTTCCCTTATTAAGTATTACACAAATTTAAACAAAAACTTGACTGTTATGTTAATTTAATGCAATAAAAGATAAAATTACTAACTAGATGAAAATAAGTAATTATAATATACAATCCCAAATTACAACAATCCCAAATTGCTTTTATAGTAACAAATTACAGAAACTTATTTGAGTTGTTTATACTATTATAAACTAACAATCTAAACAAAACATTTTCGACCTATAAAACTAAATGCAAAGTTTATAGGCATTTATATAAACAACACTGATTTACCTTATTTAGGTTCTACCGCGAGACTTCCTGTTTGAAACAAGTAAAACACCTAAAAAATTATAAGAATGGCGTAAATAAATATTTTTAATTTACAAGTGAAACAGAAGTCAATAATAAACTGAACTTTTAGATATAACAGTTATTAAGGAAAAGGACAAATTCCGCTACAATGTGTATAGAAAACCCACAACCACTGTCACTTCAATACATTCTGATTCATATCACCCCATATCTCAGAAAATAGCTGCATACAACAGTATGATACACAGATTAATCACAATACCTTTGAATAAAGACGATTTTAACGAAGAACTTACTACTATTAAATGCATAGCCACAGCCAATGGTTTTACAAGTCAAATGATTGACAAACTATTGAGCAAGAAACAGAAAAAACTTAAAGACCACCGCAACATAAAGTGAAGACGTTCATTGCATGTGAATATGGTAATATATCACCAAACATATTATCTAATCATTTTAAAAAACTTAATCTTACAACGGCGTTCCGGACCCACAACAATATTAAAAAATTATTCAGCTGTAAACAAGACACACCAATAGAGTCAAAAACTGGTATCTATAAACTAAAATGTGACCAATGCACAAAAGTCTATATAGGCCAAACGGGAAGAGCTTTTCGTCAAAGATTAAAAGAACATCTGCCAAAAAGAAATATTAATGGCAACAAGTCAAATTTTGCACGACACCTTATTGACGAAAATCATTCCTATATGGATTTTGATAACAACTTTGAACCACTACATCTATGCAGAAAAGGGAAATATATGGACGCAATCGAGGAATTCGAGATATATAAAGCCTTCAAACTTGATGTGCAGAGCTTATTGAATTATCAGCTAAATTTTTCCTCGAATATTTTATACGATACGGCCACCAAAATCCAAGATCAAAATCTTAAATAAACACTGCCGCCAGATATGATATGAGACTTCAGTTGTCCTAGGGCATTGACACGATACGGACGTAGTTCTTCTCGTTAATTTATAAGTTTATGTGTTATGTTTTGTCCGTAATTATTTGTTAACTTTAATGTCCTTGATAGTGAGTGATTATATACTCTGAAGATGGAGCAGATGCTCTGAAACGCGTAAGTGCGATTTCAAACAGGAAGTCAGGTGGTGGAACCTAAATAAGGTAAATCAGTGTTATTTAAAACATTTGTGACTTGGATAAAAAAAAACATGAATCTTAAATTTATATAAAACAAATTTTTTAAAGCCACAACATGTAATATTATAACCTGGGATTTAAAAACTAAATGTTAATACTGTAATACAAATTTTAATAAAATCTAAGAGGATAACTATTAGAATTTTAATTTCAAATGTTTCCTGTTTTCATGGCCTAGTCTTCTTCATGAATTCAGATGCGTCTGAACCATGTAGCAAATTAATAAAATAATCCTTGTACTCATCAAGGACCCATTTTAATGTAGGACCATAAGGTCTTTGTATTTTGGTGAACTAATTTTTTTCTTTTCTTTGTGAATGCAAAGAGGATGTACTGGCTTAAGAATAGTTTCTTTCCTTGTTAGTCTCTTGCAGTCTATACTACTTAAAATTATTTTCTGCAAAGGGAGTTTTGAAAAATAGTTTTCCAGAATTATCTTTCCTGACCTGCAGCCAAAACATACGTGAAGTTTCTATAGGTTGGCCATCTGTTGTCCTTTTCCTTGAAATAACTGGGTTGGAGTTATTTTTCATCAGAAAAGAGAAGGAAATAAAATATTCTAGTTTCATCAAGTAAACATTAAGCACACTTTTCCTACAGTTTTTTTTTAAATCAAATTCGCCCAGTTATTACATGTAAATATTGTCATTTTCACGTTCTCTATCACAATAGGTTCACTATCTACTCCATGTGAGTGTGCCCACGCTATACAAATTTGTGATTTAGCCCATTAAAAAAATTATAATAATTAGGTTTGTCTTTAGCCTTCAGAACATAAGCTGCTTCTTTTAAATGATTTTCATACTGATTTTGTAAAACAAGTTTATCTTCTGTAACTGTGGAGGCCTTTAACTTTTTACTACACAAATCGCCAGTGTCGCATGTGTCATTATCAGATAAATGGAATGTGTAACTGAATTCTTCATGAAACATTTTTCGAAACTGACATTCTTTAGGAGGCTTTTGATTTGTGCTTTTACATTCTTCAAAATAAAGAATGAACATAAAAAAGTGTTTGTGTATCTTTTTCTATAACGTTTTCTGCTAAAGTGCCTTTCATACGTTGGATATTTTCTGGTGTGCTACTCTAATAGTGTTTAAAATATCATCTGGTGTTTTATTAACCTGCGTACGTTCGCCTCGTAAATCAGTTGTAATTAATCCTGTAGCTGTAGTCTTGCTTCGAGCAGTCTTAGTAAAAGTATTCAGAAAAGCGTTTTAATACTCTAACCTGAAACACACAAAAATATAAGAATGTGTTATTTTTTATGACATTTTTAATTCACTTCCAACAAACTGTACATTTTCGTATTTCTGTGCTTTTAACACACTTAAAATACACACTTTTCTTCCACAACTGCTCATTTCTTGATTGTTTCTTTTCTTTCTTTTTAATTCCACCTTCTAAGTCATCGGATTCTGAATCAGAATAAGGAACTAATTGAATCTGCTTATTAACAGAACTACAATATTTGAATGAACGTTATTAGTAGAAGTATCAGCGGTTTGTATTCTTCACTTGATGTATCAGAGTCAGAAAAATGTTGAAAAACAAACAATGGGTCTTTATGGCAGTCACTTACGCCTGATGAAGGAGGAGAAAAATTATTTTGAACTGATAAATTTTTTCAAAATTACCATCTTCCTCTATTCATCAACGGCAAAATTTTGTACAGGTTGAACAGGATCTGGAATAGACATAAACAAATCTGTTAATAATAACACTTTGTCAAAACAGTCGATCTATTATTGAACTTGATACAGGTCATTAGATCTGGTACAGTAACTTTTGGCTAGGCTACTACTATTCTATTTTCTAAAACATGTTTAGAAATATGGCTAGGTAACATAGTTCTAACACAAATAGTTCATTAAATTAACACTTACCAATTTCAGTAATGTTGTTAAGTAATGTATTCTTTTATGATCATCATTGATATATAATCTCATTAACATTCTTGTTCTTCATGTAAAGCCACTAAACGAATAATTGTTTACTAAAGTTAATTACCTTATGGCGATTCAGTAAGGCTACAAGCATTAAACAAAATGGAATAATTGTTATTGTTCCCCATACTAGTTAGGTAATAATACTTAACACTTTTACCAACTCTACATTAAACAAAATCTATGAGATAATTTGTATGAATTAATTATGGTGGTAAGTATAAATAACAAAATAAATTAGAAATAAACGGTACCAGGAATTGGCACATTAGCCCAGTCAATAAAACTTTTGTGTCGGAACTAATTAGTGAAAAGCTGATTTTGTCATGGATGTTGACTATATAAGGAATATTTTCTGAAAAGTCCCTGCCCCTCCCCCTACCCCCCCCTTACCCCCCATTAAAATTCACTTTTGAAAAACTTCTTTATATTGTCAATATCTAAGAGATAAACAGAGATAGAGTCATATTTATTTCGTTATTGTAATCCTTATAATATTATCTATCAAAAATGTTCATATCGATTAAGCTATAAAATAATTATTTTCCGTGTATTTTTAAATTTAAAGTTAAAATATTAACTTTTCTAATTCAATAATTACATGTTCAGCTATTTTTTATTAATATGAGACAAGTTATAAAAAAAATTTCTCAAATAAAACTTGTAGGTTATTTTTTAATCTTTAAAATTATATAAGTTGTATAAATGTTAAGTGCAGCCAATTGACATAATCAGCCTGACAAAGGGGTGCAGGGTACACGAGTCCTCGCGGGCCGGATCAGCGCGTTGGCATATCAGCGGTCAATCTGCAGTAACGGCCTATTGTTTGGACTTTTATTTGTATAGCTGGTCTAATTATGGGTATTACTAGTGTATTCAACTTGGAAAACTAATTTTATGTTGATATTCCAAAAATTGACGAAACTGGAATAGATTGAAATTAGTTCGTGGGTCCGGTACTCCTAAAATCGATAATCGAAATCGACTCTTAGATAGGGTCATTTTCAAGATAAAAAGCTGAGACTCAGCATAAATGATTAAAATATATATTTTAACTCCTACGTCAAGTTTCAATTCGATATATTAAAATTTGGCCAATTTAGAATAAGCCAACGCTTCATATATGAATGAGATTTCCCCTTTTAGTGATTTCCCCTACTGCAAAATACATAAATGCATTATCGAATTTTTTCCAGACAAACCATTGCTCGGACGAAATAAATACATATGTCCTTTTTTGTTGAAAAATACCTCCCCTACACGGTGGTATTTTTATTTTTCTCTATCTTCATCCCAGCTCGAAATATTAAGGATAATCGAAAAAATAAATGATAATCGATTTTTTTTGACTTTGGGAAATCGATAGACTGGTACAAATAAGCCAAAGTTTATCAAAATCGTTAGAGCCGTGTTTTATTAAAAAATAATAACTGATTTTTTGGGGGGTTTTGTCCAAAAAGGGGGTTGTTTTCAAAAATGTTCAAAACCTTTTTTCGTGCATCTATACAGGCCTAATTGACATGTCTTGTGCAAATAAGTTCGAAAGAAATTTTTCTCTATCTTCATCCCAGCTCGAAATATTAAGGATAATCGAAAAAAATTATAATCGATTTTTTTGGGAAATCGATAGACTGGTAAACTTTTTTTTATGTTAATCTACATACTTTAAGGTACTTATAAAAAAACATCAGCCGTATTGCAAATTACTGGTAGTTGTAACCTATACCGACTGGGCTATTAACATTTTATAAAACTTATATCATTTTAAAGATTGAAAATACCCTAAAAGTTTTATTTGTGCAATTTTGTTATAACTTGTCTCATATTAATAAAACATAGCTAAACATGTAAGTATTGTAATAAAAAAGTTAAAATTTTAACATTAAATTTAAAAATACACGGAAAATAATTATTTTATACATTACAATATGAATATGGTACACTGTACAGCGTCAGCCCACTAACATGTTTGAACTTCATTTGTGCGCGTGTGTCGTTTGTGTTACATGTGTTTTTTATAAATTGTGTTAAACGTTTTTAAATGTGTTTTGACCACCCGACGATGGAAGAACTAAGTTCCGAAACACGTGTCGTGAAATACATTTATTGAAGGAAAAACTTTAAAAAAAAAAGGATTGCTGGCGGTAAGTAACACATTAAAAAGTTAATTATTTTATAGCTTAAACGCTATGAACATTTATGATAGATAATATTATAAGGATTACAATAACGAAATAAAAATGACTCTATCGCTGTTTATCTCTTAGATATTTACAAAATAAAAAAATCTTTCAAAAATGAATTTTAATGGGGGGTAGGGGGTGAAGCAAGAGGGGGAGGGGTGGGGACTTTTGTCTAAATACTACTTTTATATAATTGTAACATCTGACAAAATTTCAGCTTTTCACTAATTACTTCCAACAAAGGCCTATTTTTTCCCTTCATTGACTGGGCTACATACTTTCTCACAAACATATTTAAATTATTAAACAAATTCACTGTGACTTCATAATTGTAGGAGGGGTAGAAGAGATGATATTAAAGTAGGAGATTAACTAATAAATATTATTATTATTAGCTAGAGAGAAAACTATGCTATCGATTTCGAACAAATTTGCACAAAACACGTCAATTAGGCCTGTATAGCAACACGAAAAAAGGTTTTGAAAATTTTTGAAAAACAACCCCCTTTTAGGTCAAAAAACCCCAAAAAATCAGTTATTATTTTTATTATTATTAGCTAAACGAGAATTTTTATAAAGAAACATGCTGTTTTTTGCTTAAGCGTTACAAATAAGCCAAAGTTTATCAAAATCGTTAAAGCCGTGTTTTATTAAAAAATAATAACTGATTTTTTGGGGGGTTTTAGCCAAAAAGGGGGTTGTTTTCAAAAATGTTCAAAACCTTTTTTCGTGCATCTATACAGGCCTAATTGACATGTCTTGTGCAAATAAGTTCGAAATCGATAGAATAGTTTTCTCTTTAGTTTTGTATACATACAGACATACAGACAGACATTTTGTAAAATCCACTTTTTAGTACTCAGGCGGTCCCAAAACGGATATTTCCACAAAAATCTCAACATCGATTTTTTTTTTGCGATCACTATACTTTCTCTATACTATAGTATAGTGAGAAAGTAAAACCATCTGAGCAACAATGATGTTAACAAATAACCTGGTGACTAAATTATAACTAGTACATAAAACAAGAATGTCAGCATGCCGTATCAGAACCATAGAAACCCTACTTTAAATGGGGTTTTAAACTAGTAATGTTTTCAGAGCCAAAGAGACTCAAATACTTTTAGTGTTATTTGACTCTCATATAAATATGTATTTGGGTTAGTTCATCTCTGGTTAACTTTGTTGTTTGTAAGAATTAGAGTTGGGTTTCTTTGGTTCTAAAAGGAATGAAATTGGTTCTAAGGTGGTAGGTTCTATGTATTGCAATTAATTGGAAAAATTACATAACATTTATTTATTTCCTCATACTAATTTCCGTTTAGATTTGTTTAATAAATTTAAAACCCTCACTATCCCACAATGGCTTGGATTTTAAGTTACATTTTAAATGATTAATCTATTGTATTTGAAAGTGTGATATCCTGTAAAAAATCTTAATCGTATTGTTTATGTATTTTTGTATTTTTCCACTTTTCTTTAAGAGAAGCTGTATTCATTTGTATTGTAGTAACAGTATTTATTATTTAACAAGCAGTTATTTTTTTTAAATTGATAAATAAATGTACGTACTTAGTTTGTTGTAGAAGCTATTAAATATTTTGTGTGTATTGTGTTATTGTGTTTTTTAGTTTTTAAAACAAATTTGTATTGTTACTGTTATATATTTGTTTCGAAATATTGTTCTTTTGTATATTGTTATTGTAAATTGTTAATTTTTTATACTGTTAACCAATAAAAGTGGACAACAGGACTTGGAAATTTGCACATAATGTTAAAAAAAAATTAAATTGTACATTCCATAAAAAGTATTAGGATACTTTTGTTATATAACAGTGCCAATGTAAATTGAGTTTGTTTTATTTTACTGGTTACTTTAGAGCAGGTTTAATATGCAATAATGTATGTTTAACTTTTAATTTTTTTAGTTTTTTAGCATTTACGTATATGTTTTACATGAGTTAATGAAATGCAAGTTTGATTTAAAGTTAAAGCCATGTACTTTTCCTTTTTTTATCTTAAATCCATTCATACATTTTTGTTTATAGCTTGTACAGATAAAAAAAAATTAATATTGCTTTCATTAAATAAAATAAGATTAAGTAGCTTTGACAGTTATTTTTTGAAGAAGTCCTGTACATTTTTTTGTAGTGTTTCAAATTCCGAAATAATATTTATTAAGGGTTTCATGCAACTATTACATACTATAGTGCAAAACTTGTTTTTAAGTGTAATTTCTACAGTAAATAGAGAGTACAAAAAGTATTATTGTTGCTTTAGAGGCGGCCAATTTGTACTCAAAAACTGCAAATAGTATATTATATATTTAACATACTCTTATTACTAAATAATTGTAAAAAAACATAACCAATCCGAAATGATTGTCCAAATTATCATCTACTGAACTTAGAAGAATAAATATTCGCATGGTATAAATGAACAAAAATGTTTATTTAAATAGATCAATTTAAAATAATTGCTATGGGTAAATTGGAAAACTATTAAATTTCTTGAATTATAAAGCACCAAGAAACTTTTAAAATAAAGACTCAAGTTGTATGGGAGAAATTCAGTGATACGTACGACAGAACTTTTGTTGCTTTTTTGTCGCAACTGAAGCTCACGTCTTGAAAGTAATATTTAGCTGTCTTCCTTCAGCTAGGACATTGGAATAAATAAGTTAAATGGAAAAGACAAAAAAAGAAATAAAATACCGTCAATAAATCGACATTTGTCCCAAATTTTATTTAAAAAAATGTTGTGTTGTTACAATAACAACGTCATAATGGTTAAAGGCCTTATTTAATATAATATAATGCAATGTTGTACCTTATAAAAGATAAAGTTCATTATATATTGCACAATTCATATTTTTATAGTTTAACAGACAAGTAAGAATTTAATGGAAGGACAAAGAAACTAAAGAAAACTAAAGAAATATTATAAAATCAAACAGTGAAAAATTAATATTCTGAACCATTTAAACAACAATATTGACCGAGATTAATTACAGAATTTTACATTTTAATGAAGGAAAGTGATAAGTATTTAACCTTCGTACTTTTATTTTAACAGCTGCATATCCGTTCTTCGCTGTGCTGTTTTATGTAGAATAAAATACGTAGAAAAATGGAACAATCTGAACTTCTTGGCTCAGCCATTTTAGATTGGGGTATCGGAGAGGGGTTTACTTTACACCAATTTTCTCGTCTCAACGAGGGCGTTAAAATGAGGTATCACACAATAGTAGGTTTACTATTTCAAATTAATGTTAAGGGTAAAATTCATGCATACCCCTAAAAGATGCAGAATTTGCCCAATATAACTTCCTGGAAGTTTGGAGTTAATACGTGTAACAGGTTTAAATTTAAGAAGGGGTTGCGAAACTTTTTGCATCACTCTGTGTATATATTTATTATTTATTTATTATATTTAGACTATAGTAAAATCCTTTATATTATTATTATATGTCACTTCATGTCAAATAGATGTCTTACAACAACAACAAAATATTGAACAAAGCACTTCTAACCAAGATATTCTATGTTCAGAAATTGCAATTAAAGAAATTAAAATAATATATAACTATGGCAAAGTACAACTCGATAAGCTAAACTCCGCAAAGTTTATTTGTGAATTGTGTGTTATGCAAATGCCAGTGTATATCTAGGGCATAAATAACTTCACATAGAAACATTTCCTGGTGTGCCTTTGTTTCCTCCGAGTGAATAAATAATAATATTAAATATTTTATTGGTCTGTAAATCAAAATGAATTATGTGTAGCATTAGATAACAATAGTAAACTTTACACGATTTGCATATAAATAGTTTTAAAATTTGTAGAATGATCATGTAATATTCAAAACATGAGCTATATTTTGTAAATATAAAGCGTTGTTAGAATAGTTTGTCTTCGATATGTGTACACTTCTTATTATACAGAGAATAACAATGGATAGTCGGCAAAACTTTAAGAACCATGTGTGTGTTACGCACCATTTGAGACTGTGTTTTAGTAGTGTAAAATTAAGTATTCTTAAGTCCAAAGCTAATAACATAGCCTGCATATACTGTCAGCTTTAGCTAATACAATTACGAATACAAACTGTAAAGTTAAATCAACGCTTCAACAAAAAAATCGCTTAAGAACATTTTATTGCACAAGGTACCGTATATAGTTTATAGTAGTTTATATAGTTTATAGTTGTATATAGTTTATAAGTATATGCAATATAATTGCTTATAACTATAAACGGGAATTACTATTTACTAATACGCAATAATACTTAATGCTTTATCATTAATTGACAAAATGTGAGAAAGTTAGTTTGGCCCTCAAATTTATGTAATCGATTATTTTTATATTCTTCTTAAATATAATTACATTTATATTCTTCTCTCAGTGTTGTCAGCATTTTCCCTTATTACTGTATCTTTAACATAATTTGAAATCAGAATAGTTATTAGTTACAACAATATTAATTTATATCGATTTTACACATCGATCAAAAACGCACGAAATAACTACATTGTTGGGAAATGCGTTATTCAGTGCAAACATAAAATAATAAACAAATGCCTTTAATTTGTATGTGATTTACGTTACGTTACAGTATTAATGCAATACATGATATGTACTGTTAATGTTAGATTAATATTAATTAATACATTTTGCAGTAAATTGTTTATGTAAGCATATACGTGTTTAAATCTAAGTAGCTTAAATATTTACAAATGTTCAATTTTAAAATGTTACACAAAATCTACTTACATTGTTTTTAACAAATTGTGGATCAAGAATGCAACAATTTAAAAATGTGTTTATACACAAAATATAAATAATTTGTATGATATTAATAAATTTATTTATCTTATTATCAACCTCTACAAAAACTAATTAATTGTAAATTTGTTACTAATGATTAATCGATGAATGTATGTACACATAACAGAGCATTTTTTATTTTCCAATTTGGATTATTTGTTTTAAAGTGGGTTAGTATTGTATTACAAATTACGTAAACATTAAGTACATATTAACTATCATAAGCAACAGGTTTCCTAATCCACTGTGAACTAAAGCAGAATTTCAAGAAAATAACTAGTTTTAAAGGCAAATAATTCAATACATTTCAAATAAATCTAGCCAATAGGAAGAACTATCAAAAGTAGGGCCTAAGTGGTATCACCCAGCTCTCAATTTTTTCACAGCAAACACATTGACATTTTGTTAAGCACTTTCATTCAACCTTATATAGAAGAGTACAATGAAAATAAGATTAAAACATTTACGTTTTTATACAAATCGAGTTTTTTTTAAATAAAGTAAGAAAATTTCGTTTTTATTTCGCATACTGCAAAAGTAATATAATAATATTAAACTAGAAATGTATTGCTCCAATTAGTATTTCTTCCCAAACACTGCAAGTAGAAACGTCTTTGATTTTCTCAGATTAAGTGACATACTTTATAAAATAGTTCAGTGTCTTTATTGGAGAAGCTATAACTTACAAGAACACAGCCACCTGCTACGCTTGAGGTTTTATTCAAAAGTACGTAGAAATATATACGTAGTATTTAAAGGCAACACATCTTTAGTGTCATACAAACTTATTCTTCAGTTCTTTGCAAATAACAACATAAAAACTATCACACAAATATGAAAATACTACTTGGATTTTGGGACAGATTTATATAAATATTTTATATACATACAGGGCAAAGAAGTTTCTGAGACATCGTTAGTTAATTTATTTGTTTACGTTGGAAAGTCATATACATTATTTATTTATTTGTTTTAAAACATTTCATATAAACTTTAAGTAAAGATTCATTTTTCTCATATTAGGATTAACAACAACTAGGATAAAACAACTGATTAGGATAAAACAACTAATCAAAATATAACTAAAAATTATTATAGGGACAATATTGTTAATAAAAAACTGAAATTTTAACTGTTGGTTTGCCACTTGGTATTTTCAGCCAGTGTTCTCTCCTTGGTCTGTCTACACGTGTTTGCTATCATTTGTGTGTTTTTTCAGTGTGTTGGTGTGTGTTATCATGGCACACTACCGCACTATATTATGTTTGAAATGGGCGAGCTCGATTTTCTTTTTTTTTTCTTATTTTAACAATCGCGGCTCTAAATGAATTGAAAACTCTTTTAATAGGATATCTGAAGCCTAATTGTGTGATTTTGAATGAAAAATCCATTCAGAATGTTGTTAATAATGTTATTGAAGGGCTGTGTTACTCATTTTACTCGATAGGACGATTTTGCATATCTTTGGGACCAAAATTTTCTTCTCCCGAGAATATTTTCTCCTAACCTCAGTGCGCATGCGTCTCGCGGCATATCACATGAAATATTTTAAATTAAGAAATTATTTTAAAATATTTTGCCTTTAAGGATTGAAACAACCTTTACTAGTGAAGTGTTCTAATAACTTTTTTAAATATAATAAAGTTTGATTAAATAAGTGAATGTGATGTCTTGTTGTGATATGAAGTGATTGTTTCTGTGTAAATTTAGCTATAATTTGGAGGTTTCATTTTAGTCATAATGTGTTTTACCTACTTATCATAGTTTAGTTTGTTATTGTTTACATTGGTTCTAATTATACTACATACTTTTGGTTATTGATGAATTAATACATGAACGGAATACTATTGACATTTATTTTTAGATTGTTTTCTAGGTTTCTTTAATATTTACATTTCTAATATAAAATAGGATAGGCTATATTAGCTTACTTGATCGTCTATTTTAGGTTATGATGTGTTGATATACAATGGTCTAGTAATAGTAATATATAATTTTTTTATTAATGATAAGTTATTAAGATTACATGTTTAAAATTGGTATGCTTATTTTCCTTGATAAAAGTTACCAGTATTCCAACAACCAAACATATATTATACTAGGGGAGACCCCTGCGTGCTCCGCACGCCAACCCCCAATGGAATCTTATAAAAACATATGGTATGTTTTATTTTACAATAAAGGTGTAGGACTAATAATAACCTCAAAACTAAGATCGTAAATAATGTTAAATGTTCAAATTAAATTATTTCTTATATTTTATAAGTTAACAGCAGTTATATTAATGGTTAAAAGTACCAGCAAGGCTCATCAGGTTTACACTTTAAAACCCTAACATAAAAGCTAGAAATACTACAAAAATAATTGCTTCAAATTTTGAAATCAGCTGTTAATGGAAATATTGCAGCAAACAGCTAATTTATCTGTTATTTTATTCAATTGGTTGATATGGTAATAAATGTAAATACATGTGTTGGTTTATCATTCTAGGCCTAACCTAAGAATTTTACCTAAATTTACAAATATTGAAATAAAAAAAGGTTTTTATCGAAATGAACTATAGCCTATGTTACTCAGGGATAGTGTAGCTTTTTATTAGTAAAACTATTTTTTCAATCGGTTCAGTAGTGCCAGAGATTACCCCCTACATACAAACAAACAAACAAACAAAAAACAAACTTTACCTCTTTATAATATTAGTATAAATGTCTGTGTTCCCATATAACTGTAGTTAAATTTTTCATTTACGTTTTTTAATAACCTCTTAAGTAGGCTAACTTTTTACTTTCTCCCCCTATACCATAGTATATGGAGAAAGTATTGTATTCGTCAAAATTTTCGAGTTTGAGTTTTTGGTGGAAATATCCGTTTTGGGTCCCCCTGAACCTAAAAAAGTGGTTTTCGGAGTGATGTCTGTGTGTGTGTCTGTATGTGTGTCTGTGTGTCTGTGTGTCTGTGTGTCTGTGTGGATGTTATCAGACCTAGAGCCTAAACCAGTCGTTCGATTTTGATGAAATTTGGTATGGAGGTACTAATCCACGGTATCTCCAGGCGTTTTTTTCATTTTTGTGAATTTTTTATTTTTAAGGGTAATTTTTCCATAACAACCCATAAAATAACGGAAAAATTAACTTTTCTCAAAAACGGCTCTAACGATTTTGATTAAAATTTTATTATTAGGGACCTAAAGTACTATAAACTGTAAAACTTTAATCAAAATTGTTCGAGCCGTTTTTGAGAAAAGTTGATTTTTCCATTATTTTATGGATTTTTATGGGAAAATGACTGTTAAAAATAAAAAAATCACAATAAATTGGTAATAGTATTTTTTTATTAAGTTTCTATAATGAGGGAGAAAGTATGTGTCAGTTTCCTGATACCGTTTATTTGTAGATCTGGTTGTTGGAGCCTATGTTAACATACCTATAGATTGATGTAATAAATACTTAAACTTAGGACTACTTATTTAGTAATAGGCCTAAATAATAAAACTTTCTCAAAATGTTCGAAACTAGCCTACCCGTATTTTCAAAAACTTTGGTAATTTAATTGATTACAGGGCGTAAATTTACTAGACGACCCTCGGTGATATTTTGCAGACGACGATCTTGTTTTACATATAAATTTACTGATAAATGTTGAATACAGGTATTTATTGTGATTAAAGACTATAAGTTAGAACTTTAAGCTATTTTTTTTTATTGCATTTATGTTGACTTAGGGTCATATAGTAAATACACACCGATTACAGTAATATAACTTTCATCTGTGAAGGAGCGTAAATTTATTATAGACCCCGCCAAGGCCGCCCTCTTACCTAGAGCTGTAAGGACCATTATTTTGCGAAAGTTTAAATTAGGCCTACTACTCTACGCCATTTAGCAGACGGTTTGCCAACTTATACACGGTATATATGCAAGAATATGCTCTAATACTTAATTGTAATGCTCAATTCTATTTCTAAACGTCTTAAATAAATGAAAACAGAATAATAACATTATAAAATTTTTAAATAATTATGAATAGAAAATAAAACACTTTTAACTCAATTTACAACTTATTTAACTTGGGAAATATTAGACATGTCTTTTTAATTGCGTTTTCAAATGTAAATAAACACGATTGCCGGACTCTGCTATTCCTACAACTTAACATTACTTAATAAAATACATAGACCTATTATATCACAAAACAGGATATTATAGTCCGAATTCCATTTAAATACTAAATTCATATAGGCCTAGTAGCCCAGTCGGTATAGGTTACAACTACCAGTAATTTGCAATACGGCTGAATTTTTTTTTATAAGTACATTAAAGTATGTAGATTAACATAAAAAAAAGTTTACCAGTCTATCGATTTCCCAAAGTCGAAAAAAAATCGATTATCATTATTTTTTTTCGATTATCCTTAATATTTCGAGCTGGGATGAAAAATAAAAAATACCACCGTGTAGGGGAGGTATTTTTCAACAAAAAAGAACATATGTATTTATTTCGTCCGAGCAATGGTTTGTCTGGAAAAAATTCGATAATGCAGGTATGTATTTTGCAGCAGGGAAATCACTAAAAGGGGACATCTTATTCATATAAGACGCGTTAGCTAATTCCAAATTGGCCAGATTTTAATATACTGAATTGAAACTAGGTATAGGAGTTAAAATATATATTTTAAATGTAAATATTAAAGAAACCTAGAATACAATCTAAAAATAAATGTCAATAGTATTCCGTTCATGTATTAATTCATCAATAACCAAAAATACGTACAATTAGAACCTATGTAAATAATAACAAACTGCTATGATAAGTAGGTAAAACATAATATGACTGAAAGGAAACCTCCAAATTATAGCTAAATTTATACAGAAACAATCACTTCATATCACAACCAGACATCACATTTACTTATTTAATCAAACTTTATTGTATTTAAAATGTTATTAGAACACTTCACTAGTAAAGTAGGCTAATTCGAAATTTTGTTGCGAATTTACTATACTTGTACCAACAGAAATGCAAGAATAAAAAAATAGCCTGAAGTTCTAACTTAACTTATAGTATTTAGTCACAGTATGTTTACCTGTATTCAACATTTAACAGTAGAATGTAAAACAAGGTCGTCGTCTGCTAAAATATCAGCCGAGGGTCGTATTGTAAATTTACGCCTAAATTCCAAATAGAAATCTCGCATACACAAAGGTATAGGTAGTACCATTTAGGATGGCTCGTGGTTTGCGCAGAAGCAGTAATGCCCTTCTCCCTCCAACACCAGCCTTTGTCGTTTTGTAAGAAAAGTACAGTCTGTGTCAAATCCATCGATTAGACGGCAGCCAAGCAATTTTTAGCATTGGACGCTCTTTCAATTACAAGTTTCTGCACAGTACTAGGATTATTTAAATAGGACAAATTTTATATATTTGTAATCTGCGTGATATGTTGCAACTAACAGTATAAATATCTTAAAGTTTGGTAAATGTTCGGAATTTATACAATAATAAATACTTCGATTTTTTAAATCGAGACATGAAAAAGTAGTAAAGCGTAAACTTTTTTTATTTTTAGGGTAGAAAGAAACTTCAAGCGGCAAAGTTGTAGAAAATTTTTTGATCTACATATTTTATTTCAAACATTTTTCAGTCAGATGTTTGGTTTGTCCACAAATCGCTTGCAAATAAGCGTAACCAATATTATCAGGTGTCGCGTTGCTCCCACGGTCCCACCGGACGAATAGGCCTAAGTTAGTGCTTTTCAGCAATGTCTAGTTATCTAACAATGTCTTGTCTGTATATCATAGCCTCGTTGCTGTATACTGTATAAATGACCTTGTATAATAAATATAATAGTATAGTGTAAGGTATAATTTAAAATATGAAATATATGTTTGTTGTGCTTACTTACAGTACTTAAAAAACACACACTCAGAAAAGCCAATTCAAATCGAATTATTTAGTCCCCAACCGCTTCGAAAACTTTCTACACAACAAGTTTCATAATCAAGAAAGTATTTTTAAATTAGTGGAAATTACTACTCTGTAATAAATAAATACATTGCCTGTCACAGTTCTTTTTTAATTTGAATGACGAACATACAGAGCACGCGGTGCGACTGTGTAGACCTACAAACGTAGGTATACTGTTGCGTTTGTTTGAAAGACATTTTTGAACAAACCGAACGTTTGACTGAAAAATGTTTGAAATAAAAAATGTAGATCAACTAATTTTCTACAACTTTGCCGCTGGAAGTTTCTTTCTACCCTAAAAATAAAAAAAGTTTACGCTTTATTACTTTTTCTAGTCCCGATTTCAAAAATCGAATTATTTCTTATTGTATAAATTCCAAACATTTATCATACTACAACATATTTATACTGTTAGATTCAGCGTATCACGTAGATTACAAATATATAAGGTTTATTCCATTTCAATAACCCGTGTACTTTGCAGAGAGTTGTAAGTGGAAGCACGCCCAATGCTGGATGGAATCTGCTTTGCGGAGTTCTGACCGCCAGTGTGGTCAAGATAACATAAAACTAGGGTTGACTGTACAAAGTCCCGCCTTAACTTAGGAGGGGAAGTGTGGTGGGATAGGTTCTCTGTCTCACTCGCACTACCCGCCCTACGCGCCATCCTAAATGATTATAAACAAAACTCAGATGACAATCCTAAAATCTAGACATTTTAATCTATTAGCATTGTATTTGGATAACCTAATAGAACTCCGATCCAATGCAACATTTTGTTCCACTGGAAATTCGACTTTTTTGGCGCTATCTATTGGGGAAACGAAGGAAGCTGGTTGGAAACACCAATGCTTACAATGCTTTCTCCCTAGCGCTACCTCGCGGCGCGATCATGTACTATTTTCGCGAACACCTTTTTTCCGGCACACAACCCCCGTATGGATGCAAGATCTATTTATTATTCATGATCTATGCTATTAGGTCATTAGGCTGATCAATTGTCTAAATAGGTTATAACAGACAAATCAGATTAAACTCAGTTACTAAAGAAGCAAAGGAAAATATATTTTCCAAATTCTACTGCATCGAAATTCATATTTTGGATGGTGCATGTCGTTTTTTTAATAATTTTCAAATGTAAACCTTAATTGAAGTTACATCATTTTAAAGAAGCCTAAACATTTTGAAAAAGAAAATTCTACTTTTATTCTCGTTTCAAAATGGAGGCCCTAAAAACTAAATTTGCCAAATATTGCTAATGATATTATACCCCTGTGTTAATATAAATTATTTCTTATAAAATAATTTTGGAGAACTGAAAATGCCTATATTCAAAAATTTCAAATTACCACGGTATGGCACTTTTTGTGAAATAATTGAAGTACACGGAAAAAATAAATAAATTTATTCCATCAAAATTTTAAACATTGTTTAAATACATTTGTGACAAATTTGTAAATGAAAAATGAGTTCGTATATACGTTATGAAATGTTTTTGTTTAAGTTGGTATATGCTAGGTGTTTCTATATTTTAATAAACATTACTGCCTAAATGTGTACGCTATTAAATTTTACTTTGAATTGCCACTATTTCGTTAACAAATAAACTCATTGTAATAGTATCCAAGTCAAAATGCTTCCATTAGTGAAGTTTCGACAAATGTTTTAGACATATTTACGCAAGAAAGTAGTACTCCTCGAGCGCTCTTTGCGATCAACTCCAACTGGCAAAGTTGTATTCACGAACAAGTACTATATCCAGTATTGTTATCGGTCTGCAGAGGTGAGCGATTTGTATGGTTAGATCAAATAAGAGTAATTGGCTATCTATTCAAGATAATACTATTGTAAAAATGAATTGGCCAACAAATGCAATTATGATCATTCTAGAGAGTATTTAAATAATAAATTGATATAAATAAGGAAACTGTTATTTATTTTATTTCCAACGATTCTGACAAAAAATAACTGAAATCCTCTAAAAAAAACAAATTTGTATATTTAAGAATATAAAAGATTTGTTTAAATATTAACCAAAAAAAGAAGAGGAGAGAAATAATAAACTGTAAACCTACTCTTAATCACTGAACAAATATTTAAAAAAGCAACCGTGAAATCAACAGCTATTATGTAAAGCTATGAATATATAACTGAACAAATATTGATCGCATTAAAAATATCTTTCTCTCAAAATCACCAAAACCTATCGATGCTCTTCACTCAAGACTCTGTACAACTTCTTCGACTCAGTGCTTTCACTTGAATGAGTCGTCTAACTACAAAATAGTTGAAACGCTTGGCGGTCTTTTTATCGAGAAATGTCTTTCATTGAAATTTTCAAGATATTGTTCGGAAATGATTTTTCTGTAACATAAATATAACTATCTCACCTATAGAGCTTTAGAGTCGCAAATACTGCATTTTCTCGATGAGGCTAGTCAAAATATTTTTTTTATCGAGAAATGTCTTTCATTTAAATTTTCAAGATATTGTTCGGAAATTATTTTTCTGTAACATAAATATAACTAGATCACCTATAGAGCTTAAGAGTTTCAAATACTGCATTTTCTCGATGAGGCTAGTCAATAAAAGGACCGCCAAGCGTTTCGACTATTTTGTAGTTAGACTAATATATATATATATATATATTATATATATTTAGTTTTTATTATTTTTGTGTTTTAACCTCTTTGCATTAGCTATGAGATTAGTGGTATAATTTTATTATTATTATATTCATGTAGTTTTAGTCCTGGGAAGTTAATTCATATTCCCAAAACGTTACGTGATAAATTTAACCAGATAAATTATGGTAAATGTTAGAAAAACAACTTCAAACAAAGAATGATGGCATATTCCTCCTTATTACATTGCTATTAAGCAATCACGTTGCTTTTGGTTATGGTTACCTGAAAATCATTTGGGACTCCGCAAATGGCCCAGGAGATTTTAGTTCCAAGCCAAGACCATGAGGTTACTCCTCCATGAACTCATTAGATATTGTATATAATATACTAGGGGCAATTAATTCAAACAAAATTTGTTATATTTGTATCAATTATTCAAAACAAAGTTATAGTCAGTGTATGTTTATTTATTCGGATTCATTAAATACTCTAGAAATGACTGAAACTGCATGGACAAGGAACTCGCACTTGGTTACTTTAATTATGTAATCTAATATACTGGATAGTTTTGTATGAGCTTTGAAATTTGTTTTCTGAAATTACACTGAATCTCAACATTATGTTTACGTAAAAGGATCAAAGTAACAAACTTTTTGAATATTTCATTATTTTCTTTGCTTATTATTTATAACTAAGCTTGTTCTATTTTCCACATAAGCATGTATATTTATTTACTTCACATATTTATTAAACCAGATACTAAATTGACCACACACTAAATGATTGTATCAAAGGAAAGTCAATTTATGGCTACAATATCAAACTCAGGCAAGCATATATTCTGTGCTAATATTTTCCGCTAGTGTGAACATTTCACCAAAGCTTAATTGTAATACATGCATCAAAAGACATGAAAAAGCTAATGACTCAAGGGAAGAGTGTATTATTTAGCTTCTGTGACGTTACTAAGGGAATGGTGTCAAGTATTTTGTTTTCATATTTTCCAGTTAGAAACTTTACATTAAAGGTTCGCAATCCAATGATAGTGTACACTTACTTATTTCAAGAGTGCCAAATCAAGAAATATAACAGCAGACAATAAATTCTCTAATTAAGTGTAACTACAGTTGGTAAAATTCCATGATAAGGTAAAAATTTAGGATATTTACTTAATTTAGTAAATCTATTTATTTCACTATGGAAGTTGGCACGGATAATATTAATAGTATGGTAATCATACCAGATGTTAAAACCAAAATTAAAAACTGTAGAATACAATTTGTAGGCAATATTAGTTATAAGCCTAGGATATTTAATAAAAATAATAAAAAATTATGTACACCCCTCTTTTTTTGTAATAATAATCTTGGTAAGTTTTTAGTTAATAAAGATAAGATACACTTGTTTGATAATAGTGTTGTTTACAAAAACAATTCTAATGACTGTAAATGTGAATATTTAGGACAAACAGGTAGATCCATTAAAACGAGATTGAAAACACTTAAATTGTTGGAAGCATAGTAAAGCAGATTCAAATTTTGTTAACTACTTATTAGATTCAGGCCATAATTAAAAGTATTAAAATCTCATTGATAATTTGAAAGTCTTACATATTGAACAAAAAACTAACAAATTTTATAGTTTGGAAATTTAATAAATAATCTGATCTGTTCTCAATAGCTATACGTCTACAGATCTTGCCACGCTAACTTGAGTCAACCCAAACTTATCTGCAGGGTTATTAGCCACCCGTCCGCAACCGATCCTTTTACAATCGTATTAGCACCCAAGTTCAATATTAAAATCAAACTAATTATAATATGATATACTGATTCACGAGTTCATATTAAGAACAAATGTGTAACAAACATTTCTGTTTTGTCCCTTTTCAATCGGACATATTTTACGATTTTAATAAAATTATAAACTATAAACAAAATAGAAAATGTGGCGGTATAACGCTCAGTGGTATATTTTTCCCCTATAAAAATTCGAAACTGTGAAAGAATAAAACGTAAAAATTCTATGTTTTAAACATTTAAAGTTCTATGTTTTAAACATATTTATAAACATGCACACTCGGTTAACCTTATTATCATATTATAAATACTAGAAATATTGTACTTCAAGCAAGCTTTTTATAACGGTTGTGTGCAGCTAATGAAATGGGTAAAGCCATGTATTTACCAAGAATCGGCATCCGCGCACCGGATATCAGGGTGAAACTACTCCCTGGCGAATATAATACACTTTTATAATGAACTTACTCGTTATGGTCATTTCTGCATCTACATTACATCAGCGATGTCGTTTTCGAAAACACTGACAAGACCATATTGGCTGAGAAGTATGCCCATGGGAATGCGCTAAAAAGTGGATAACGGATTGGGATTTAACTGTTTTTTGGTAATCTGCTTATATTGAAAACCCAAAGAGTACTCTTCGGAATTGTAAGAAAGTACGGCTTTGTTAACATACACAAGGAGAGCTACGGTGGGTCGTATTAAGAAGACTGTCGACTATGGAAAAGTGCTTACAACGACTGGGGAAAAACTGCCAAGAGGAGCAGGGAATCAAACAAGAATGAAGAAATGCGAATACCTTACAAAAATAGTAATTCCCCGGATTGTCCATAACATGATCCTCATAACATTGTCCTCAAGCCTACAAAACGAGTTTTGCTCCAAAACAGTGAGAGGTTTTTAATTTAAAATTGTTTAAAATTGTAGGATTGTAAAAGGGTATGTTGCAGGCGTGTAGCTAATAAACCCTACAGGTCAGTTTGAGCTGCTTCAAGTTAGGGTGGCACGACCTATAACCAAAATTATCAGTTACTTAACCCTCCCCTTTTAGCCCAGTCAATAAAGGGAAAAAATAGGCCTTAGTGGGAAGTAATTAGTGAAAAGCTGAAATTTTGTCAGATGTTACAATAGTAAGTATAAGAGGAGTATTTACACAAAAGTCCCCGCCCCTCCCCCTCTTGCTTCCCCCCTACCCCCCTTAAAGTTCATTTTTGAAAGATTTTTTATTTTGTCAATATCTAAGAGATAAAAAGCGATAGAGTAATTTTTATTTCGTTATTGTAATCCTTATAATATTCTCTATCAAAAATGTTCTTTGCGTTTAAGCTATAAAACAATTATTTACCGTGTATTTTTAAATTTAATGTTAAAGTTTTAACTTTTCTATTACAATAATTACATGTTTAGCTATTTTTTATTAATATGAGACAGGTTATGAAAAAATGGCTCAAATAAAACTTTTAGGGTATTTTTCAATCTTTAAAATGATATAAGTTTTATAAATGTTAAGTGCAGCCAGTTGACATAATCGGACTGACAAAGGGAGACGGCGCGGGGCGCACGAGTCCTCGAGGGCCGGATCAGCCCGTTGGCATATCAGCGGTCAATCTGCAGTAGATGCCTATTGTTTGGACTTTTATTTGTACAGCTGGTCTAATTATAGGTATTACAATGGTTAAATAGACGTAAACATATATTTTATTTTTTTATTATTTATTTATGATATAAATAGTAAAAAATAGTAAACTTTATAAATTTTTTACTCAGTTGCAAAAAGAGATATTGCAAAAATCCTTAGCAATAAACACCCACAATCTATTTTACTTTAAGAAAAAAAATACAGCTTTCGTTTTTTAACAAAAACAGCACAAAAATATGCTTAATAGTGAAGGTATGTTTTGGTTATTTAACATTGAAATTGGTACCCAATATCGTAGTTTTGAATGTGGAGAGCCGAGCCTTAACAATGTTAATAACTTGCATAGTTACATTTGCTTATTATTTTACTTATTTATGATTCCTTACCGAGTTTTCACAAGGTAACCCTATTGTATTGTTTACTTTAGAAATAAATTAGTTTCATATTCATAATTTATCTGTTTTCGTATCATATTAAAAACAACAGTATATTTAAAACGCATATACTTAAAATATTTTAAAACTTTACAATAAGTGTTTAATTTTATAATTTTCTTTCTAAATTTGAAAAACATTTTTACAAAAGTCATTATTATAAATAACTGAACAATGGATGATTCAGATTTGATTTGCTTAATTTGCGGTAACGAACTTATCAAGGATATTGTAGTTGTAAAAAATGGAATTGACGCTATTTACGAAGCTAGTAATAAAAGAAAAGATAGTTTACATAAAAAAACTACAAGGAAAGAGTACTATCAAACTACACAAGTTATGTAGGCAACAATATACAAGACCTTCGAGTATTCAAGCAGCTATTAAGAAACTAGAGGAACAAAACAATGAACCTAGTACGTCAACAACTGGAGTTACTCGTAGAACCCATCATGATACGTTTGATTTTAAGATGTGCTGTTTTATTTGTGGAAAATTAGCAAATCATAACTCTAAAACTCCATCTCAGTATAGAAAAGCATTTCACGAAGTAACAACAATAGAATTTAAAGACAGTTTTTTACAAAAGTGCAACGTTAGAAGTGATGTACGGGTCGAAACTGTAAAAGCCCGACTTTTAAGTGCAATCGATTTGGTAGCAGCAGAAGCGAGTTATCACAGACATTGCTATACAGAATTTATGAAATCTAAGCCGATTGAAACACAAAAAGGAAGGCCGAAAACAAAATTAACTTCTAACTTTACTAAAGTATGCAATTACATAGAAAACAATAATGAGTGCCAATACACGATAAAAGAAGTTCAGGACATTTTCAAAACTTTATCCAATGAAGATGAGGTTTATTCTAACAAGCATTTAAGAAATCTCCTACAAGAACATTTTAAAGAAAGACTAACAATGACAAAATTTTCTGGAAAAAAAAGTGTTTTTGTCTTACTGACAATGTGCATAAAATTATTGACCAATTGTATAAAAATAGGGTTGTTGATGAAGAAGAAGAGAGAAAGAGGATTGTTTTAGCGGCGGCCTCGATTATAAGAGAAGAAATACAAAGGAAAAGCTATGATTTCAGTTCGTATCCAGATTTAGAAGCAATTAAATCCGGTGGAGAAAATCTCATTCCAGAGACTCTGAAAATGTTTACATCACATGTTACAAAAAAGAAAAGCTTATCCGAATCACAGCAAGTTGATAAGAAATGCCTTGTTATAAATCATGCAATAGTATCTGCAGTAAGGCCTAGGTCATTTCTTTCACCTATACAGACAAGTCTTGCTTTATCTTTACATCGACTATACGGATCCAGACACTTAATAAACATGTTGTCCTCAATGGGAGTGTGCGCGTCATACAATGAAGCTACAACCTACATGACTTCACTAATCAGCGCTGGCTCCCCAGTTATTGAATCAGATGGATTTCTTCAACATGTTTTTGACAATGCTGACGTGAATGTACGAACGTTAGATGGGCTAGGCACTTTTCATGCTATGGGAGGGATTCAGTGCATCACACCAGGTTCTTGTGTCAAAACTGAAACCACAGTGAAAAGGATTGCAATTGGATCTTTTCGTAACACTGAAACTATTCGGGAGTACGCATATCCAATGAAAAGAAGAAATGCTGGTCTGTCTAACATTATCATCAAGACTTAAATCAACTTCAAGAAGTAAGATGTCTATCAAGTTTGCCTTCACAATATTTGCATCCCCTCAACTTTGTTTGGCTTTCCGATATACAATCACAGCCTGATGGGTGGAGTGGATTTATGACCAACCCGACGACAAATTCAGAAGACTGTCAAACAACATACATTATAGCAGTACCATTTATTAATTTGGATCCCAGCAATATTTCAACAATCTTCACAGCAATGCATTTTGCAGCTGATCAAAGCAAAAAACAAAATCAAACCTGTATTGTTACTTTCGATCAGCCTTTATTCTTAAAAGCTATGGATATGGTGTCTGCCTCTGATACGGACAGTAATATTTCTAAGATTGCTGTCCGTTTGGGAGGTTTTCATTTATTGATGTTTTATATGGGAGCTGTTGGAAAAATTATGGAAGGGAGTGGTCTTGAAAACCTCTGGAGCACAGTATACGGAAAAGCTACGGTAAGTCATATGATGAATGGGCACGCGTACGATAGATGTCTTCGTGCATTTACACTTACAGCGAGCCATTTTTTCATAACTTGTCTCATATTAATAAAAAATAGCTAAACATGTAATTATTGTAATAGAAAAGTTAAAATGTTAACATTAAATTTAAAAATACACGGTAAATAATTGTTTTATAGCTTAAACGCAAAGAACATTTTTGATAGAGAATATTATAAGGATTACAATAACGAAATAAAAATTACTCTATCGCTTTTTATCTCTTAGATATTGACAAAATAAAAAAGTCATTCGAAATTGAACTTTAAGTGGGGTAGGGGGGGAAGCAAGAGGGGGAGGGGCGGGGACTTTTCAGAAAATATTCCTTATATAATCAACTAACATCCATGAAAAAATCAGCTTTTCACTAATTAGTTCCCACTCAAACCCTTTATTGACTGGGCTATTTGTTGAAACAAAGTGTATTTACTCAACTGACATTTCTGTGCCCTTCTCAGGTACTCCAATGTAAGTTCCCTTCCCTTGCTATTCCACCCCACCCTCATAGCCATGATACTAAGTTTATTTTGTTTCTGTATATTTAGATTTAGTAGTCCAATGATGCTTAACAGGTGTAGCAAATATATTGTTATTTTTTGTGAAATAAATTTTCTGTTAAAATTTAAGATTAAGGAAAAACTGCAAATTAAAATTCCATCAATACTCTAAAGTGATTTATAAAATTAATCAGCCAATACAATAAGTGTGAGATGTTCTTGTGACATGTAAACAATTAATTGTTTGTTCTGAAAACCTTAATTTTGAATATTGTATAGATCAGGCAATCACTTTTAAATTTAGAATAACCTTGGAATATATATGCAACCTAAAGGTGTATGAGCATTTTACTAGTAACTAGTTTTCTAATAAAAAATAGGTTTCCTAATACTTATAAAAATAACCAATACTTACTTAAACACTGCAATAAAAAAATTGGTGCACCACCTGATTACTTTGGTGAATAATTAACTTTAAGAAATATTTAATGAATCAAAGAGCCACGATTATGTGGAAGATAATCTCACACCTAGCATCTCCAAACTAGTAAATCATAATTATTTTACAGTGATTTAATCTCCTCTCTTATGACAAACTCTCATACAGTTTGGAGACATACAGTGAGGATTTCCAAAATTACAGAAAGTAGTCTTTATTATAAATATATTAACTTGTATTTCATACAGATTTAGACTAATACTAATTTAAAGAAGTCAATAATGCACGCAATTCTTTTTGAAAAATCAATTAATAATGTTTCAAAAAACTAACTTAGTTGTATTACATAAAATTATTAAAAGTGTTACATTCTTGTAGCTGTTTTAAAAATTGGAAGTTGAGGCCGTGACAATTATAAACAAAGGTACAAGAGCGCACACATCAAGATTTTTTTTACGAACGCTTTTACTTACTTGTTCAAGTGAATTTTTTGAAGTTCACTTCTTAAATAACCAAATTAAAACTACACAACAAATATTATATGAATTTAAGGATAGCTGAACAAACTAGGCCTATACAAATAATTATTTTTACTCTAATAAAATAGGCTATTTACCTGGTTATCCTGTAATATGTTTACAACAAATGTAATTCTTTTTGTTTACAACTGTGATTTAACACAAAACCAATTTATATTGCGCGCTTATAGTAAAAATATTTTTTAAAAATGTTAAGCAAAAAAATGAAAAGAATTTCTAACTACTAATCCCAGAGGGACGATTGTCAAAACTTGCTAGCAGTCACCACACCTTTAATATATATTATATATATATAATTTATTTGTTACCTTTTTTTAAGTGAACATTTTCTATTATGCTGTTAACACAAAGTTTTTAAAAAATAGTTGAGATTGTACAATGTAGCTTACAAATTTACATTAAAATATATATACATAAGTGACACAATTTAAAAATTAAGAAGTAGAACGTCAGCCAAAATGATCAAGGTTCACTTGTTAGAGAAACTGGTCATTTTAAAATTTTATTAATGATTGTCTATTGAATTGTTTCCAGAAATGATTCATATAGTTTGATAATGAAAGTTAAAGTTGAATGGTAAAGTAGAAAATTAAAGCTAAATGGTAAAATTTAATGGTAAGATTGAACCAGAATAAATCTGTGTTCTACAGACATTTGTGTGGAACTTTATCACTCAGCAACTGAAATTAAATTAAGCAATTAAATTAAACAACCGACATTACTTCCAACTTTAAATATTCACGAACGCAACCCAGGAAACCACAACCGACATGTTCAGTTTTCAGAAATAAAATTAATGTACAAAATGGACGTTCTAATGTCGCATTGTGTTTGTTTTACTTTATCTACAGTGACTAGATAAAGACACTGTGACCAAGTGAGGTCTTGTTTAACCTAAATTCTTATCTGTTTATATTCTATTTGCTATATCTTTTTGCACGAAATAACAGAATATACTTTTTTTAAAGAAACTCTATGTTAATTATTTCATTTCAATATAAATATCAAACTGTAACAATTAAATCACATGTTTCTTCCTTTATAAAAAAAAAAAAACAAAGAGATAATTTCTTTTGCAAAGAGATTACAATTAGTAATTGTAATTACAAAGAGATACAACACATACTTCTGAGCAGATGACATTACTTTTAGGTTACACAGGGCGGCCGCTTCCGTATGGCCACACTATCTCTATCTTGTCAATGTAACTTTATCTTACCGCGTATGCAACCTGGCGGACAAATATTGCAACTGTAATTCTGTTTTGTCTGTAATCATTTGGGGTCAACTGTGAATTCAAAGACCTTTAACTAAAAGTATTTAACTAAACGCTATACAAGCATCGACGTGAACGGAAGATCTCGCAAGGTGTAATAGTGAATGGTATCAAACAATAGCATCTTCAATTTGAGTTTATTTCCATTTATTGATTAAACTTTGATTTTTGTGCCTCTAAGTAATACATCAGTAAGAAAATCTTTGTTAAGCCATTGTGTTGTTCTTTCTTAAATGAAATTTGTGGAAACAAAGGCAACACAATACATAGAGACTTGTCATGTACTCTAATGTAATTAGATATCTTGGCTTCCTTTGTTGTAAGTACGTTATAACCTTGGCACCTTAATATAATTTATTAATGGATATGGTTTGAGAGTTACGTTTGTGTAGCGTCAAGATACCATAACTAAATCATTTTCAGATAAATTAATTTGACTAAAAGTTAAAATTACAAAACGACACAACCTAAATAGTTCTTTATAAAATCATATATACAAAATATTCCTCATTTAATTCCTAATATTCTGTATTATGTTATATTTCTTTAAAATATATTCGTGAGCTGGTATCATTTGAAATTACAACATTTAGTTTTTCTTGGACGTAAATATGAATTCTAGATAATTCTTTCCAGAAAGCTGCTTGGTGTTTTAATCAGGATATGAGAGTCGACATGAGTTTTCGCTTTAACAAAAATGTTTAAGAATAATTTCTTTAAAACTTGTTACAAGTAGTTTAGTGGCTAAAAATTACTATTGGTTTGCATATATTTCACTTGAACATAAATGTTCTAGAGTGACACAGTTTATTTTCTTTTTATCAACGAACCTGAAATTAACCCGAGTCGAAGTTCGTTGTGTACAACGTCCAAAACACAAGCAGGAAACTTAAGTAAAATGAGGGTGGAACAAGTTACTTAATTTTGGATAGGCAGTTTTATATTTTACAGAGTGTAAATGTTGGTTTTAGAAAACATTACCATACAATTGTCGTGACTTTATTAGTACATCTCATTGCAGGTTGTCGTATAAATGTTTGTCTCAAACAGTATTGATATTTGAAGGTTTAATTGGTACACCGAAATTCGTACAAATCAATAGTATTTTGTATAATTTTGCAACATTTTCAAAAGGCAATCATTAAATTTTTTATTTATTTATTGTGTAATTTTGTTTAAATTATTATTAACCATTTTCGTTAAGCAATTACATTTAGTGGGTCTAATCAATTTAAATAATTATAATATCAATTTCTAATTATAATACTTATGTTAAGGAATGTATGTCAAATTTAAGTGGAACTCTTTCAATGTCTATACTTTCTTTTTGAGGAGTAGCTCTTCTCTGTTTAAAAAAAGACTAAATATTATGATTGTAACAGGTACATATATCAGGCGCGCCTTATAATTATTTTTAGATGTTAACGATGAGATGTAATAAAGGAGAATCAACAGTAGGTAGTTTATTGTTTCTAGATAAAGTGGAAATTCACAGTAATACAAGAAAAATATTTAATTAAATTTATTTTAGATTTTCTCAAATATTTAGAACAGCGAATGTGTACAGTAAATATCAAATGTAGTGACTTTTACATACTGTAATAACATTAATTCCCAATACTTGTGTAGTTTATTACATACGTGGTTATGCTACGTGGTTATCTTGCTATTTCAATTACTTTGTCTTTATAAGTTTAAAGAGAAGAAGTAATTCTTGCTATAAACTACATCATGAACTATACACACAAACATATATTAACTTAAAATATAACTTAACGTATATAAGGAAAACAGTAGCTAATATCATTATAATTCAGGAAAATTGTGAGTCTTATGCATTATAAACCATATTTTGATTGTAACATATTTTAAAAGTGTTAAAAACATTTAGGCAACCCTTATTTCATACCCTTGGAACATTTTTGTAATAACTTAAGGCTCCAGTTCGGAACTTATATTTCTAAAGAAACAATAGTAATAGATAACAATTCCTAAACTTCAACTTTACAGATTTATTTATTGGGACAATAACTAGTCGGATAGCAACAGCAACAAAAATTAATTTTTTTTTAAATTGATTGTGTGGTTATTGTTGAGAAATTTTAAAAGGGACTTACAAAAAATGCTCTTTATCGTTCGGAGCAGCAATTTTGAGATTGCCAATAAACAACAAATAAACTAACCAATCGAACTGAATGGTTTCTTCTAGAAAATTCTTATCTGTCCACAGATTGTTTTATCACAATATGTAGATAAATACACTCCACAAAGTAATTTGAATATTTAAAGCAGTTTTCTTTTTTGTTATCCCTTTTAGTTTAAATTTATTTAAAACAAAAGTAATTCAATATAACTCGAAATATTAATCTGTATATCGAGCAAAAGTATCTTTACCAATACGTTTGCTTTTGAACAACTATTTAAATTAAATTATATTTATATATCAAAATTTCTCCAAGAAGTTATTTATTTTCAATTCAAGTTCATGTTCGGTGTCTGTGTATATAATCTTATATATACTTATATAGACATACTTATATAGATTTAAGCATATACATTTAAATAGATTATTACATAGTAAATTCATATACATAGTTTTTGACAAATACATGTTTTAAATACACATTATAAAGACTACAGCGGTCTATAGCATTAAATTTAGTACACTTTCATGCCCATTGTTAACACCCAACATCTGAGATTATTTTAGTCTTATTGACACAAAGAAATAATTTCACGGATATTTTCAAGTCTTTAAGAGATTCAGCATTTAAAATCATTTAATCTACGAATGAGCTAGTTCTATGTCATTAGCAAAGTTATGGAAAAGAATTCAGTTGTAAGGCATATCAGAGCCATACCATTTGGAGCAATAAGTGTTACTGTGTATTTGTTATATCAGGTGGATGTGCGGAATCACAGCTGCAAGAGATATTAGTTCTATTAGAAGACATCCTCCTCTGGATGTACTTAGTTGAATACATTAGCTCAGGACACATCAAGGACTTTCCTCATTGAACTTATTGAAAGACACTACCCTCTAATAGAAATAAAACTTTATAACTTTATCATAATTTGAACTAACAAAATAGTAAATACACTGATTAGGTTTACGTAATAAATAGTTGAATAGCTGTGACAAATAATTTATATAAAACCTATCAGAATTTGTGTATTTTTATAATTCCGTATTTGGGGAAAGGTTAGTGAGTACAATCAAATAATCTAAAAACAATCTAAACCAGCTGTTCGTTTTAACAAAATGTTTTAATGAAATGCCTAAACACAACACTAGTACGTAATGTAACAAATAGGATATTGCACTGAAAGAGGGTTTGTTTTTACCAATATAGGCCTAATATTATCTTATATTGTAATTTAAACTCATTGTTAGTATGTTTGTTGTACCTTATACCTTACACATTTAAGCAAGAAAGGAATTTTCATTTGAAAGTGTTATCTTATGTTATTTTATGTTTGTTATCTCTTTATGTTCGTCTATTCGTTTGATGTTTTTTCGGCTTTTTTATTTTTTAGTATGCCGTAGAAAGTAATAACATAGTAATACTTAAGATTTAAGAATTTGATTAAAATTATTATTTTAATTTAAACATTAGAATATTAAATATTCATTCAAATTAAATATGTATTCTATATAATAACTTATTCTAAAATAAACCATGTAAATAGTTAAATCTACGCGAACTGAACTGCTGGAACATCTAGTAAAGCACATTAGTTTGTGAGATAGCAATTGTCAGAGATTAAACGATCAGAACATAACAGATAATTATTTATGAGTTAAACGACAAATATGTCAACAACAGTACACATCAATCCATATACGTTTTTAAAGTAGTGGTTAATCAGGGTTAAATTTTCATTTTAAAAGTCTTGTAAAACAATTAATTATTGAAAAAGAAAGATTATTTTGACCACTTTACGTCACTTTGAACGTCTTGAGGTCCTTCTCAGCGCATAATCTTAGACGTAAACACAGTAAAAATGATAGTTGTTTTAATATGTATACACAAGAAATTAATCATGACAAACCTGTTTGGCACTCTACCATGGTACGATATCGGATGAAAGTAGGAGCAATATATAATTGAAACTAGTAAACCCCCGTGAAAAATCCCAGGCAGATTAATTAGATACACATCAGAAATACATTACTTAAAAGAAATAATACTTTAAAATAACTTACTTTATCTAGGCCTACCTAACTATGCTGACGGGGATTTTTAGCTCGGTAAATGTGTAAAATTTAAAAAATTTAAAAACTGTAGGCCTGTTTGTTAAAATTTTGTATTTATATACATTATTATATATCTAAAGAAAGATAAAAATATTATCTTGTAATTGCTTTTAATTTCATATTGATAGATCAAATTATTTAGAAGTTATTAATATTATATAGTGAAAAAATTAATAATCGAATATGTTTATATTTTATACGAAGTTGTACGAATGTTTCCGAAGCCAAACGAAAATTTATCTCTTTTTTAAATTTGTATAAACGAATATATTGATGAAAAAAGGTTGTATTTATATACAGTTTACAACCTCAAGGCAATTTTTATATCCTAATATTGCATACAAAATTTAGTTCTATAAATCATGTATAAAAAAATCAACTTCACAAGGAATTATAATGATTGAAGTTGTAAACATAACACCAAAGTATAATCTACGCTGGGTTTTTGTTTAAGTATTATAGCTGATGGCATGAAATCAGCCGTTATGTTATATGTTACTCACGTACGTACTAACATACGTGCACTTGCTTTTATAGGAGTTGATTTTATGTAATCATTTTGAACTTTGAGTAGTGACAGTTATTTTATTGTTATTTTATGTTTAATAAAACATAATTCAATTTTGACAAGAGCTGTATTCACTTTTTGGTTTACGATATTATTTTAAGTATCTCTTAAAGTATACGAATTAGTAATTAATGGAAAATGTGCAGACGTAAAACATATTTTTTTCTTGATATTATTTAATAGTACCTTCAAATTTCATACATATTCAAAATTCCATATCAAATTCTACATTCTACAAAGAGAATAATTTAAACTCCGCGAAAAGAAAAAAACATTTTCTTAAATAATAAATAATGAAGAACCTAAATTCCTTTTTATAAAATTATAGTATGTTTTTATTTTACATATTATTTGTATATTTTCTAATTAAATACCCTTATCAATATATGGTTGGTAATTTTAACAAAGTGGTAATTTAGAAGGAAGAAAATATAAAGTGTATCTAGGATAAATTTGTTTTCCTTTAATTTTACGATGATTTAAACAACTTAAAAATCTCTTTAACTTATCTCTTGCTTCTTCGGAATTTAAAATGAGATTGAATTACTTTTGTTTTAAATAAATTTACACTAAAAGGAGAAGCAAAGTTTTAAAATAGTTTACATAATGCAAATTAGATTGTTCCCCACGTGTAATGAAATGTACAAGCTTTTCAGTTTTTATTATTTTAATCGCAATAGTTAATTTACAAATGTGATTATAATCTTAATTTTGACTACTTCAGTGGTAATTTACATATTTAAATTTGTATTTCCTCTATGGTTAAGTTCAAAAATAAAAACGAATTGTTATTTTTTATTACAATCGAATTTTTTATTATATAATAATAATAATACAGTATTAAAATATTCTCATAATTATGTATATAGTAAAAACTCCTCGATCAAACCCTTTGTTCTGCTGTTATTGATTGCCGTTATTAGTAGATTATACAATTAAGGACTGATGTAAATACATTTTATCATTATGAAAGATACTTTTTGTGTTTAGAAATAAAACTTTCCAATCAACTCTCAAATTGTGTATTACAGTTATTTGAGAGCAAATAGAAGTCACGTATTTCATAAATTCCATTGGCTGCAGAGTTTAAAGTGTCGGAAGAGCGCTTTGTTAGTAGAAGGTAAAACCAATAAAGAAAGCACTATGAACAAAATACAAAAATGAAAATCATTCCTCTGGTTTGTTCTTACAAAATATTATCAGCCACTTTGCACAACATTACCGTTATTTATGATAAAGTATTGTTTCTATAAGAATTAACTGGGCTCTTTTTTTTTGTAAACAATTTAACCGCTTGATCGAATTTCCAAAAATAAGTTTATATGTTTTAGGGTTTCAACCAACTATTTGGGAAATTAGTATAGTCACGAAAGCGATGAATCCGAAGTATATTAGTAGAATTTGTTTGCAAATCAATCTCCAGCCCCGCTCACGCATTGTTTCGTTCCGATCTCAATAAAAACTCGCTTAGAGAGTTTGGACCTCGACCTTACTGCACGGTTATGGACTGCACTATTCGAGTTTGCACCTCACCATGAGGTCTCGATTTATGAACTGCTTTGCTTCGCTCACAACGGACAGTCAAGATTCCCCTACTTTTATGGTATTTTAAACTTTGATCAATTTTGGAGGAACTATACTGGCTATGTAAAACACAAAATTCGTAGAATAACTTCCTGTATTAATTTGTTTTAAGTCAATGCTTTTGCTCATCTTACCTTTGAAAATTTGATAATAATAATGTCAATATATTTTTGATTAATTGTTGTCACTAAATAACGTTTTTACGAACAATAATATTCAGGCCCCTATAAATAGTTTGTTTTAATTAAGTGTTTCTTGTATAAATAAAACAGATAATTTTTTTTTTTTTTAATCATACTAGTTTTTGAACATTCTTGCTAAACACTCACGATAAAGTCACCTTTCAAACCAAAAAAAACTAAATCAAAATCGGTTCACACGTTTAGGAGCTACGATGCCAAAGACAGATACACACGTTAAACTTAACAACCCTCTCTTTGCGTCGGGGGTTAAAAACATTACTTGAAAACAAAATTATAAAACTTAATAAACTTGACTTTTCCTACTTAGAAGTGAGTTAGAATCTAGACCGACTTAGACAATAATTGGTGATTGTATATTATTTGTTTCGAATAATTTATTATTATAGAATATAATATTACTGTTTCGTCTGTTTCCCTCTTGAAACAAATGTTTTCAGTTATCTGCAGCTGTTGTAATATTTACTTCTTAAAAAATGATCATATGTTTCAATATTTCTTTAGCATCATAATTGAAAGTTCTTGTTACGCGTCACCAATATTTGTCTTCTGACAACACTATTCATTCTAAAAAAAGCTCTTTTAAGATATTGCCACTTTATAAGATAAAGTTGTTACAAAAGATATCATGTGTTTGTTTTAAAGTAACAATACGTGTCCACATATTCAAACGATTTTTCTTTCTACTTAATATTTACTTCAATAAATGTTTTGTTTGACTTGATAGATTTCTAATTTAGTTCAAGAATATTACGTTCACAAATTATTGAACTCTAAAATGACTCTTGTTAATATAAATTCCGAAATCGTACTGGTTTGTAAAATATTTTTTTAAATATTAAATAACTGTTAATTGAAGTTAGCAAAAGACATTATGTACAAGGTATATAAAAGTATATGTACTGAGAATGTGGTTATCACATTGATCAGCATGCAACATTAATTTATAGTTGACAGGCCTTCAAGTATTCCTCATTGTTAAAGTGCCAGCAAAACTTTCAAACCGAGTTATTTTTGAAAAAATAGATATGGTTACAAACATATATTCTCAAGGAAATTGTATTTTCATTTCTTCGTGTGCAAAATTTGTTAAAAGCTTCTGTTAGTAGTTTCAATGGGCCCTTCTTTTTTTTATTATTTCTTCTTTATTACACTTATTCTAAGAACGAAATTACTACATGTACTTAGAATTCCAATAGACATAGTAAGTAATATTAGTAATTAGTAAGTATGGAACTAAATTGTACACTTTGGTCGAAATAATATTAGGAGTAGATTGAATATAAGCTGACATAATTCGAAGCAAGTGTTAGATTAACAAAGTTAGAATTCTCTATTAAAAAGTTTTCTAATTTAGTTCTAATTAAACCCTGAACAACAATTCAGGGCGAAAGCTTTATTCTAGGTTGACTATTTTTTTATGGTGTGGAAAAGTTTTAACCCTTTTAAACTATACATATTTCTCTGACTATTCAACTAAAATATAGAGTCAACTTTTTGTACAATGAGTTTTACCATTCAAGCTTTGGTTTTTATATACATTCAGGGCTGTATAGGCGTACATTCAGTTTTCTTCATAATACGCTTAGTCTAGAATATTAGAATTGATGTGGGCCAAATTATTACTCCGCTGTAACCGTTACATCGACTACACTACAGCTATGTTTGAAGTACTGATTACAAATACTGATTCCAGTTACTCGCTGTTTTATACTAACTAAATTGAATTTACATTAATAAGTAAATATATTTC
>JAGFPH010000255.1:665734-680058 GCA_018207615.1 Philaenus spumarius | reverse complement strand
TTTTATACTAACTAAATTGAATTTACATTAATAAGTAAATATATTTCGCTGAAACGAATTAAATTCAGACCATTACTCTTGTGAAATCATTATTCTTAATAAGTAATTATTCATAGTAAATATATTTTAAGTATAATTACTCCGCACGCCAACCCCCAACGGAACCTTCTAAAAACATATGTTATGTTTTATTTATAATAAAGGTGTAGGATTAATAATAACCTCAAAACTAAGATGGTAAATAATGTTAAATGTTCAAATCAAATTATTTCTTATATTTTATAACATCAGTTATAATAATGGATAAAAGGTCGACACTTTAAACCCCTAACCTAAAAGCTAGAAATACAAAAATAATTGCTTCAAATTTTGAAATAAGCTGTTAATAGAAATATTGAAGCAAACAGCAGCTATAGTATCTGTTATTTTATTCAATTGATTGCTATGGTAATAAATGTAAATACATGTGTTGGTTTATCATTCTATGCCTAACCTAAGAATTTTTTTCCGACTAAATTTACAAATATTGAAATAAAAAAAGGTTTTTATCGAAATGAATTATTTATAGCCTATGTTACTCAGGGATAGTGGAGCTTTTTATTAGTGAAACATTTTTTTCAATCGGTTGAGTAGTGCCAGAGATTGTCCCTTACAAACAAAAAAACCAACTTTTCCTCTTTATATTATTAGTATAGAAAACAAGTTGCAATTCAAATATAAATCATTATAAACTAAAGTTATTTCAAATGTTACTTTTGATCCTATGAGAAAACATTTTTGTAATAATTTACTATCCACTTTGTTGCGTTCTTTATAACATCCGATTCCTGCAGTTCCCGGCGTTGTCTATAGTCTCAAATCTCACTAGTCTTGTGGTATATCGCCGAAATAGTTAATTACGACGATATGGAAACTCTAACTATGTATTAAAGATCACTAAATTAAACACAACACACAATAATAATCTTAAGTGGACCCGTTGCAATGCATATGGTTATATAATATAAACCACAACCTCAAAAATTAAAGGAACTTAAACCATGTATTGAATAAAAAGGTTCATATAAGTCTTATGAAAAAACTTCAAATTAATTCATTTTACTCCTCACAGTTGTACATATAATAGATAATAGGTTAAATTAGCAGACTATAAGGAAATCTGTAAATTAAGTGAATGTAAGAACTGTTTGTTAATAGCAGCAGTTTATATTTTAAATATACAATTTAATGTTTTAATTTAAATAGTCTGCGATGTATCAGTGCGGCGCAGTGGTTAAAGGTACTCCTCCAGTCTGCTGCAATTAGAACATATAGTTGGTTTCGAGATTAGTGATAGGATTTCAATTTGCTTAACCAATTTTAAATCAATTCTTTAGTTTTAACCAGCATAACATAAAGACGTAAAACAGAAACAAAATATATATTGATTGTATATCTGAGAACGCGATTAGTTTACAAATTACAAGTGTAAATTTATTTCAAATGTTCATATACTTAGTAATCTGAAATGGAAGAAGAACATTAATTTCTCAAGGTAAGGATGTGAACTAAAGGGCTTAGGATCCGTTTGGAATCTCTTGTCTTTGGAAGTTCGAATGAAATTGAATCACTTTCCTTTTGAATATATTTACACTTGGAAGTAAAGCAAAGCAGTTAAAGACTTTATTCATGTAAATCAAATTGTTGAGTGTCTCCATGAAATGCCTTGTGTGAAATGTTAAATATGCTTGATTAAACTTTATTTAATTGAGTCTATTAACAACTTGTGATATTGATAGCAACAAAAATCTCATAAAATGGTGTCTAGATTGTTTATGATGTTTTTATTATAATCTTACGTATATTTTTGTCTTAAGAGATTATTCTGGCTACAGTTCTATTTATATAATTATAATTTTTTTGTTGACAAAAATAAATTTGTAATGATTACAAACAAAAAAAAAACATTGATGGATATTTAGATTAAAAGTAGACCTACATTAATTTTGAACAAATATATAAGTACCTTAATTTTTTACAAATATATGTATGTTTAGGCAAGTGAGACTAAATTTATTTTTATTCTGTTTCAACACCAAACAATTCTCGAAAGTTTTTGGTGTTTCTACTAAATTTTAATTAATTTTTATAAAGGCATTTAATTTATTCAAAGAGTTTGGATTTGGAATATAGAATATAGGTATTTAGTCTATTAATAAGCTAATAAAACTAGTATTGTATTTAACCAGCTGGTTGTTTGAGCCATTTCTTATTCAGGTTTACTCAATCCTTCAAGTGTGTATTTCGATCTCTTGTGAATTGATACTATTGTATACACAATTTCTCTAAAATACATTCTAGTTTTAGGTAATATTAAAAAGTCTACCACAACTTTATAGGATGGACACAATTTTAAATATTATTAACTGATACTTAATCTTTTAAATGGTTTTTCTCCAAATGCATCTTATAAAATGTTTAGCCACACATTTGTTTTAATAGGTAAACATATAGGTTAAATTTCCTAAAATGTTTCATAAAATTTCATAAAACTTTCTTTTGCTTATTACTTGGCTTTAGATAACCCAAATTCTTATTTATTTTTATGTTACTGAATTAAGTTCCTTCCGACTTTCGTAGTATCTGTGTGTAGCTTCAATCTATAAGTAATAGTGTAGTGTTTACATATTTTTTTTTACTACAGAAAAATATGTAAATTTATTCAATAATTTATTGTTGATAGTAATTTTTCTATTGTTGATTTATTTAAATTTGAATAAAAGTTTTGCCTACTTATTTTTTTACACATATTCATGGGCGGATCCAGCCGGTTTTCAAGGAGGGGGCTGTCTCGGGGGAGGGGGGTAGAATATTTTTTTATAATACAAGGCTTGAAAACGTCTTTTTAGACTGTTTCACGATCACCCATTTTGAATAGGAATTAAGGATTATATGCTTTACCCAAAAATAAAGTTTTATTATAACAAATTGTAGAGAATAAACCATAGAATTGAACTGTATACAGTACAACCTCGTTGTCGAGCCCCTTTAAGTCGGATCTCCGGGTAACCCAGACCGGTTTGCAATAAATAAAAATATGCATTTTGGTAGCGCTATTGCTTTATACGAGCGCATAATCGTAGCGTACTGCTCGGTGATCGTGTTTCCGCCGAGTTTGTTTGCCGTGCGGCACGTAAACGTTCTTGACAAATCCAATGGTGTCCTTATTTTCTTCTCAAAACAAGTCTGTCTAACGATTATGTGCCTTTAAAAAGTGACGAGTTTGAGTCATTTCCTTATGCTTTCTAGCGCGGCATCAATATTGATTTAGGCAACTACAATTTTACAACGATGATTACATATGTAAATATTCTTTTTAGAAGAAATTTGTAAATACAAAAATTGAAGTTTAAAACATATTCTTTCCAATGGTTTTTGTTTTATTGAGAGTAGTGTAGAAACAAGAGTTCTGGTACAACCTTGACCTTTTGACCCCAGGTCACCTGACCCTTGCCCCCCAAGGTCAAGATAACAAATTGACCGTGACGCGATAACAAATTGAGCGTGACAAATTGTTTTACGCTCGATCGAGCGTGTAATCGTAATATATACGGGTCGTTGATAAAAAGTTATGGTTCGTTCGATTGACGTCAGTATCGAATAGATTCTTGGAATTTATCGATTTCTAAGAATCGTATATGTGTTGACGCCAATAGTTCTGGTTCGTTAAGAAAATGTTACGGGTGGCTGGTAAAAATATACGGATCGTTGATAAAAAGTTATGGTTCGTTCGATTGACGTTAGTATCGAACAGATTCTTGGAATTTATCGATTTCTAAGAATCGTATATGTTGACGCAAATAGTTCTAAACGTTAAGAAAATGTTACGGGTGATTGATAAAAATATACGGGTCGTTAATAAAAAGTTATGGTTTGCTTGATTGACGTTAGTAGATGTCTATAAATACTGTCGAGTTTTGAATACGAACATCATTCTGTGATTATTTCGCTCCTGTTCTACAGTTACAACAGTAAGTATCTTAGTGTTAGTTAACTTATGTGAAACATAAAAAGTACTTTGAATTCTTTTTAAAATTAATTCTTATTATTCCAGAATATCATTTTTGAAGACTCGAGTTTAACTATCGCACATTAGGATTTAGAAGAAAAACTTTCATCTCAATAATTTACAGTAAGTGTCTTGTTGTTTTCTTTAATTCTGTTTGCGAATTAACAAAAATATAGTTACGTGAGTTTAGTTGTAAATGTATGAATGCAAATTATTTTAAGTATTGTAAAAATATTTATCGTGGTTAATTGAAATACATCTAACTTAATTATGATTTCAGAAATCATTATGGATAATAAATTAGGATTTTTCAAACTTACTAAAAACGCATTCGCTCCTCTTAAATCATCGGTTCAAGCCGCAGGATTAGATTTAAGAAGTGCATATGATTATATTGTGCCTAAACATGATAAGCAATTAATTAAAACCGACTTAGTTATTATTATTCCAGAACAATGTTATGGGAGAATTGCACCCAGATCTGGTTTAGCTTTAAATCATTCCATTGATGTGATGGCTGGGGTTATTGATAGAGATTATCGAGGAAATGTCTGTGTGATATTATTTAATCATTCCGATCAAGATTTTTCTGTAAAACAAGGTGATAAGGTAGCGCAAATAATATGCGAAGTTATTAAATATCCAGACATTATAGAATTAGATGTAATAGACTTTACCGATAGAAATATTAGTGGATTTGGTTCAACCGGTGTGTAAAAAAAACAATTTCTTTTTTGGTTGTAATTGTTGTTTTTGTTTTTTATAGTAATGGAGTTTGAAAATAATGATAATGCATCGTCTGCACCAGCTGCTTCAAGTAGCAGATTCAATATTTATTGGTTGTTGGAGTCTCTTTGCATAATCGGGTTGAACACAGTTAACGCCTGGGAGTCTGTAATGAGCAATTTAAAATCGTATGTAAATGAAATGGACGTAGAGATGTTAAGTATTTATGAAAGTCTTAAAAATGTGTGTGAATATTTAAAATACAATGTGGGTATGGACGAAAATTCGCAATTGAAATGTTTAGCAGTTAGAGATAGTCAGTTTAATTTTAAAGAGTTAGTTGCGTTTTTACAAAATTTGTTAACCACCAGTGAAATTAAAGACAAGGTATTTTCTCCTCAAGCATCTAATTGTATAATTCAAATTATACGTTCTATTTTGTATAAGCAGCAACAACAGCAAGAACAACCAAAAAAGAAAAAATCAAAATTAAGTAAAAGAAAATTAAGTTCTGACGAATCATCAGAGTCTGATAATGATTGCGACGAGTTTGATAAATTATTTAACGTGAAAGGTACAAATAAAAAACGAAAAAATAAGGATGTACCTATAAAGCAGTTATTGCAAATAAATTCGGAAAAGATAAAGAAAATAATGAAATCTCCGGGTGAAACAGGTTCATATTTAGTAAAAATTGAAGTAACGGATATGAAGGATTTAAGAAATACACCTGAGAAACTATTTTGGACAAAGGTTCATAAAAAAGCTTATTTTGTGACAGATGAAGAATCAGAATCTGAAGATGTTATTGAGACAATTGATAACATTTTATTAAAAGTCGGAAAGAAACTTTCCAAAATTCCAAATGTTCAAATCGAAAAAATTAATAATAATAAAAATACATACGGTGGATTTTAAAAATGGTTCATATTCGTTATATTATTTAGTATGGCTTTGAAACAATGATTTTTATGTATTTCAGATTAAATAATGAATAGACAATTTGAAGATTCGTCAGATGAAAATTTTCGAAAAAAACGTATAAGATTAGAAAAAATTGAAGTATACAATGAGTTTATTGAATTGGAGAAAGCTTTTAAAGGAAATCTTAAAACATTTTATTTGAAACACAATATACATGATATTAAGGATATCTGTTTGTTATTAGTATATTATAAAAATGAAATAAAACACGTTATTGAAACATGTGTGCAACAATATGATGCGTTAAAATTTAATTTAAATATTGAATGCGTTTATGTTAAACCATTTACAAATGAAAAGCAAGATAGGTGCTTTAAAACTAAAAGTTTAATTGTTTATAGATCTACAAATGTAGATAATATTTTGGAAATGGCATTTTCAAAAATCTGTCAGGAAGAGTCTGAGTATCAAGAGAAAGGTTCAGGTTGGGCACTTTATTCAATCGACGGCATTTTATTAAGATTCAATAAATATCGTCCTTTGAGAGGAAGTTCGTTTTTACCTCTTCCAGTGTCTATTGTAAATAAAAAAGCTGTGATAAATGTTCAAAACTATGATGATAACTATTGTTTTAGATGGGCGATTTTAAGTAGATATGTAAAAGATAAACCTAACACTAGATAAACTTCCAAATATTTTGAATTAGCAAATAAATTTAACTTTGATGGTATCGATTTTCCTACACCTATAGCACAAATAGATAGGTTTGAAAAAATAACAAAAACATTTCAGTAAATATTTATGGTCTTACTGAAAAAGACATAGTATATCCTCTTAGAGTCACTGATATCGAAAAAGAAAATCATTTTGATTTATTATTGCTGACGAATGATAAGAAAATTACACATTATTGTTATATAAGTAATTTTTCTAGATTAATTAGTGCACAGTTGAATAAAATGACTGGCGCAGCATCTATATGCAAAAGATGTTTTACATTTTACAAAGGTAAAAATAAAGAAATTAAATTAAAAGAGCATTTAGAAAAATGTTGGTCAAATAAACCTATACGAGCTATTATGCCCGATCCTGATTATGAATCAAGTTCAGTTTTGAAATTTAAAAATCATCATCATAGCTTTCCAGTTCCTATTGTAATTTATGCTGATTTTGAATGTTTACTGAAAGTTAAAAATGAAAGATTATCAAAATATACTTTTGTTCATGATATGCATGAACCTATGAGTTTTTGTGTGTATATTGTAACTGATACAAATGTTTTACCAATAGAAATTATTGAAAAATTACCAACAGAACCTTATATTTATAGAGGAAAAGATGCTGCTAAGAAGTTTATGGATTATGTAATTGAATTAGCAAATTTTATAGGCAAATTGTTTAAAAGTATTAAAAAATCAATGTTACCACTTACTGAAGAAGAAATATACAAATTTAAAACTGCAAAAAATTGTGAAATGTGTAATCGTTCATTTACATTGTTACATCCTTACGTACGAGATCATTGTCATTTAACGGGGAAATTTCGATCAATTTTATGTAATGACTGTAATTTAAAAAGACAGAATCAAAAGTATTTACCAATATTCAATCACGGCAGTTCAAATTACGATTCTCATTTTATTATAAAACAATTAGGATGTGATTCACAAAACATCAGTATAATACCGAATTCAACAGAAAAATATGTTTCATTTTCTAAACACACAACTAATGGCGTAGTTTTGAGATTTATTGACACATTCAGGTTTTTAAATCCTAGTTTGAGCACTTTAGCAGGTCACTTAAAACCTGATCAGTTTTTTCAAACTAAAAAATTCTTTCTAGATGAACCCTAGAACTGGCATGGTTAAAGCTCAAATTGAAAAGCCCGTTTATAGCGCTTTGCAAGCATATTTTTAAAAATTCGCCAAAAATAGTAAATGAACCCCAATCCAAAAGTGTTCCATAGCTTTTTTGTAGAAGAAACTTCAAAGAATTCAAATATGCCACTAAAAATTAGTTTCTTTTGAAATTGTAAAAGTTGTTAGCTTAGAAAGCGAAAAATGTTCAGAAACGGAAGGAAAAAAAAGAACTTTATGCCTACATAAAAAATAGTAAAACATTTTTGTAATTTTTTTCAAAATACACAAAAGTTTTATAATTTAGTTCTAAATAGAAATATGTAAAAATATATTTCAATTTCACAAATTTTAGTTCAAAATAACATTTTGAACGTTTTTACTACATAACCTGCAAATCTTGACTAATTTCAAGTGACTAGCCTACGCCAAGATATTTTTTACCAAACAATGTTTTTTTTATACCAAAAATTCGAGAATGAAATGTAGAATCGAATAGCATTCTACCCAGTTTCAAATAACTTTACATTTTGTAATGAAAATTCAAAAACCTCAAATCGGCGATTTAACCTAAAACTTATTTCTATAGCCTATGTTATTTATAAACTTACCGTTTTATTACAACACCGTTATAAGCCTAATTTCACTCAAACACAATCTACACTTATTTATTTATAACTAAAACACAATATAACACTATTTTATAAACTGTAATAACCATAAAATAACACAAAACAAATGTCAACAAATGAAGTCAACTAGACGGGTGGCGTTCGATGAATTGTTTTCATTTGTAAAGCTTTGTTATACCAACATATGAGGTCTAAATGTATAGAATTTTACATAGATAAAAACTGTGAAGATTTCTGTTTATAACCATATATTGTACATTTTAGGGATATATCGAATAAGACTGTAAGAATCGATTCTAAACAGGCTTGCGTATTGGCCAAATATATATGACCAATTACAAGCTTTTACCGTATATCCTATAGAACAGCTGTTTTCAGAGTAACATGTAATTTGAAGACACAGTTTGAAACAGAATCGTCTGCTAAATTCAATGCTGTAATGATCTTCTTCATAAATAACTTCTGTGAGGAATTGCAGACCGTTGAAAATGAGACAAAGTCTTGACAGTATACGGCGTTCATTGACGCGTGAATCATAGGTGATTTAGGTACTACAATTTTGAAACAGTGATTACGTATGTAAATATGTGTTCTACAAAAAAGTTGTAAATACAAAAATTATAGTTTAATTCATTACCTTTCCAACGGTACCGGTTTTATTACGATTAAATCATTTTAAGTGGATATAATGATCGATTGTGCAAATTCTCGCAAAGGTTCGAGCGGGTTGCGTTGCCCCTTAGAGACTGCAGTCAAACTGCAGTCTGCCACTTTGAGGGTGAAGATTTACCGTTTGTTACAAGAAAAGGTGTATATCCCTATGAATATACCAGTTCTTGGGACAAACTTGATGAAATTCAGTTGCCCTCAAAAGATTGTTTTCACAATAGTATACAAGATTGTGACATTAGCGATGAAGATTATACATTTGCAGTAAATGTTTATGATCATTTCAAATGTAAAACATTAGGAGAGTATAGTGATTTGTATCTAAAAATTGATGTACTGTTATTAAGTGATATATTTGAAAACTTTCGTGCATTGTGTATCAATAATTATAATTTGGATTGCGCACACTATCTTACATTACCAAGTTTTACATTTGATGCAATGCTAAAGTTTACGAATATTGAACTTGACTTGTTTACTGATTATGATAAATATTTGTTTATAGAAAGAGGGATAAGAGGTGGCCTAACGTTATGTGTTAAACGTTATGCGAAAGCTAACAACCCGTATTTAAAAAGTCATTACAATCCAAACGAACCCAATTCTTATTTAATGTACATTGACTGTAACAACCTTTATGGTTGGGCAATGTGTAAACCAATGCCTAAAGATGGTTTTAAATGGAAAAAAAATGTTGAAAATTTCGATGTCATGTCAGTAGAGAACGATGGTCCAAAAGGTTATATACTTGAAGTTGATGTAGAATATCCGGATACTTATCATAACGATCACAATGAATTCCCATTTTTAGCGGAAAATAAATGTCCGCCTAATGAAAAATTTAAAAAATTGTTAACAACTTTGGAAAATAAAACTAACTATATTGTACATTATGTAAATTTAAAACAAGCTATCGCAAATGGTTTAGTTTTAAAGAAAATACATAGGATATTGAAATTCAATCAAGATGTTTGGTTGGAACCCTATATTATGTTTAATACTAACAAAAGGAAAGAAGCAAAAAATACTTTTGAAGAAGAATTTTATAAACTTTTAAACAATGCAATGTTTGGTAAAACTATAGAAAATATTAGGAAAAGACAACAAATAGAACTTGTGAATCAAGAAAAAAGACTAAATAACTGGTATGTAAACCAAACTATATAGAGTCGATAATTTACGATGAAAATCTATGTGCTGTTCGCAGTGCAAAAGAAAGTGTGAAATTTGATAAACCAATATATATTGGTTTTAGTGTTTTAGAATTAAGCAAAACATTGATGTATGACTTTTATTATAATGTTTTACGATTAAAATATGATATAAGTAAAATGAATCTTTTGTATATTGACACTGATAGCTTCTTTTTAGAAATATTTACAGACGATATCTATAAAGATATAGTTGATTCTACTTTGAAAAGTCATTTTGATACTTCTGATTATCCTTCTGATCACAGTTCTTATTTTACTTACAATAAAAAAGTTTTAGGTAAATTTAAAGACGAATGTAACAGCATACCTATTTTCAAATTTATCGGTTTGCGACCGAAATTGTATTCATATTTAACTATTGACAATCATGAAGAAATATGCGCTTATAAAAAAGCGAAAGGAATAACAAAACCAGTTGTAAAAAATAAAATTACCTTTGACGATTATGAAAATTGTTTAAATTATTTCACGTTAATTAGAAAAGAATGTAGAATGTTTCAATCAAAAAAACATTGTATTCAAACTGTAAGTGTAAATAAAGTAGCATTAAGTGTAAATGATGATAAGCGTGTAATATGTGATGATGGAATAAATACTGTTGCTTATGGCCATTGTAATTTGTGATATTAAAAAATTGTTTAATTGTTTCAGCGTCTTATCATTTAACCTTCAACCATCCAATTATGACTTCAAGTCTTTTCGAATTGTGTTGCAGACAAGTGTGTGCACAGATTATTAATTTGGAAAATATAGACAAACTTGAATTACCACTCACTGTAAAACAATATTTGAAAACAATTTATAAGAATGTATGGTTTAGTTTAAAATGTGATACACAAGGTTACAATTATCTCTGCATAGATTTTGATAAAATTAAAAGTAAAGATTTTCTGTTGCTAATGAATCATCCTGATGAAGTACCAGAATTCGCATACGAACAGAATTACATACTATTGCAATATTATTATTATGAAAACAAATTCGTAAAATTATGCAGAAATTGTTTCAGTGAAATTGTTTTATTTAAAAAAGATTTCAATATTAAAAAAGTGAGATATGATTATATACAAAAACGTGTTGGTGGAGATTTCCTGTTAACAGACATAATATGGAATCGTGAAAATTGGTGCGACAAGTGTGTTACTACACCATTGTTTAAAATGTATAACGAAGATCAATATCGTGAATATGAAATGAGTAAAGAAATGTTAACATTAAATAAACTTTGCGAACCTTCTGTTTGTTTTAATTACCTTTTGAGGAGAAAGGCTAAATAAACTGACATTGTTATGTATTGTTTTATTTATCACCTTTTACATTTAAAATCTCTTCAATCTCTTGATATTCTTCAGGAGATATGTTTATATCTATATATTCTGTAGTATTGGTGGTGGTAGTGATGGCAGCGGTGTTAACAGAAGCAGCAACGCAAGTTTCATCCTTTTGCCAGGTTACATGTGTCTTACCAAATGGTGAAAATATTGTATGTTCTATTGTTTTGCCTTTCCAATCCATATTATTATGTCCGTGAATTTTGATTTCGTTCACGCTATCCAATAAAACTCTGAAATGATAAAAAATATCTATAAGGAAATTCGATTACTTTATGAATAATGTATTTTGTACAAAAGTTGTATAGTAATTCACCTCTCCATTTTAGCAACGTATTCCTTTATTATAGGAACAGGATCTTCCCATAATCGTGGCAAACAGATGATACCTGAAGTATTAACAGTCAATTTGTAATCCATACTTTTAACTGTAACAACAAACAATGATCTAAATCAGTTAAACCTTTGATCATCCCCACTCCTCATAAATGATTTGGTGGCATTATTCGAGTGTTGTTTCATTCGACAGTCGTTAAAAGTCTTGGAAGGAACTAAAAAGTGCTCAGTTGTATAATGAATTTTATTTTAGATTTTCAAGGTTTCAAAAATGAAGCAAACGAATTTATTGTTAAGAAGCTGGCGCTTGTATCGACAGACGAACAGATATACGAATTACATCTTTTTCAACCTCCTTTTGAATACAATCAGTTGAACATAAATTTACAAAAGCAAGTTATATGGTTGGAGAAACAGTATCATGGACTTGAATGGGATTCTGGAATGCGACCATACAATAGTCTATTGGATTTATTTCGCGATATTCATATTAGTGGAAATTTTTATGTTAAAGGAACTGAAAAAAAAATCATATATAAAGAACTTGTTAACTGAATTCGATGTTAACGTGATAAATTTTGAAGATATAAAATGCCCTAGTTTAAGTGTTTTAAGAAAACAATTTTGGGGCGATTTTTACAAAAAATGTATATTTTTACATAGTTCTAAAAATTGTGCTTACGCTAATGTGCATATTTTACTGCAATGGTGGAAATTGGAAAAAACATATTACAGACAGATTAGAAGCAGTAAATTTAGCGATAAAAGAATGCTATACCAAAGGATATACAGGTATGCAAGATGAATTAATTAAATATTTGCCTAAAGAGTTTATTGTAAATCATTTTGAAAATGTGGAACATATTTTTAATAAATTACCAATTGATTTAAGAAAAGATTACGATATTTTAAACAGTTTTCCTTGTCAAAATCATAGAGCGTATAATATACCTTTGCAATTAAAGAAAAAAGACTGTTTTTACTGTATTCATAAATGCGATGATCTCTTAAACTCTATTCAGTAGTTGTAGAGAATGGATCGTGTAAACATGTGTTGTAATATATTCAATTGCACGAAAAATGATTTAATAAATTCAGGGTTTTATCGTACAAAACTGTGGGACAGTATAGTGTGTTGTAATTGTGGCTGGAGTCAATGTTGTGATTCAAAATTAACAATTAGACATTACATTTTTTACATAAACTATCAAATCCAGATTGTACTCTCAGTTCAAATGTGCCTGAACAAGTGAATCAGTTTGCGTCGCATAAATTAGAAGTTATTAACACTGAAAAAATTATGAGGGAATCATTTTTGAACTGGCCAAAGTCATATCCAAATATTGAAGATATGGTGCAAACGAGATTTTACTACATTGGATCAGACGATGATGTCACCTGTATTGATTGCGGAGTCACCGTAGGAGATTGGCAAGTAGATGACAATCCTAAGTTGGAACATAAAAAATCATCACCAGATTGTAAATTAGCAAATTTGTAATAAATGATGTAATTTATATTATAATGTGTACTGTTTTCTTATAAAAAATCATCACCAGATTGTAAATTAGCAAATTTGTAATAAATGATGTAATTTATAATATAATGTGTACTGTTTTCTTATTTCATTTCCTTGTTAGTAGTTACTAAACTATGTGTATATGAATGTGAAACAAAATTGATCAACCTGTAAGTAAGGTATAGGTTCATCGAAAAATTTATCAGTTAGTGTTGGGATGGCTGAGAGTGTAGACGTAAGTGAGTTAGATAAACGAGAGAAAATTATATTGGAAATAAAGGAATTAAGACAACGAATTAAAGAGAAACATAGCGCTTTGAAAAAAGGTGTTTTCGAAATGGAGACTCATATTGAAAAAAATATCAGACCAATTATGGAACCATTGATGAAGCCTTTTTATGAAAATCAGACTAAAGAAAATTGGAAAAAAATAAACGAGCAAACTAAGATTGCCGCTAAACTAGAAAACGATAAAAAGGAAAAAAGAGATTGGAAGAAATTAAATGAAAAAACTATGTTGGCGACTAAATTGGAAAAACAGAAAATAGAAAATGAAAAAAAGGAAAAAAGAAATTGGAAGAAATTAAATGAACAAACACTGTTGGCGACTAAATTGGAAAAGCAGAAAAAAGAAGCTATAAAAGGTAGCGATTATTCTGAAGAAGAAGAAGAGGAGAATGTATTTAAAAGAGGCATAAAACGAAAAGATTATAATATAGAAACAGACAATAGTTTTGTTAAAAAACGACCTGTTTTCCACGACTTCTCTAGAAATGAAAAAAGAAAAAATAAAGTTGACAAACACGAAAGATCGATAAAAAAAGTAGTTTTAGATCCAGAATTACAAATGCATTACAGCGATATTTCTAAAAACGAAATGGAAACGAGCAGTGAAGATGAGCCTATGGAAAAAGACACAGATGAAGAAGAAGAACAACCTGTTGATTTTTTTAAATCGAACAATGAAGAAGTATATGAAACACCTATGACCGCAGCCGAATATTTAAGCTCGCCTCAGAGTAAAAAAGAAGCAGAATTAATTATAAAAAATACATTTAAAGGAAGA
>JAGFPH010000255.1:621439-632730 GCA_018207615.1 Philaenus spumarius | reverse complement strand
CTTCGTTTTAATATTTACGAGTGCATATCCCATTTCACAGAGATACGTTGAGGGAAGTTGCAATAAAATAGGCCTAGTAAGAGTCTTGGACCCTGTTTAGGATAATACTTCATAACAGTTGTTATCCCAAATTAATTCAGACTCATTTCTGAATGCTTCAATTTTAATTGTAATCAATTAGTTTCTTTTCTCTATTTTGCAAGACTGAACTCACTTATTTCTGATATTGCCCCTACAAAAGGATTTTGAATCAAGTAGAAAATATTATATACTACATATTCAACTGATATGTCTGATAAACAATGGTAATTTTGTTCTAACGACGTTAGTTTGCTGATTGAATCTTTACTTGATATCATTATATCTTACCTTTACTATATCTTTATTTAAAAAAATAATATTAAAATGCTATTTAATTTCTTTAAACAATTCTAGTAACTTTTTTTGTATTTATTGACCATAAACAAAAAAGTACGTACATACTCCTTAACAGTTTTATTTATTAAGTTACAAGATAAAAGCAGAAAGCGAGAGTGGATGAGTTATGATGACTTTATTTTATGGGGTATAGTATATATTTTAATATTAATGGCTAACTTAATCAAGCAATTAACTCGTCAGGGCTCTTCAGAGAAAATTTAGGCCTTTAGGCAAACGTGAGTTTTCTCATAACCGTATTTTATCTTAAAATGTATACAAATTAACATGCAAATTATATATATATTTGTAAACTATATATAAATTAACTGTATTTATATTATGATTCGTATACAGATTATAACAAATATTTCGGAAGTTTTTTTCTGGAGATAAAATTCTACTTCCTATATATAACTCAATTTTGTACCGGAGGAAAGCTTACAACGAAGGGAACTAAGCTTTGCAATGACTGTATTCGTTAGAGCACGGTATATTTTTTTAAACAGCTTAATTAATGGAAACATGTATCAAAAGAAAATAACTAAAAGATGTAATATTGTACTTATATCTGGTAGTTATTTTAAGAAGTCCAATGAAAGTCATATATAAATAGTTTTTAAAATTATCTGTACCACCATCCAGGGATCATTTAAATTTAGAGTATGTGTTCAATGCTTTCCTTGTTCCTTTTCTTTCGAGCGGGCAAAGTATACATACAAAAGACTTGTCATATGCAGGTAAATTAAACATAATTTCAAATTCAAACTAAGATTTGAAACTCTGATAATTTACACATGGGACTACAGTGGGTAAAATCCAGCGAAAGTAATTGCAACTTTTTCATTTGCTGTAATTTATAGTTTTCTATGTTTGCCTTTGATCAACGTTCGCAGTTTTAAACGTACAATATGGTACAATTCCATTAGTAATAAAAAATCCAAGTTCTAACTAGTATAATGGACGAGTTAAATATTGTTTGAGATCCTTTATTACACACATATCAGTTAACAGATTCTATGACTGTAAAGTCAATAGTTTAAGAGCGGGTTAAGAAAACATTGTCTGGCATGAATGATATCGTCCATAATTTTTTTTATAGCAGTAAGTGTCAAATTTCGAATTTAGAATCTTAAATAAAATATATGATAACATAATTTAATAACGCCAATTTATCTACAATTGTTTAATTAAAGTGTAATTATATATTTGTTTAGTTTACCCTTTGAATAGCATTTGATCTTTTAAAAGTAAAAAAACAGTCCTTTTGTTAAAAACAAAAACGAAACAAAAGCATAATCACAACTAATGTAAAGTGCAAGTGAAGCTTCTCACGTAAAGTATTTTGATGTAATTTGTTGTTGAAATACTAAAGTAAATTCACAAACCTTTAGTCGATTTGTTAGACTAAGAAACCAAATAATTTGGTGTCGTCTTTTAATAATGTGGTTTCCCTACTTTTGATCAAATCTTTTCTTTAAGTACATAGACTTTCCACTTATAACACAACAAGTAATGAAGTATTTACAAAACACACAAAGCTTACTGTTGTATTCATATTTGCTGAGTGCAGTATTGCAGGATAATTCAAAGGACTCTGATAAGTTCTACGTTTGATCTGTAAACGTAACCTTTATACGAGTATGCCAATTATGAATAGCATACATAATTGGTTGTATTGGTTTAGTTCCGAATGCGCATTGGAGACAATAAATCAAAAATTAAAGATTATATGTAATTCTTGCATATTTTCATTGCTGTATTTGTAAACAGTTTTAAAAAAATAAGCAATATTAAAGATACATTTACTGAAGTAAAACCTGAATCTACAATTTACAGCTAAATAATGTATTAAAAAATAAAGATCAATTAAATACGTTCTTTCTCAATATTATATAACATTGTTTGAAACGTGTTGTTTCGTTGCTTTTTAGAATCTATATCCCATCATCTGACAATGTTTGTTAAAGAAAGGTAATGGAGAACTTTAAGAACACACATACCGCTAAATACAAAACCACCAGTCACCTTTCCAACTGGGCCATAACTACTCCCTCAATAATAATGGGAACAAAATTTTGAAAAGTTATAAATACCCACGACTTATAATATTTCAGATGTATATCATTCACAGTTAGAAGCCTGATAATACATTGCCATTTTAAGAAAGTTTCTTAAAAGTAGCATTGTATGTGATTTTCTAAAATAATAACGAAATACGATTTATAATAATTTCTTTGAAAAAAGAAACCTATAGGATTATTAAAGATTGCTAAAAATAATTAAAATTGTCTTTAAATCCATCTTTTGAATTACAGTTATAAGTAAGTACAATATGTAAGTTCAAGTACATTGTCGTTCCAGAATAGCACATCAGCTTTGTGTTTTGTGATTTGTGATATATAGCATTTATATTGCGTTTTCCAAAATAATATTGTCTGCAGACAAATGTTAACTTCTTATACACAGTATTCACTTTTTGGTACATAATATATTAATATTGTTTTGTAAGTAATGTTTTATAAATGTTTGGTTCTAACAAAAATAGTTGTTCTTACTCAAACGAATAATGTCACCACGGCGTCATAACAAGCACTAGAGTAACTCAACGCCAGTTTCTGCCACTTACTGCACACTAACAGCACTAAAGTTCGATTTTACATTTTGTTTTCTGTCCTCCATTACTCGTTTTCTAATATTTTCTCGATGCTCATACAATCTTTATTTTTTTAGCTCGATTGATGTTAGGTTTTATTGAACTACATAATGGTTGATACAAACTAAATGTAGTAATTGTTTAAATTAACTATTTTACAAATAACTGTAATTTGTACGTTAGACAAAGTACTTTTGTCTTAGGTATTTAAAAAAAAAGTTCATCATTGTTTTAGATCCTTGGGTTAAAATACTAATACATAAAACAAACAATAAACATAATTCATTAATCAAAACTAATTAATTTTAGAAATAAAAGAAAATCTTGTTGAAATATTTTAGGCTGGGAAAAGTACTTTCGGACTTCATTTAAAGGACTACTTTGGAAAGTTAGTCCTTCTTACTTAAATTCAAATTAACAACAATTTCGGATTCTGTCAAAATCTCTATTATTAGTATTCATAACAAAATTTACATACATAAATTCAAACTTTCTGTCATAATACATAAATTCAAACTTTCTGTCATAATACTAAACGAGTATGGTGGATAATTTAAGGACGATTAGAATGTGTCGTAGTCTACTTCATCATGAGGCAATGAAAAAAAATGATATTATTACAAGTGTTTATTCTGAATTATTTAAGTATTATTATTGTACTTATTTTTGTCCATAAGATTTTTAATAATATTTTGCAAATGCATTGCATAAACTAATAAAAAGTTTGTGTTCTAAGTATGAAATAAAACTTTGTTTACTGTTTCCAAAATATAATATGAAACAAAAACATAAATACGGGGAAATTTGCAACCAAGTTTGTATTCAAAATCGTTCGTCAAATAAAATTTACTTAACATTATTGAAAGCTTAACTGTTTCAACAAGTATCTAAAATTGTCTTCTTTTCAACTTAACAAGTTTTATTTCTTTACTAGCTGGCCCGATCCGGCTTTGCACGGATAGACAAATCAAAGTTAAATGTTATTAACAAAAAAAATATTTCAATAAATATAACCTTTTGATTGCTTTTACCTAATCTAAAAAAACTGGTAGTTGTAAAGAATTGTAAAATATCTGATTCTAATAATTAGCCCAATTGGTGTTTTGGTTCATTGTATACCTAACCTAAAATCATGTTCAGTTTTTGATCCAAATCAGCTGTTTTATATATAATAGGAATGTAACAACCAATGTTTGTACTGAATTAAAATATAGTAAGCATTCATTGATTTTTGTTTGTGTTTATTTTTAGTTTGTCAATGTAACCTCAAAAAGCTAATACTCTTCAAATTTGCTAAGTAATGTTGCTATGGTAATGAATGTAAACAAACATGACGTGTTGCTATGCTTTTTATACGAACAGCTGTTTTAGTGCCCCTGATAAAATCTAAAGAAATCTTTCTTTCATAAGATTAACATTGAAACTTTGAAGTAAAGTGGGACACAGATTAATAATGTTCTAGGACTTCGGTAAATGGCCTAAAACCATCCCAGGGTTAACCTGTGTTACTATGCAAAATTTCAAAGCAATCGGATGGACGGTTTGGTAACGCATAAAGGACAAACAGAAGACAGACAGACAGGCAGACATACAGTATATATAGATAGAAGAGATTCAAAAGAAAGAAAAAATCTAACAAATTTAATATTAGAGGGAAAATTAAAATCAATATGAAAAATTATTTAAGTATTATGTAAAGTAACACAACCCTCGAGGCTTGGCTGCGACCTTTTAATAACATTTGCCATCATTACTAAATATAATTGAAGAACTAGAGAGTAACATTTATTTCTTTATTTCTGCTGCACTGTACTCCTTATGTTGTAGAGTCGCATGTGTTTTAACTATTTTTATTTTACTATTTTTTTAACAAATAAATAAATCAATTTAAAGTTATATATTTCTTAGATACTGCTGTTATTTTTGTTTTGCAATTACCGTTTATAAAACCCCGACTTTTAAATTTAGAAAAGTTAAAAACATATAGATTGTATACACCAAAAACTTTATCGATCTTCCTAAAAAGAAAAAAATTAACATATTATACAACTTCTAATTTGTGTTGTGTAGTTTTAAATTTAGTTATTAAGTAAAATAATTGTCACAGATATTTTAAATTTGAATTTCTTGTCAAATTATTTAATTTTTTCTTTTAACTACTATGATTTACTTTTTTCTAATCTTAATGCACCTATTGAAATATTAAAATTTTGTACGATAAATCAATGGTGGTTTTATCTTTAAAACTAGCAACACTAAACACAAAATAATAATAATAGTACAGTACCTTATATTTTTCTGTTCTGACCTCATTTATTAATTTATTTGACGAGTTTCGGGAGGAATATCCCTTCATCAGAATCTCACGTTGAATGGAGGTCGTCAAAACATACAAACACATAAAACAACTACACATTTAAAACACAGTTAATTGTGGCCTTATGGCTACCGGTCGTCTACTATACAAAATTATATTTTATTTACGTTTCAAATTTACTAAATAGTAGTTACATTTCACTAACAAATGCAGATTTTATTTCTATAGTTACATTTTTGGTTTCTATACATAAAGTTTTGGTTTCTGGACATGCGTTATTTTTACAAATATCGATTTAACTATTTTTAATAGGCACATTCAAAGTAAGCACCGATTATGTTTGTTAAGTTTGTAGCAACTTTTTTTGAGAGAGATTACTTTGAGAGAACATTTTTGACATGATTTCCGCCTTTATTATTGTCATCTGTAGAAATCTGTATTCCACTTTTAAAGAACGGCGTAGCCAAACAATGAAATATTTAGTTTGATACACCATTTGTTTCATAGAAACAGGAACAGATTACAAATCATGAGGAGCTGCAGGTATCATCTGGTACAAGCTGTAAGTTGGATGGACAATTTTCACCAATATTTTTGTGGCCACTTCTTTCGAAATAGTAATGATTGTTTATTCATTTATATTCTATGAATAACGAATAATTTTACATTTATTACTTGAAAAATAATAATTGGCGTAGGACATGGCTTACTATTATTAATATTAATTTCAAAAAGAAAGCCTGGCTTCATGGTGGATATTTGCTCTTCCTCTAATAAACTAGCTTACCCGTTCCCTATCAATTCTCTCACGTAGGTATTGCATTGGCTCCGTAATTTTCGTAAGTCGATCCATTAATGTCAACAAGTTTAAAGTTTCCCAGATCGGTAAATCTGATATTCTTATATGTCATAGTTTATAAAATTAGCAAAATGTTGAATTCACGCCATTTTGGTATTGTATTTTCGGAAAATCTGATTTTTTAGGTTTTCCTAATTGTTAAAAAATTGTATGAAAATTTTCAAAATTATGATTTAATACTTTTTGAACAGAAACATAATACGAGGAAAATCAAAATGGCGCCTGTTTGAGTAACTGGGGCCTTTCGGACGATTTAAATATGATATTTATATTTGCTTTTGGCCCAGAAACAATGCCTTAAAATATTTATAGAGAGTTCTGAAATACTCTATATACATAGTACTATTGCTTATGTTTACCTTTAGAGTAATACTTGAGAATGTTAAGAGTATTAAGTTATAATTTGAAAAATACATCCAACAATAATACAGAACTAAACTCAAAAACCCGTTAATGGTGTCACATATCCAACAAACATGGATGTTTGCAATTGCAGCGTCACATAACACTATAGAAGACATCCGCCTCGGGGAGTTAGAATGTACTTAGCACAACTGTGTCCCACGAGCCTGATGACCATTACATAGATAATCTCGGCTCGGGGAACCAGCAGGGATTTCCATCAATGAATCTACCTGAATAAACTCGACATTTGTTGTAGAACTATAATTTGACATGAACTTCAATAAATAGTTAATTACTAAAACACAGAATAAGTTTACCAATAAATATAATTTTGAATTAAGTATATACTAACTGGCTTAACTTGTATATAAACTATAGCACAGTATATTTAAAGTTACACATTTCAAGAAAATTTAGAAAATTTGGTAGGCCTATAATTGAACCAAAAATTTTCTTTTCGTTTAACGAACGCAGATTTTTGTTGTAATTAATCTAAAGCAGAAGATAAATTAACAAGGTATTAACAGAGAATAAAAATAATATTTAATAGTTGACCGAGCGTAAGCGAGGTCTCCGTTTTAACTCGACCGTTTGGCATTTCGTCTGTGTGTCTGTGTGTCTGTATGTCTGTGTGTCTGTCTCACGATTACGGCCAAACGCCTTGACCGATTTTGATGATTTTTTGCATGAATGTTCCTTATTCCTAGGCCGAGCCATGTATATATACGGGTTTTTCCATTTTTAATTTTTAACCCATTAAATAAAATAAAAATGGCGGAAGGACCGTTTCTCTCAGTGTAAGCTTTTTTCCAAAGCCAGTTTGTGGCTTAACCGTAAGTCGAATTTAAAAACTAATAACATTTTGCTAAAAGCAACTTAAATTGTAAACAAAATAATTGTATTCTTGATTTTTTTCCGTATCTCTAACGGTAAGCTCACAAAATGGCCGTAAACTTCGAATTTGTTAAAAATCGTCCAAGCTTTTGTATTTCAACCATGTTTTTATACGTTTATTCTAAACCAATTCAAAAGTGTCCCATAGCTTTTTTGTAGATAAAGGTTTAAAGAATTCATATATGCTAGTAAAAAAATTATTGAAGTAAAATTAAAAAAGTTATTAGCTCAAGAAACAATCACGTTCAGTAACGAAAGGAAAATGTTTAACTTTAGGCATACATAAAAAGTAGTAAAAATTATTTAAATTTTTTTCATAAATGTAAAAAAGTTTCGTAATTTAGTTTGAAATAGAATGGTATAAAAATATTTATGAATTTCAAATTTCTTATTTTGAAAACACCAGTTTTTATGTTCCTACTACAAGACTGCCAACAAATCTAGGCCTGTTTTGAATAGTAATTTAGGAATATATCATTTGCCCAAAAATGACATATTATTATAAGAAAGTGTAGAGGATAAATCAAAGAATTGAACTGTATACCTGTAAATTATCATTGTAAATTTCATAAAAGTATTTGACTTAGCTTTATTTGAATTACAAAATGAGATGAAACAAATGAAACCTCGCGGCGATAAAGAACATACAAAAAATTATCGTAGGACACCGTGAGAAGTGTTGGTACATGGGTTGAGATCACTATCACGACGTTTTAACATCGTTTGTTTTCATTATTTCTGATATTGGAATATGATATGGAACTTAATGATGATTGTTAAGTTTGAGTTATTTAAGTATGTAAATATTTAATTGTATGTTGTCCCTCTATAACGCGATATTTTTAGCTATCTTACGCATTATTAACCTAAATAAAACACAATGCCTCTAAAAGAAAATCTTTAGCAGTTAAAGCTCAAGAAAAGAAATAAAAACGAGAACTAGAAATCCAGGAATCGCGGGAATTGTAAATATTATTTTACTGGCTAAACCTTGTGCTTAATTCCTTACTGGCACACTATTTTTAACCTAAGCTCAAAACCACATTTGTTATTTGAACGAGCGAGGTCTACTGTTCACAGAATTACTAGTTATTTAACAAATTAGATAAATTATAAACAATCAATAATTGTTAAAACAAGAGCGAATCTTATTTTGGAAATTCTTCGGATCCAAGGAATCTTTGAATATAAACATGATTATATCAGGTTCAATGATGCGAAAAACAGGTCTCTTATTGCCCGATATTGTATTGAAAAGGGGTTTATTTTTACCAAAGTATGGTATATTGTCCTAAAGGAATTGTTGGGAAACGAATAATATACTTCAACATCAGAAGTATAAAAAAAAATTTGTTTGCAATTAAGGAAGATAAGAACTCTTATCAATATGTTTTAATCTATAAACAAAATTACACATCTAAAAACATTCTTAGTTCAACGTGAAGATTTAAATAAAATCTAGTAGTTTGCATTTCTGCAATGTCAAATCAAATATGGTGCAAATTTACTATTCGACCTAGGCAACAGAAATGCAAGAATAATAAAAAAACTTGTTATTACTTTATATAAGAAACTTTCTTATAACTTTAATATTACTTTATTATAACTTTCTCTTTGTAATATGCTTAAGCTTTGTAATCTAGCTTTATTGGGTAAATCAGAACTTTTAATAAAACTAAATAAAAGGACTCAATGCAACCGCAGCTTCAGACATCATTTCTCTAAGAAGAATATTTATGTGGGATTGGGTCTATAAAAACAAATTATTAAACACACTGCTAGTGCTGTGTCTGGCTGCCCATTCCCCGAAATCTCCACTAAGGAACCATCGAGGATTTCCCTCAGAGGGCCTATGATCCAAACCCAAATAAATATGAATTAGAAAAACACTGATTTAGTTCAGTCAATAGTTGGAATGACTAATTTATTCAACTTGTATATGAACTGAGGGTATTTTTGAAGTTTCGTTCATCGGCTTAATTGACTATTCATTTATATTTAAAATATGGATAGCAATAACACTATTCTCACTCACATAAGTTTAATTATTATCAAACGTGTTTCAACGACAAAGTCGTCATCCTCAGTGATACATAAGCTCTGTAAGATGTATCACTTAGGATGACGACTTTGTCGTTGAAACGCGTTTGATAATTAAACTTATGTGAGTGAGAATATTGTTATTGTTATCCATATTTTAAATATAAATTTCTTCTCACCCGTCGAGCTCAAAGTGTATTTTATAACTATTAATTTAATGAAAAAAGGATTTTAATTATTTATCTATACATGGTGGAATTAATAAAATACACATAGAGTTAATATTTAATACTCCATCTGCATTTTACAATCCAATCAAATTAAAAAATTAATGATCGCTGGAGTGAATATTATTCTGGAAATTCTTCAGGCCAAAGGAACCTTTAAATTTGGACTAAATTATGTCAGAATTAATGGTGTTTGATGTAAAACCCCGATATCATATTGATCAATATTGGGCTTAGAAAGAGTTTGTCTCCACCAAAGTAACATCATATAACATAGGCCTTTAAATAATTTTTTTTCTCACATTGAAATAGTAGTCAAGCAAATAATTTAAGCTTGATATTAAGTAAGTGTAAAAAAATACAATAAAAATGGAATACTAATTTAAATGTGGAACAAGAAAACATACTTGTTTGTATTTAACATTTAGTTTACATATCTCAAAACATATTCTGAAAGTTTTAATAAATTGTAACTGTAAATAAACTTATTCAAATGACATACTATTTGTCAATTGCATACATTATACCAAAGAATAATTCATTTTTATGTCTCCAGTTGCAATAGTTTAACAACTTAATAATGTATATTTTTAATATGTATATACCTTGTTTCCGTCTTGCAACTTATTTTGTCTAGTGTAATACTACGCGCGTTTTAGGAACACGTTCCCATCTTCAGGTTTTATAAAATTTATATAAAGTTTTACTCACATGTGAGCACGTCATAATTAAACAAAAACACACACATACACACAAACCAAACACGAATTATTGCACATATAATTAAAATCAAAAAACAAAGTTTAAAAAATTTAAAAGCAGTTGGCTTTAGGCCGTGTTGACGTTGCACCGGTCACAAGTCGACTGAGAGATTACATCCGTTATCTCCATCGTCAATACTATTTATAGGCCTACGGCTTAGTCCTCAATGAACAATAACTATATTTTAAATCAAATAGCCTGTATAACAACGCAATTGCTACCTGTTATATATTGCAAGCGCTGATTTCAATATTGACCATGCGAAATAAGGCCCCCGGTGCACCGTGGGGGCGATGGAGGAAAGGAATTTGTGAAGTTGAGAAATAGAATTGAAAAATTCCTTCGGATTTTTTTGGGGTCGCTGATTTTAATTCTGACTAGTTGAAAATTAATTGGTTGCTCAAAATTCAGTGTTTAAACATTTGAAAATATTGTGGGAACATAATGGTGTCTATGTTATAAAGGAACTACTATTACTCTATTTTATTAACAATTGAATAAATAACCGACTACTTTTGATTAACAATGTGGATATTTATTTAACAAAATATCAAAATTATTTCTTTTAAATACAAGTTTCTCCTATGAGAATTAAAATTCTCCTTTCATAAAATATTATGCACATCGCCCACCCTCTCCCTCCCTCCCCCCCCCCCCCCGGTGCCCCGGAGAATTTCGTATGGTCAGAAATGAGATCAGCGCCCCCAAAAACCC
>JAGFPH010000255.1:578940-600795 GCA_018207615.1 Philaenus spumarius | reverse complement strand
AACCAATTCAAGATTTTTATGATTTGCAAGATATAAAAAATTCCGAATTTCAGGGCGTATTTTGAGATCTGTAATTTAAATTTTAAATACATGGTTATTTTCCCCATTTTTGGGTTAAAACTACCAATTTATAAATTAATGTTAATCCTAATTTTTCTATCTCCAACGTAATAGATTTTTTTTTATTCGGTACGAAAGGGCCAATTCAATCAATTTGATAATTTTTGCTTAAATTCAATTAACTGTTTTATCAGAAATTTAATGCATTGAATTTAGAATGTAATTATATAGTTTGTACTATATTCAGTATATGTATTTTATTAATGTCTTAGTTTTAATTATTTTTGTTATATTAGGAGTTGTGTTTTTCACTTTAGTTGGGCGTAAAATTCTTGGTTATATCAAAATTCGCAAATTGCCAAATAAACTTGGGTTTTAGGTATTTTTCAGCCTTTCTCTGATGCTATTAAGTTATTTACTAAGGAGCAGACAATTCCTTTTGAAACAAATTTGTTTTCTGTTTTAAAATTATTTATGTCATTATTTTGTGACAAGTTTTCTCCATTTGTATTAATTGTTTTTTTCATTTAATTGTGGAATTCTATTTTTACTTTGTTGTCTAAGAATAAGTGTTTATTCCATTTGAACCATCCGAGTGCCCTTAAGACAAACCCTTTTCCAATCAATAAGAGCAATAAGAAATCCGTTTTCCGACACACTGCACTTATCCTGATATAATCGAGTCCACATGCAAAGGTTACTTTGATCTGGTGAATTTATAAAATAAGATTCCCTCGAGTGATCATTGTTTGGATAAAATTGAATTGTGTTGCGAAATAAAGATCAAGTATTAGATTTTCTCCAAGAGTACCTTTTTAATTGTCTTATGTTGTGTTTAGTTAATTAATAAGCAATAACTAAAATCTGTGTGCGTTTAACAAACTCATTTCGGCGCAAACGTTATTTTTATATTCGATGGCTATTTGAGGAGAGCCACTAATAGTTCTGCTTCTTGCGAGGTTCGTTTCAGTGAAAGAACAGGTTTTGTCCAACCTATCAAAAAAAAAGTTACTTAGCGTTAACATCCCAACAATTCCCGGGATGAATACAACAACATTACAAAAGGCAAGTGTCGTCATTGGAGAAGAAGTAGATTCTTAGTATTCCTAGTATCATCGGTGAGTCAATCAGCTAATACATTTTTTCAAAAGAAAAGAACTTTGTAAACTAAATTTTAAAACTCGAATATATTTGTCTGAGATCTTTGACAGTCATTATAATTGCAAAAAGCATAGCCTATATTTTTCTACTTGTACATATATTTTTCAGTTGTATTTTCCTTGTTTCACAATCAAACAAGTTCATAGGTTCCTACTCTTTAACAAACATAAACTCATGTTTGCTTATGAAACATACTTTATTTGTAGCCTAAATTATTTTCTTTACTACTAATGCTGAAATATATGATGTACGGCAAGTGTGTGTTAAAGTATCTTAAAGGCCTATTTTATATGATACTACTTTGGTAAAGGCAAACTCCTTCTCAATCCAATATCGAGCAATAAGAGATCTCTTTTTCACATCACTGCATCTATTCTGATATAAATGATCCCACATTTAAAGGTTCCTTTGGCCTGGAAAATTTCCAGAATATTTATTCACTCCAGAGATTATAGATTTTATTAAATTTGATTGGATGTAAATATAGATAGTTCCACCGTTTGTAGATGTAATTTAATGAACAGACAATTAAGCTGAAATGGAACTTTAATTATTTTCTTAGTCCATATACAAGTTTAATAGATTACTTACTCCAACTATCAAGTAAAGTTTATATTTTGTTTAGATAATTCCTCTGAGGGAAGTCTTCGATGGTTCCTGATGGAGATTACGGGGATGGACAGCCAGACACACTGCTGTCTGTGTCAAACAATTTGATACTAAGTACACCCAATAGATGCCTTCTAACAGAAATTATATCTAAAGAGTAGGTTGCATTGAATCCTTTTATTTTATTTTAAGTGCGCTTTTATAAGCTGGATTACAGAGCTTAAGCATAGATATATTAAATAGAGAAACTTATTTTATTCTGTTTAATATTGGACAAATAAAAACTACGAAATTTAATCAAAAACCCTTTACACACTTAACTAAGAAGATTATGGAGTAAGCTGTGTAATTTTGTTAACAGATTAAAATCTTTAGACCAATTTTGTTTAGTTAAACTTCGTATTATAAAATATGGCAAATACATTTCAAAGTACTATACAGATTTAACACTTGATTGCTAATGAAAACTAATCACAAATCTTTTGACTTTTAATGCTTTTGTAATAGGTTTAAAATGAACTGTAAACTGCAGAACAAATATTTTAAATAAACAAATTTAAACATTTTTCATGAACCATAGTGGTCTTTTCACTCATTTTATCTATTTTCACTCCAAAAATGTATAGTGTTTGTGTAATTCTGTATAGCCCAAACAAGTATTTCTTGGAAGAATTTGTGAAATTCTATCTCACTGAAAACCAGGTTAGTTAACTAGTTAGGAATCCTAAATATTGTTTTTTTTAAATTATTATAAAAGTAAAATAGTAAAAGGTTATCCTCAACTTGTTACAGAAACCTACAAAAATTTGTGAAACAGTTGTCTTAAAACTAACTTGTGTTTTTTCCACAATTTCCTTTTTATCGAATATTTTATACGACCTTTAAAAAATCGATAAATTAACTTCATTTAAACTACTAAGACAAAATACTGAATTTCTCACATTCAAAAATATTACGAAGCAATCTCTTGCAAAATATTAATCAACTCAAGTTGCCTAGCAGTGCGTCATGAACTTTTTTGAGATTTTCGTATTATACTTTTTGGGGTTTCAACTAAACAAATTAATATATGTATTAATGCATCATTTTGTTTTTTTACACGATCTTATAGCCCTTCTGGTTCCTCCAAAATCGATCAAAACGTAAAATACCATTAAAGTACATTGTTCAAATCCACGTGAAGAGCGAAGTGAAGCTGTCGATAATAATAGCCCGAAATGTCAAGGAAACAAAATCATAAATTATGTAATTAGTTGATATTTTTAATATTCTTAGACTATTAAGTTTTAGAGTTGTTAAGGTATGTGATAAGATAATGAAATGATTTAGATTATATTACAGTTGACTTAACGATAATCTATAACCCATGAAACATGTACAATCAACCTCAATATAAAATATAGGTACCATACGTGTTCTGTATTGCAAGCAACTATATAGAGATCATTATTGATTTGAAGAGCATGAGTTGGATCAATCACTACTGTAAATTTTATGTGATTTTCCGACAAAAGATATATGATAGAAAAGAAATGCAGTAAATATGTTTGAACCCACGATGTTATTCCACGAGAGCAGAATATAGCAATTTAAGAATTGCAATTATATTTAAACATTAAAGGATTTGCAATTTTCTTTTTCATAAAATTAGTAAAATAAAAACACATTTAAAAATATATGAATATATTAAATTTAATATATTAATATATATTGAATATATTTCAAATTTAAGAATATATTAAAATTTAAAATGTTTAAAGTATTTTATTTATAACACAGTTCATTTTAGTTTTATTTAGTTTAAATATCTCCAAATAACTATTTGAACTTTATATTAAATTGACAAACGACTAAGGAAATTAACAACAAAATTCAATGTAACCATTTCCATTAAACGAGGTTACAAAGAAGAAGACAATTTTAGGGAAAACTGGCAATCTAAAGAAGTATACACCCAGCACGCTATGTTTGCGAACATACAATATTATTAATGTAGGCCTAGTGTAATTGGCAACCGTAAAATTTTTCTTAAGTGGAGACACGCTCAGTTGTTTGTTGGAGTTGTTGCTGTATATTAAAGGAAGAGAATATTTATTTTGATTTGGAAGTTCGTCGGAAAATTATAACAACAAGACGAGATTACCTGCTTTAAAATTCATCAAAGCAGTTAGTGTAACTTCAAATTTTTTCAAAACTTTGTACCCACTTGGATTATTATTTTTTTAAACAAATTACTTTTTAAACAAAATGCTTTCAATGGAGACTCATAAGCTACATCGCTATTTTTATTAAAACATATTTTTCAATACAAATTTCAAGATACTTTTTTTTTTTAATTCTCATTTTGTATTCAAGATAACTGACAACATAAAATTGTATTTATAAATTGATAGTGTGCTAAATATTATAACAGATTTCAGTCATTTAATTCTAAAGTTTAGTTACGATTACAACTTTGAAAAATTGCCATAAAAACACATATTTAGCTTAGAAAATACATCGATGGCTCGATTTAGATTTCGTTTTACATCAATTTTATTCCACATTCTTAAATTGCAGTATCACAATTGATAGGTTTCAGTTTTGAAGTTTTAATTAGCAGGGGGCTGAGGGGATATTCCTTCATTTTTCAAGATATTTCAAAATTTCTTCCTCGTACGAATAGTAAACACTAACTAACCAACCAGAATGGATTTTCAGAATTAAAAGTAGAAAGTTAGTGAATTAAACTTTATACAGCAGTAACCTATCAATACAAATACAATTACGAGAATGTTTAGTATTAATAGTTATCAACAAACTTAAGCGGATGCAAGACACTTTTAAAAAGTCACAATTGAATTTAGATTTTGAAAAATATTGCCAATTTTATTATTTTGAATATCACTCGATAGTTTGTCCCATTCGACATTTTTGACTTCCATTAAACAAAAAACTTGAAAGATACTCGAGATTGTTTTAGTTGTGTTTTGTGTACAAACTGTTTGCAAACTTCGACTCATTTAACATACTCGCTCATTTATATCGCTCATTTAACATACATGTCATTTGTTTTAATCTATGCATTAATACTTTTAATTAATTCTCTTAATAAATACAAATTTGAGAAAACTAATATTTCAGGCACTCAATTATGTATAATCTAATTATGTATAAATTAATTATGTATAAACGTCAATAATTATCAATGAATGAATACCTATTCAAATTTGGGTTCATACATCATATTAACAAATTTTAAAAGTAATTTCAATGTAATTTATCATTTTAAGGCTTTTCTAACATAAGATACTTTGTTTTTATTATGGACTGCAGTCATAGCATGAACTTGTTAATTGGTAATTGGAAGCGAACACAGAATTCCAATTAGAAATAATTGTTTATCCCTAATGAAGCCATTTTCTTTTGATCAAGCAAAGACTTGTTTAAAAGAAGGATACACTCTGCTATGTTGCAGAAGCAATTAATAGTTTAACAAGAAGTAATTCAGTTTACAATAGAAGTATTTAATTATGCGCATTACTTTAGTAAATGATTAAACATATTATGTATATATCTTAATAAAATACAATCTGAATTTATTAATGAGTGTATAGAAAGGCGAATTCCATGAAATAAATTTAAATTCACAAATTTTAAAATAAGTAATCGTATACAAATTTTATTAAATTTTAGATCTCCAAATAGCTAAAGATTTGTGTGGGTAAGCATTTTAAAAATACAAACCTCAAATAATTACCTTAGAATGCAAACATTTTGAACAAAATTCTTTCGATATATATTAACGTTTTAAAATGATAGCTTGAAATGTTATAAACGTTGGAATGACCAATTAATTACATTGGATTTGAATACGGTATAATTGTAGATAATGTACAATTTAAACATGATTTGAAGAATTGGAAACATTTTGCTCACATAGATGCTCACAATTTCCTACACATAAGTTAATTTAAAATATTTTTACTAAGACAACATTAAACTTAAGGGAAAATTAATTTTTAACAATGTTTAAGAACTAAAACTATTTAGGTTTATGAATTCTAAAACGAATTTGGTACTATACATTCCAATATTTTTTTTTCAATGTTAATGTTTACATATTCATTCGACAACCAAATCGTCTGCGACTTCACCAATGTTTTCTAAATTTTAATTGACCATTAAGAACCAACAAATAATTTGATCTCTGGGGCAATACGTCTGCAAAAATTATATTCTTTAAGTTGAATATGTCTTTTGCTCCAATGATTCGTGATTGAAAGAAAACAAACATTTCCCAATAATTGGAAGATTTGATGCATCATTTCACTTATTATTTGTAATGATTTGTTCGATCAATCCACTAATTTTGTTGTATTTTCTTAGAAGAAAATGTATAGCTGACTCACTCTCTAAAATTAGAAACTCCGTTCGTAAATGTAAATCAAAAAGAAAGTGATATGACTACTTTTTTAATGTTATGTATAACTTAAACCTTAATTTAATTTTAATTTGAGTTTGTTTTTACAAAAAAGCACTTTTAAGTACATTACGAATTTCACTTATCTATAATAATAAAACCAATAAAAACATAAAAGGTACTTACTTTTACAAAAAACATGTAAAAAAACATAATTTGAAATTTAAAAGCTCTAAAGAGTTGAGCACGGTTTTAAGTTGTTGTTATTATTGATAAAAAATGATTGATCAAAAATACTAAGGCATTTGATTTACAATAATAAAATGTACACAGTTTCTCACGCGAAAAAATATTTCAAAACAGCGTCGTTTAACTATTTATAAATTCTTTTCTTAACATCAGTTCAAGTTTAAATTGTATTAATAAATAATGCGTTATTATAATATACAACCAACAAATGTATCTATACATAGAGTATTTTCAAACCCACTACAGCTCTTAAACAAATAATATTATTATTCTTATCCCCACAGAAACACACACATAAATCAACAATACATATATTATATTATATATATTATACTTATTTTCAGACTCATATATAAAAGGTACTATGATAAAAGTAGGTTCAACTATCCTTTTAACAACAAGATTGAAGAACTGTTCAAAATTGTACTAACGATTACTTATTAATACTTATATATATATACGTATGTACTCATTACAATCTGGACTGTTTTTCACAGTTAACAGTGCAATCTATATATATATATATACTAGTACTGTAAACATCCTTATGACATTTTTAGTCAACAAGAAATAAAGAGAAACATTCTTAAATGGTTGAGGTATCTAATTTATATCTCATTTAATCTAAGTATCATTATTTTTGTACTAAATTTACCTCGTTTATTATAACATTGCATCATTATCTTTAAAATGTATTCAATGTCAAAATATTACGTTTTCTAAATAATGGCAGAGAGCTATCAATATATTTTTGTTCATTCAAAATCTTACAAAGTGCTTATTTATAAAAGGAACTACATATTATCTACTCCAACACCCAATACCATAATTAGATATCATACTTTTTACAAAATATTGATTTTTATCAAATATATATATTTACAGAGCTATTTACAATTTATCCGAATATAATTTCCAATTGAGGGGTTATCAAGAAATTCACCAAGCTTAAGAGTGTGAAATACCACTCGAATAAAAGAATCGAATCCTTGAGAAGGCCTATGATGGATATTACATTGGTAAAGCGCTCGAGCGCGAATATAATATCGCTTGTATACACTTTCGTTTTTACTAAGGCCGGTCTTATTGTTAGTTTCCGCCATGTGTGTGAGACATTTAAATTTGCAGAAAACTCCAAAGTATGGTTAGTAGACCACTATGCTTTACTGCTATCAGGTGTCTAGACTAAAATCATGCTTTTAGTCTTGTTTGTAAACAAATATATTTAATAAAAATGTTTAACTTACAATTATTATTGTTCTCGCTTACGAATTATAATTTAGATGTTCATGAAGCTGAATTATTTTACAACCACAAATTGCCTAAATTTAATTTTAAATTGTAATATTTCAAAAGCAAAAGTAAAGTGTTATATTATCACCTTTTGGCTAAAATATGATACAATTTGTTTTATTTACATTACAAATCTGTCGATTAGTATCAGTTTATAGTACATTTTGTTAATGATAATTTTACACGAAATGTAACGACCGTAAAATTTGAAATACCTAATGTTAGTGACGTTGCAAAAACTAGAGAAAAATCATTTGGTTATTGAGGTCACTCTGGGGAATGAATTATTAGTATTCATTTGTGCTCATGCTCATCATAAAATGGTACGCACGTGAGCAGGATCGCAAGAAGTGTAATGAGTTCTATTTGATTTCAGCACCACGAGAACATCCCACGTCCGCACAATATTTTAAAACAGTAATTTGGAGTCCGACTCTGTCAGTAACGATATTAGATTTATTTTTGTATTCTTGATGTAATTAGTGCAAACAAGGTTGAATATTTTAGTTTAAAAACTGTGTTTTCAAAATATTTAGTTATTTAACTCTATACAAATAAGTTAGATATATAAATCAGTATGTTTTATGTAACTAAATAATAGCATATCTAAGAATTTGAGCAAAAGAAAAGCATTTATTTTTACTATCATTTATAATTATTTAATTCTTATCTTATTTTTTGAATATTATTGTTCTGATTTCCAAAGTAAAAAATTTAAAAACTTATTCCAGAAGTTCTTAGAATACTCTTTATATGTTCTAGTAAAAATTACAAGTAGGCTATAGGAAATTACAAAAAATAAATTGTAATGCCTACACCTTTTTTGTAGTCATTTGTAATATATTTAAATTGATCGGGACGTCGGATAGAGTCGTTACGTATTAGTTGGTCAACGATGAAGTGTTTTTAAAACTTACTGTAATAATTTATTTAAATGTTTTGTATTGTGTGTGTTTATTTTGAATTAAGGTCAGTGAAAAACTATGTGGCTTCAAGTTTGTATTCGTACTCGAATTGAAAATGGAGCCACGAAACTCCGAAACCTGTAGTCCCATCAATAAGGACAAAAAGGACTGTAGGCGGACATCAAGCTATGTAAACATATAATGATAGTTTTTTACAATATCCTTACTACCCTATTGTATCACTATACAGTTAGAAGTTTAAAAAGTTTTATTTTACAATACATTTTTATTTTTGAGCCTGCTTTTCCTTTAATAAATTTTTTTATTAAACATTGAATTAAATACATTTTTTAATGTATGAACAATAATTACAAATTTTAAGAAGTTAGGATTTTAGCATTGTATTTATGTTAACTGTTCATGGACGCCTAGTCTACCTACAACTCATATTCTAATACACTAAAATTTCTATTAGAATGATTTTAAATATAAATTTATTATTACTTATTTAATTACTCTATTGAAACTACTTTATTTTTTCTTTGTTATCTTTTAAACCTTTTGCATATATTTCTTTTAGTTTAAAACAATTTCATATATAATAATAATTTTATTTTCTTGGTCCTTAATTATTTTGTTACATAGCTGTTAATTATTTTTATTATTCATGAATTTATTCAGGCTGTCTTTCAAAACCTATTCACCTGTTGTTTAAATTTATAATTACTTAAATAAAAGTAACTAATTTTGCGTTTGACTAATTAACGTCATTTTTAGTTATTAATAAACTCTTTTAAGTGAGCTCTTCAATTAGACTCTTGCGGCAATCTAATTGACCGTCGTATATAATCTAAATGTATATACATAATAGATTATATAAAAGAAGAAGACAAATATATACATTTAACTTATGAGTGAGTCAGCCCACCGATGTTTTTTATTAATAAAACTTCACTCAGTTCTCTGAACAACGCGATTCTATCAAGTCATTGTTCAGTTTAATTACCTCGTCGTGAACATCACAATAAGACTAAAACAGAATCCCAACTTCATACTGTATATTATACAGAAATACACTTTTCCAGGAAAACCATGTGACATTACACCTAAAACAATTTTGTTTTCCTTTATCAATTTAGTTAGAATTTGCAACTACATCTTGGTGTAGGATTGTTTAGTTTTTGTACTAAGTTTCGATGGTACAATACATTATGCATTATGTTAGGTTGTATTACAGCTCAGGTAATTAGACAATAATACCTACAGTCATTAAAGAATCAAATATACTTACTTAACAAAATTAATCATATTTTTATACCATATTTTACGATGTTAATATCTTTCTATAAGTTAACAGTTTTAACGCTGAATATTTGTAACATATTTAAACGTTTGGTTATTTAAACGTATTTCATTTTATGTACATTTAAAATTATAGCAATCTAAATTGAGAAAAATAGAGAATATTTAAACACGGAAGCCATAGATTAGAAGGTAAGAAATAGGTTTAGAAAATTTGTGTAAAACATATTGACTATGCAATTGTGTGTCACTTCGTCAAGTACTTTAATGTTATATCTAGTGACTACTCCACCATTGAAAATGTTTGACTTAGCCTACCTCCACAACCTGAAGTCAAAATATATTTATATATTCTTCATAAAGAAGAAACATATTCTTTATAGAAGAAGCCCTTTATAATAAACCCCACTTTTTACTTAATTACACATTTAAAGCAAATTATTTGTTCCGTCACTCGATAAAGAGACAGTTGCTGTTAAAGCCTATTACTGTATATAACCTCGGGTCAAAACACGTGACTCCTATTAAGTTATGGTGTGTGTTGAATTTAACGTACTGAAATTATCAATAGGAAGATGGCCGCCATGTTGTATCATAACTTTGATATTCAGGCAGTATATATTTGCGGCTATTGATGTGGCTTGGTATGTATTCGCTCTAATACACTAACTGGTGCATCCATACATTTGCTGTATATAGCATTGCATATAAACTTCCTATTGTCTGTTCAAAGCCTAGTTTATTATTATCTCTCTCCATGTACAAGCTTTCAAAACAAAAAATTATTCAACTGTAACAAACTTGATGTGGCAATGGAAATAAAATATTTCCTTTTCAGCGTTTAAAGTCTTCTGAGTTCTGTACCTGAACGCCCTCGTATAATGTCGTGTACAATTAAGAAGCTTCGAAAAATGAATACAAAACTTATAAGAAGCGCAACGCACATGATACAAATTCAGCCTAGTTTTATTTGAATCTGGCAAGCTTAGCGCGGCAGTCGCTAGGTAGAGAGAGCGCTACTGTCGTCGGTACGGCAAGTGTGAGTGAGACAGAGAATGAGCGAGCCATTCTCTGTCTTACACATTACGCGGAGGATTGATGAGTCACAGACGGGTGGAAATTTTCAGCTAGCGCTGCATAAAGACTGCCGCACTAAGCTCGATTTGGCGGCAACCAACCGGGCTGAATATTCTCCATAAGGTTGCGCTTCTCATTGCTTCGAAGCTGTGACCGAGTATCATTAGAGACGTTACTATTGGTTAAGGAACACTGAAAATAGTAATAATGACTCTGTGAAATATTCTTTGTGTTAATTGTATTGATGGAAGGTTTTTCGTACTGGTCAAACATCCATGGTCTTCACCCGGGTTCGAACCCGGGACATTTTGCCTCCATATCAGATACACTAAGGAAAGATAAATCAAGCGACTGAGATTTTGGACTAAATAAAAGAACAAGAAGTCAATATGTTCGAATTTCAGATAAGATGTGATTCTATTTAAACTGTCAGCAACAGAGAGGTGATACGTCTGTGCCGTCAAGAGACATGGGGTCGGGTCAGTTCTTCTAATATCGTTAATATATAGTCTCCGTGTAGGCCTACAGTTATTAATGTGCACGTTTTTGTTTCAGTATTAAATTATATTTGTAAAACATTTTGTAGAACTTTATATGTTTTCTATTTATACTAAAAACTACTATTTTTGAAAATTACAAAGAAATGTATGTCAAATTAATTTAAAAAAATAATTGTTAAATTTTGTTTACAATTATTTTTAATGACAAAAGAGCCAACCAAATAGATTTTAGTATGCGGCTTGTTAGTACATAAAATAAATGAGTTTATGAATTCAACTATTCTTTTAAATCCATTACTTAATATTTAGTTGATTCCGACAATGCAGCTGCAACTGTATTATTTTGAATGAAGTATTCTTCACTTTTTATGTATATTTGTCCATTTTCAATACAATCAAAGTATTCCCTTTTTCGGGTTTGTTGATAATGGCGTTGTTTTCTATTATTTTTATTTATTTTCTTGAGAAGTTAATGCTCACAAGAATATTTATGGTTTAGACAGTACGGTCCATTGTTGTTTTTCTTACTCGGTATGTATACAAGCAAATTTTACTAAATTATTCTATTTTTTTGGAGTAGAAGTGCTGAACCCGTTGATGGAATTCGACCAATCTTTCTCCGTCTTAGTACACATTAGGACTGCATTTTAAATGCTGAAAGATGACATTTTTAGTTTTTATTTTGTATAAACCTTCAAATTTGTTGACCTGTAGTAACAAATTACAAAAGCACCAAAACTTAAGTAACTGAATTTTAAGTAGAAGCTGAAAAAAATGTCAGTATACCTATGATAATCGTTAAAAATATAGAAGGGCAGTTTGTTTCTGGTTTTTCGTTGTAATGTTTTTTTTTTTTTTTTTGTAATCCCACTTCTGACACCAGATATGAAGGGTTCCTCACTGTGGCTTACCCCTACAGTTCCCGGGCGATGGCTTGTCTCCTTTTAGGATGTGTCCTTAAACTCTGGTTCGTTCCAGACGTTATTAAGACGGTTTCTGGGAAAGAAGGTTCTTCAATAAGGTGACGAAACTGTTGTTTCACTTTAAACGATTATCAAAGGAACACAATATATTCTTTTATTAGCTCAAACTTACAACACTATCCTACATGAAAGTAAATGCATGCAGTCTACCTTGTGTAGCAGACTCCACAGAAAGGTTACTAATATAGACTAACCTAGGCTTAAACATTTAGCCTCAAACTGGCTAAAGGGACTCCCTTTCACTACAAACAGTGACATAAACTATTGTGTGTGTAAGCAATTATTTAGCACGACCCCTATAAACATAGATTCAGAATTACTATACTATGATTATTAATTATTATATAAAATGGAGGGTACCTGCCACACTTATAAACAATTGTTTTCGCCTTGGGTCACCGTTCTGGTTATGATGGTTTATTAATGATGGTTTTTACCTATTTCTATTCTCCTACAGACAAGATAGTAAAAAATATTTTTTTATTTACGACAAACATAAACCTTAAACAGTAAATACAAATTTGCTATTTGTAATATGCAACTACATGAAAGCCAACTACATGCTGGAGTTTTCTAAATTCTTAATTTCGAACCTTGGCTTTCTAAAAGTTTCACCTCTGAATTCATTCTAACAGCAATTTTTCGGTTTCACACACTCAAAATATTCAAGTCCTGATCCAAATAATCTGCTTCTTGGCCTTCTTGCTCTTCTTGTGGCACCAATATTTGTCAACAAATTCATCTTTAATCTATTTTCCTTTGAGATTCATTTCTGCATGTCCAAGTGAACTCTTCTTGACTTTATAAGTGATAGGTTGCTTCATTGTTTAAAATATCATGTATTGAATAGTTTTTAAATATCTTTCACTTCTTTGCTCTTATAAGAAACTATTGGTTTGTCATAATGATGTTTTTCTTTCGAAGGGTCTGAGGGCTTTAACACTGTCAACTGAAACTGTCGATTTTTAGTAAGCGGACGCTATAATTTATTTGATAATGAAATTTTTTTGTAAAAAATTAAAAGTAATAACAATGTTCAAATTATTTTAAGACGCAAACGGCAAAAATAAAAACGTATAATGCATTCAACTATACTAAAGTGTGTACTTCTGTGCCAGGCAGTTATTTCGTTATTATTTGAAGGGTCTAATTTCATTATCTAGGTCATCGAAGAGCATGGACACAACGCACTGCTCTACAAGCAATAGGAAAATTGTATTTGGTACCTCCAATTTATAGGTTTTTTTTATATTTGAGGGTGCAAACTTTTAATTTTACATAAACTAGATTTATTTTAATCTTTTTTTTTTGTAAAGGTTGACAAACAGTTATACTTTTTTTCCTCTCCACACGTAAATATGAAATTTATTCAGTTTATATTGATAACAAACATGAACATTGTAAGAAGCAATTAATCATGATAATAATTTAAAGAAGTGGTTATTTTTAACGTTACACGTTCTAGAGTCAACATACAAGAACTAACAAACTAAACTATTAAGAAATAATTTATGAAAAACATGAACCTCGATTGAGAAAAAGTAACAAATAAAAATATTCGCTAAGCCGTTTAAAGATATGTATCACGTGAGCAAATGATCTATTTGAAATACCCTACACACTTTTATACCCTCACACTTTTAAAGTTCAAAATTGAAACCCTTAGTTTCAGTAGTCTCTCACTAAACAAAAACTATGAAGCTAAACAAGTTTAGATATTTTATCTAACGAAGAAATTTGTATGGCAGTGATCAGTTTTCCATCACATTGTACATAGCCAATCTTTTTTTTTTTTATGTCGTGAAATATATATGCATACTTCCTTAAATATCCCGAAATACTATAGTATAAAATGAATAACCTGTGCACACACCAGTGAAGTTTAATTTAGTACATCATTAGTTTCAATATTATACATCTTATAATACAGTCAGACACACAAACCTTGGCTGACCACAGCCTTCTCGAAATAAGCCACCTCGAACCTAGCATAATATGCATTCAGATCTCGTACATTCACAATCAAAGGTTTAAGAATAAAACAAACTATTTTAAAATTAGTTTAATTATTTACTTGCATAGCATGCAAAGCCCAATTGAATGTTTCTAAAAATAAACTCACTTTAATATTTTGCACGATCTTGGGTACATTTATCTGAGAGTTGATGAATGAAACACTGTAAATGTATATTTAATATTCAATTCATTTTCATAGGTCATGTACTGCCTATTATTTAAAGGTTCAACAAACTTCGGGTGGGAAATGAAGGACATAGAGGATCCCAGTGAAACTTACGTCAATTCTGAAACATCTGGCTCAAAGTAAACTTACCACGTGTAAAGGTCAAATGCTAGAAAGTGTCAAATGCTTTGACTTTGATCCGCTTACATGGTTTAAATAATAGTATCTCTCTTATTTTTTGAAAAATGTTAACGAGCCTAGTTAAATTTTTTTCGAATAGTTTGTAATCTTACAATCTTACACTAATGTAATATTATTAATTATTGAATGTTTAAGAATTGTATAACTTAATAAACTTTTGTTAAAACAAATTTTAAAACCAAAAATTTACCATATATATTTATGAAACTGTAATTATATCAGTAATAAAGGGGCACTCCACTACACCAAAGCTTTCAGTTTCCTCTTACTAAAGACAACCGTTTTTAATAACCTAACGTATACAAACACTAACGTTAATTTATAGAGAAAGGTATATTATACAATAGACAAATGTACATTATTTACTCCAACTATACATTTTATATTTTTATTATTCACTTCCTTCCTTCGTATGTATAAATTACAGGCAAAAAAGAAAAACTTTCGGTAACATGGTAAAAAACTTCTTCACAAATATATGTATTGAATCAGTACTCAATAAAAATGTATAAACGTATTTTACTATTTGTACATTCAAAGTTTAGTGCAACCCACACGCGTTGGAATAATGTTCTTACTGCGAACAGCTGGTCTGCCCAGGCACTCAACCGGATTACGTACATACTGCTGCAGACTAAATTGCCGAATGTAAAAATACAGCTGATTTTATAAACTATATTTTTAAATATTCAAAAATGTGAACAAGAGGTGACCTTTGCAAAATATTATGTTATATTTTATTGACTTCTATTATAGGAGCTGTAAAACATAGTTTAAGTTGGTTGCCAATGTATTTTAATTAATTAGAGAGTAAAGTAATTAATTTATAGATCAGTTATTCTAGACACAAATATAGCTTCTGTTTTATCTGAAAGATTTCTATTTATGTCGCTGTATATTGTCGTTAAAATAAATCGTAAATGTTTTAAAAGTAAATGAATAAGGTCAAAAGTAAGAAAGGCTGTGTTTGTTAAACTCTCACTTTCTATGGCTCGAAGTGAATATGACGTATTTATTTCATCAACCCAATATCAAACCAACTAGATAAAAATTTTCCGTAAAGTTCCCGCACATAATGTACGATCCATTAAGTTCATAGCTCATTCTTAGATTATTAGTGTTCTGTGTATAGTACATATATTAGCCATTATGAAGTAATATTAGTATATTATTGGTGACTATACGCCCTATGAGAAGAAGCAAAAGATTGTAGTATTTGCCAAGTACAACTGTGAAACTAAAATTGCTCCTTCTATTGTAATTCCAATAATAAACAAGATGGAACACTTTTTCGAGACTTCAGCTCGTGTTTGTTTTTTTTTTTTTTTTTAACTGTCGAAATCGGGTTTTCGTACTAAAAACATAAAACGATACCCCACACTGTATTTTTAAAATTGTGACCCAAAAACGTGACCCCGATGCGCTACGACTTTTTAACTCTCAAAATAGGGTTTCCCGAACCCAAAAACCTATAAAACGATACATCACACTTTATTTTCAAAATTTTGACGCTAAAACTCTCGCTAGAAGGTCAAAAGCTTTTCAACTCTCTGCAATAAAATAACGAAGATTTTGGCAATACAAGAAGTTTTCTACGACGCCGACGTCTGAGAGTGCTTGAATCCTGTTAACAGACAGACAGACAGACACAAATTTTCGCATGTTTTCAATGCTTCGGCATTTTAATGCTAACCGAAGTAAAACATTTCAATCATATCGAACTTGTTTTCATGTTCTTAGTGTATGATTTTTTTTCGGTAGGTTGGAATGCATTTACGCAGACCTCTCTACAGAAAGATCAGAAAGGAAAATACCCACTAAACCACCCTCCCCCTCCCCAAACACTGGGGAGAGCGTAACAGCGTCTAGAGACTTCCCTAATGGCTGCAAGATGCAGTCTGGTACTTCGCTGAAACAGACAAGTTTGTTAGCGGAATGCAATGAAGACATCTGCTTTTGAAGTTCTTACTACTGTCATATTTATCTAGCCAACTGCTTTCAAAATTATTTATAATTAGGCATGTCGTGAAGGCACAATCAACAAACATATAAATATATACCATCATATTTCAAATAACTAATTATTTAATATACTCAGAACTCCCATATTTTGTGTGTATGCTACAAAGAGTTAAACATACGCACCTTGGAAACTTACACCCCTTTTTTGGTCTACACAGTTTGTTGTACATAAAAATTACTTTTCGTTTTTTTTTGTCGGTAATTTAAGTATCTTTCATTTTTGTAGAATTCCCAACTAGCTATCACAAAAATATGGAATTTTCAGCAACAAAAAACACCAATTTTTCAGATATTAGTTGTTAATATTAGTGTTGAGATATTAGTGTTAAATGTTCACTAATATTTCATTAATATTTTATTTTCAGATTTAGTATATTATTTTGAAATTATCTTTCTAATCATAAAACCATAAAATAAGATTAAAATATAAAAAAAAGTTTGAAGCTTTAAACAGAAATCCTATTTTTTTTTACTATGTCTTTGGAGCAAATATTTTAAACTTTATTAATATCTCATGAAAGACGTTAAGCAAAAGCATTTATTGCATGGTTAATTATTTATTAATATTAGTAATATTTTATGTATTAATTAATCAACCATTGAGAAAATCGTGTACAAAATTATAAAACATATACTTTCTATTTGTCTACTTTAGAGATTGGAAACATGAACAAAGGAACTATATGTTTTAGGGTTAAATTATAAAATTGCTCTTTACCTTTCAGATTAGAATTTTACACAATTAGTTATCTTCCTACGCTCATATTTAGTGTACATTACAGTAATCCGTTTATTTATATTGCAAACTAGGGGAGACCCCTGCGTGCTCCGCTCGCCAACCCCCTATGAAACCTTCTAAAAACTTATAGTATGATGTTTTATAATAAAGGTGTAGTATTAATAATAACCTCAAAACTAAGATGGTAAATAATGTTAAATGTTCAAATCAAATTATTTCGTATATACAGCAGTTATAATAAAGGTTAAAAGAACCAGTAAGGCACAGGTCTACACACAATAAAAAACCTAACAAAATAAACGGTACCAGAAACTGGCACATACTTTCTCACATACATATTTAAATTATTAAACTGATTCACTGTGACTTCATAATTGTATTAAAGTAGGAGAGTAACAAATAAATATTATTATTATTAGCTAGAGAGAAAACTATTCCATCGATTTCGATCAAATTTGCACCAAACATGTCAATTAGGGAAGATTTGTAAAACAACCCCAATTTTGGCCAAAAATCAGTTACTATTATTATTATTAGCTAAACTATAATTTTTAGAAAGATGCTGTTTTTTGCATATGGTAAGGTACATTAAGGACTAAAAATAAGCCAAATTTTATAAAAATCGTTAAAGTCGTTTTTTTTTATAAAATAATAACAGATTGTTTGGAGTTTTTTTGGCCAAAAATGGGTTTTTTCAAAACATTTCAAAACCTTTTTTCGTGCATCTATACAGGCCTAGTTGACATGTGTGATGCAAATTTGTTCGAAATCGATCGAATAGTTTTTTCTCTAGTTTTGTATACATACAGACAGACGTACGACATACAGACAGACATTTTGTAAAAACCACTTTTTAGGATTCAGGGGGTCTCAAAACGGATATTTCCACAAAAATCTCAACTTCGATTTTTTTCGATCACTATCCTGTATAGTGATAAAGTAAAATGTAGAAATCAAATAATTGTTTCATATTTTAAAATCAGCAATTAATATTGGTAACTCACTATCAATTACCGTTTACTATAAATAAATAGGCCCACTATTAAATTGTAATATGTCTTATTTATTTTAAATTATGAAGTAACATAGATTTTTCGTATTTTTAAATTATATAATGCAAATTTTTATTGGTTTGTGTGTGTTGAAACAGTGTTGGTTCAGTCTAGGCCTAACTTAAAATATTATTTTGTACTAAGCTAGACATCCGAATCAACTGTTTTATCTGTTATTTTTTTCAATTCGTTGCTGTGGTAAAGAATGTAAATACGTTCAAGAAATATATGACATGTGTTTTTATCAGTCAAGGCCTAAACTAAAATTATGTTTAATTTATTTTACCTACCTTTCAACGGCAACATACACACATAATTTATGTTTTTGTGCACATCTTTGCACAGTAAGTTTTAAATGACATAAGTCATTTTTCAATTATAGTTTTTTAGTTTTTCATAATGTTGCTTATTTATTGGTATAAGGCCTACAGTTGTGGGTTCAACTTCCAACTTGATCCTGTGAACTTGTTCTAACTAAACTTACAAAAATGTAATTCTATTTTTTTTCCAATATGAATTCTAGCTTATGTTACTCAGGGATAGTGTATCTTTTTATCAAAAAAATTTCAATTGGTTTAGTAGTTTCTGAGATTACCCTCTTACATACAAACAAACGAATGTTACCTCTTTATAATTAATTTTAGTATAGATAGTGTGTTGTTTTTACTTCAACAGATGGCTTTGTTCACAAAAACCTATCTTAAAAGTTAGAAATCTACATCAGCTGATAGTGAAAATATTATAGGAAACAGCTGACTACTGTTATTATTATAGTCAATAAACATATGTAATGGCGCTTACATTTTTGTTAAATATTGAGTATATTTGTTGTAGTTTTTATGTTGTTTTTGCTGCAGTTTTTCAAAAAGTATATACAAAAAAGACTTGTATTCAAATGAAAGTTTGTGTCAAAATTTCAAAGCGATCGGTAAAGAATTTTCGGAGATTATCGATTTTAAACAAACGCACGTTTACATTTTTATGTATATTGAAAATGAATGAGAGGAAAATGTATCATTCTAACAACCACCCATATCAAAATGCTGTTGGTTTCATGTTGATAATTTATGAAAACATTTAACAAGACTGCTGCCAGGATATGTTGAGCCTAAAATAATTAAAGATTAATGACAAAGGGTTGCCTACCAAAAGTTTTAAATAGTTTTATTTTCATATTTGAGAAAAACAAGTAAAATCAATACATATATTTCAAAGAATATTCACAAATGTACTGGATTATCTTTTCAACAGGGTTGCACATTATGTCTTTGCAAACACTATTTATTTCAGAGCGGGAGTGTTATTTAGAGAGATGTGTACCACTTGTGAACTTTGTTTTGATTGAAATACTATTTACAAGAAAACGTTCAGACATCAATAATATTCTTTTGGTTTTGTTTTGGATTCACAATGCGGTTATATACTTTGATCAAAAGGACTTACCTTTTATCGGGGTGAAATTTATTACATTGTATTATAAACTATTTCTACGTTATTTTCACGAATAACGTAATCCTTGTTCTTATTGAGTAAATTTTTAACCACAATTAATAGAAAAATCAACACAAATAACAATTAACTTTTAACATGGTCGTAAACATTAAAATGTGAAACAAGAATAACGTTAACCCCCCCCCCCTCTCCCCACAGATTGTCTAACGTTTCACAAACACAAAATATTCGATTCTTCAGTAACTATTTGATTTGTGTGCCTTCCAGTTTAATACGCCATAATATGATAGATAAACAAGTTTCATCAGTTATGCAATAATTATAGGCCCGAATGGTAGGGGAAATTATGGATTATCTGGTCATTGTTGATTTTTTCATTCATTTCATCCACTAACAAAGGAATCAAAACATAGAAAATAAGTCACTATGTTGTGAAAAACGATCAATATCACCCGTCATATATGCTCAACAACTGACAAAAGGAAAACAGATTACGCTGGGTGAGTAAATAAAATGGGTAGAATAATTAATAGTAGCAATAATAAAATAATAAGTAGTCTATACAACCTTGACTATAAATATACTTAATTCGAATATTATTCACTCGTTTCAATGACTTGTCTGGAAAACTTTAATTTTTGTTTAGATATTTTATGAAACATTCATAACCTATTATTATAGAAATATTAAATAAGAGAATTCGTCATTCCAAACTTTAACTTTTTCTGAAAAAGCATACCGAAGCCAGTGTTCAGCTAAGTTTCTTACATCTGGGAACTCATGTAAACATAAACGCATTTCTTGGTGATCACAGAAACTTACAGTAGTAACGCAGAACCTCTAAGTTCACGGTGTATCTTGAGGCAAAATATGACAACTTTCTTCCCAGGAGAATAATTTGATATAACTTATGAAATATATTCGTTGTAATGTAAAGAGCAGAATGTTGAGTTAACCTCAGACATTTATTAATTATACTGAATGTTAGAATATCCAATGGTAACATTAGGAGAACTGAGTAATGTAACGTGAGGTAGTAATATTTTATAAACTGTACTCCTCATCTCACCATGACCATCTTAATTATTTCACAGTGTTTCTGTACTTCGTAATAGTTACTTGAAATTAACTTTATAGCGAATTTCCGTAGACTCTTATGGTGAGACCTGAGGTTAGGAGTGGGTAATGAACACCGATCATGATCCCCAGAACACATTTTGGGATCGCATTAAAATTTGTATCTACATTATGTATAACGTGTTCGCACTATAACGACCGCATTTTACGTAAGATTTGGTCCAAATTTGTTACACACGTTGGTTTTCTAAGTCGCTCAGACGGGTTCATTAAACCAAAAAAATCCAACAACCGCTTTTTGACCGGAAGAACAAATTTTTGAGATTTTTCGTACTAGAAATTTTTCGGGGTTTATCTAAAGAAAATAAATATAAGAGATTTTTCTGAACATTTTGGTTTTTACACGACCTTGTAGCTTTTCTGGTTGCCCCAAAATCGATCAAAATGTAAAATATCATAAAAGTGCCCTGCTCAAATCAACTCGGAGAATTTTACCGCGGGGGCTGCTTTTGTTCGCGAAGCGAAGCAGTCAACATTCCGAAGTCGAGGTGCAAACTCGCAAAGCAGTCCTGTAAGACAGCAAGCAAGG
>JAGFPH010000255.1:541098-551302 GCA_018207615.1 Philaenus spumarius | reverse complement strand
TCAACATCATTTTGAATTGTTATAGGGTATAGTTTCGCCGCAGCCAACCATATGTTATGAATTCTGTAGTTCAGAAGGGTAATTCCCTTTAAATTAATATAGCATTCTGCCAGGTAACAGACAAAAGTAGTTTTTCTTCCGAATTTCTAGATTTTTTCATGGATGTCACGCCACCTACGTTCAATAGTGTTTATTGGAGGTAATTTTAAATTTCACAATGTCTGCTGACAAGATTTTCTTGTTTTATAAATATTATGTTTCATTTGATTGCATTGAATATCTTTTTATACTAGCCTGTCCTATTTTACTAGCCTAATACTAAGGTTTATTTAAACAATGTTAACGTAGGCCTATTTAGTAGAGTCGGCGGCAGTATAGCGTAAAATGGAGTGGGGGAAGGTCATTGACCTTGGGCCACGCCCCCTTTTTTTGGGTCTTTTTGGTTCCTAACCTAAGCCACGCCCACATTTTTTGGGGTCCTAACCTAAGCCCATTTTTTGGGGTTTTTGGATTTTGAGTTTTTTTGGTTCCTAACCTAAGTCACGCCCACTTTTTTGGGGTCCTAACCTAAGTTCATTTTTTGGGGATTTTGGGTTTTTTTGGGTTCCTAACCTAACCTAACCTTTTTTTGAGGATTTTGGGAATTTTTAAAGATTTTGAATTTTTGGGAATTTTTTGGATTTTTGAAGATTTTGGATTTTCGGGGAATTTTTGAGCCGCCATCTTTTTTTTTGGCAGCCGTTTTGTTTTGTAATAATTAATATTAAATTAAATTTAATTATTTGCTTTGAAAAAAGTTTGGGTGTCTCCGAGAGTCGAACCGGGTATCACCAAGACCGAGTCCACAACGTTAGCGATTAGGCTACGCCGACTCTGTTATGAAGTTACTATCTAGTCGAGTATATGAGTTTAACATTCGTCATCAACCTTGTATCAGATACAAGGTGTTATAGTGTCGTTGGGATATAGTGTAACATACATTATATAACTGTTTCTACCGATCTTAATCGGATTTCACCAAGCTTAGGCTTCGTTGTAGCCTTGGGATATGATATAAAACACATTATAACAACCCGAACACTACCGATCTTCCCCGAATCCAACCGAAGCGCACTCGGAAGAAATTAAGAACTTTAATTGTTATAGTATAAATTGCATTATATAATCCCGAACATTACCGATCGTCCCCGAATCCAACCGAAGGGGACTTAGAAGAAATTAGGAGATTTAAATGTTATAGTACCCTTGTAATATAGTATAAATTGCATTATATAATCCCGAACACTACCGATCGTCCCCGAATCCAACCGAAGGGCACTTAGTCAAAATTAAGACTCGCAAACCGATCTTTTTCCGAACGTAAGGCTCTAATGCTATATTAGTGCTACGTATAAAACATCTCTACAGTAGCATTAACTGTTCATCATGCTTTCTTAAACTTATTGAAGCACTTTTAATAACTTAAATGTCTATATTTGACCTATTTAGTGATTTTCTTAGTAAAAAAACTATTGGTTTTGTTTATTTGAATCACCATTTTTGTTCATTTACCAATAAAAATGCTCTTTACTCATAAACCAGCAACTATTCGATTATAAACGTAATTTACTTTTTTAAAGCTCATATTTTATGGAGTATATGGTCGATTTTTTCAATTTTCTATCTTGAACGGTTCTCAAGTTATAAGCGTTTTAATAAACGGCGCCCCCACCAAATTCCCCCCATCCCCCCGGCGATGTTGACTACGCTGGGGGGCGACAACATGGCTTTTCATGATCACTATAGTGCCTATAACAATAATCAGAAATAAAATTGGGCCAGGCTTTCCATACATACTCAACCCCCTTCAAATCCCGGTCTAATAGGTTTCCTCTTAAATGGCTCTTCATATTGAATAGTATATTATTTACCTGCTCAACAGTATAATGTTTTCCCATACTTTGAAGTATTATTCTGTAATAACATTCCAAGCAGTCTTATTTTCTACAACTTTTGGGACTCTGTACTTTTCAAAAACAACAATGTGTTCAGAGAGTAAATTCACAAAGAATTGTTTTTTCCGGTTTTGTTTTCAAACTCTTCGCTTACACTGGAAGACATGTTAATTTTCTATTAGCAGTACTATCTAGTTAACACGAATTGCAACTGAACACTGACTGGGTTTTTAGATTGTGGTAGAAAACGGGGGAGGGGTAGATAGGCTGCAACCTTTGGCTGACCGCTGGCTGAATCACAACACAATACAAGATTTATCAAGCTCTTAAGATGTATCTAGCTGAGTAGGATCTAATTATGTCAGGAAAAATCCATTATAAGGCAAGATACATCAACTTAGACTTAGCTTCTTTTTATTCACGAAGCAATTAGTTGGCGCTGAGTCTAGGGCCTAGATTTTACTTATTTAACTTTTATTCACTTCAGTCATTATAGCAGATCAAAAAATGTTCGTTGTTAATGACAAACACAATGGTTTTTTATTTTGTTTTATTACAATACAATTTTTCTTATTAGAAATGCCACACGTTGCGGCGTCAATTTATCACAATACAACCTTTTATTATTATTATTTTGTGAGAAGCCTCACGTTGAGAAAGCCAATTTGTTATATATTAAATGATTTTTTAACAAGCCCCACTTGTTGGGCGTCAACTTATAAATTTACACTTTCTCTTTTACTTTAATTCAATAGGCCTAATGTTGTAGGCGTCAATTTATGATAGAACAAGATATATCCTAATTTATAAAACTCTACTTTTATTTTATTCTCAATATAATGAACTGTAACACTGCTTACTCTAGCTTAATCAATTTGATAAATGATTTGACTCAGGACACAGGTTTACAATTACAATAGAATCTTCTTTTATTTATCAATAGAAAATCAAAATAAATATTTACAGTTTAATAGTTATTTAGCTCAAAATCAAATATATACAAAATTATTTTAGGGAATTATTTCCCAATGAGCACTCTTAATCTCGGGTAGGTTGGTGCCGGCTCTTACCAATATTAAATTGAAACAAATATTATACAAATTATTTAAATTAAGAATTAGGATAATTAAAACAAAGGAGAAAATAACTTAGTACAAGGTGGAAAGTGTATTGGTAAGTAGATGTATGAATTTAGTGTTAATATAAAGGATAAAGTTCTGATGAAAGTTGAAATCTTGATGGGATATATATATATTTAGAAAAGTTTATCAGCTTTACTAGTATAGTTCTTTGAATTTAAACATGCAAAAGAAAGGTTGGAGTATATCCAATTTGATGAATAGTTATGTGGATTGATCTCACCCAATTTTTATATACAGTCTTCTTCTTGAAAAGAATGGTTTATTGAAATTTGATAATGTTCAGTCACTTCACTTATACAAGGTTATTTTAACGTAGGCAGTTGTTAAACACTTCGAAAATGGTCTTGAAATTTGTGGTTTGGTGGGCTCTAACACAGCGTCTGCTCCCTTTGATGTCTCAGCAACAATTAATTGGGTTTTATCCCAATTTGGCTTCCCTAGGCCCTCAGGAACTGGTACAGTAAGGCCTGGTTAATTTCATTTCTTGTGGGATTTTGATTGTTATGTGAAAATGTGTATTTTGAAATGTAGTGTATTTGTTTTGTATGATTTTAATGAAATTTTGATGTATTTTGGTTTTTTAAAGAACATAGAATGGTAAAAGTAAATAGAATTCGAGTAAATAAACTTTTAAATGAAAATATCTAAAATAGCTCCTTTTACAACTCAATATCTAATATCTAAGGTCTACAAATATAGTTATTTATCTGGTCGTTTAAAAGTCTCCTTTTCCGCGGCATAAGCGGTCACGTGATTGTGGGCTGGGTTTAAACAAACATGGCCTCTCGTTCTCCAGGTTTTAACCGAATATTCATATCTTTGAAGAAACTTACTAGCTTAACGGTATTTCTTTTCATACTTTGCCAAAGACATTTTTGATGTAAAATCTTCTGTTCGACTCGATAGTTCTGTTCCTTTTTTGATTTAGAATTTAGTTTCCTTGGGATCGGTGGTTTTAATTTGGAATAGGCCTACAATTTCGTACATCGGCCTAGCTTCGAGTGTATTTTAAAAGGTGGATTTCGGTCGATTGGTTTACTCTTGCGTTATTATTATATTTTATATGGATTGGTCGTTTAATTTAGATTAATTTTGATGTGGGAATGATATCAATTTGAGGTCGAGAAGTACTGGTAATTATTTATAATGTTGTTGGAAGTCGGCTGTCATAATATTATTAATGAATCATTTACGATTTTTGTCGATAGGCGTCGCTGCTTCGACTTGTGAATGAATTGCCTTTATAGTAGTCTGTTCCTCTCTCTCGCACTCATGCGTGTTTAGTTCAGCAATTATGAATGGTTTCTTTTGATATTTTAAATGATTTTTATGTAGGGATATATTTTGAATTGTTACAGTTTGTAGCTCAAAGTGTAACAAAGGTATTAATAAAAAACTAAAAAATGTATGACACAAGGGGTATAGATCTGACACAAACATGAGATGAAAGGCTAAGTTTTTTAGTTTTTTTGCCAATATCTTAAACCCTTCTTTATCTTCTCTACATCCAACTAATATTATTGAATACCATATAAAAGTATCTACGTTTCTTTAAGGATATTTTCTTTGTAATATTAAATTAATTTGACGAACAAATTTAAATGTAGTAATTTGTACTTACGTACATAAGTGTACGTCTACGTATGTAGGCCTACATAAAAATGTAGGCATTTTTCAACCGTATCTACCACAGCCGTGTATATATGGACATTGGCCCTAAAAGGGTTAAATCAATGCATATTCTTCAAAACTATGGATAACATCAAGTTGCATAACATTGTTTTATTCTATTGTAGTTTTTATAAAGTTTTGATTCAAAATTTGCAACGCTGCACAAATTTTCCTAGTTCATGATAAGACAAAGACCACAAGACCACCTTCTTCACTATAGAGTTAGCCGTATTATGAATAAATGGAATGAATCGAATGCGTAAAATTAAGTTTTAGAGTTCCTTCACAGTTCATTATGGGTAGAGTTTGGAATGTTGTATTATAAGCGCTCAAAGATATCTGATAACTTTAAACTTCCACCGTGATTACTGACACAAACATTAAATTTAATCTTGAAGACGAGTTATATATTGAACACGGGTATCAGAAATAATAAGACATTAAATCTGGCCATGCTATACACTCCAATTACCAAATAAATAAATGGGCTTTGTTTACAAGCCTAAAGCAGAGCAGCAATGTTACAAAATATTAAATTATTTTGTATGTATTCAAATAAAAGCAAAACTTACGTGGGAAACTTGTGCTTGTAGAAACTATGGTGTGGAGAAAGGAATGAAAAAAGCTTGTCTTTTAAACAGTTTTATAATTTATGTAAAAAGGAGTACAGTTTCCATGGTTTCAAATTTAAATTACAGCAATACAATTCTTACAAAAATTAATAATAGAAGTTAATAATAATTAATGAAGCTAAATATTAAATATTACTTTGCATATATTAGCCAGAGTGATCTACTTCAGCGTTTCCCAAACTGTGGTACGCCGTACGCCTACCACTGGTGGGATTCAGGAACGTTGCCAGTGGTACGTGAGCGTAATTAGGGTAAGAGAGACAATGCATAGTAGTGTGACGGCGAGCGAGAAGCGACAGGGTAGAGATGGATTGTTCGCGAGTGAAAGAATATAAAAGAATATTATCATCTCCTTTACTTCAAAAACAAATACAGAAATAAACTGGTTATTGTTGAAAATTACTTGCGTTTTAAATTAAGTCCAATAAAACCAGACATTGCAAGTTTAAGTAAAGCGATACAAGCCCACCCTTCTCATTAACTTGTGTAAGTAAAATACTGTGTTTGCTTTCATTTATTTTTTTCAAAATACAGTTTTTGTTCTTTATCATTTTTATTTTTATTCTTGCATATCAAATATTTATTTTGGTTTTAATAATTAGCTTACTTTTGATTTCAAAATGAGATGTGTTGGGAGAAGAATGTAACATTTTACTTTGCTAATATTTTCTAATACAAAGTAGTGTTTGTTGTTGATTTGCATTTAATGATAAGCTAAAAAGAGCTTTAAAAAATTAAATATTAAAATGCAGAGAATATTATTAAAACACTGATTTATAATAATACTTGTTGTTTTTAAAAAACTAAACAGATAAAAACTTTTACATGTTTTTGATAAAATTAGACCCACATTTTACTTTGTTTTTAACTATTTAATAGGCTACTTTATTGTTTTAATAAATATTCTCAAACACTACAATGTCATATTTGTCATTATTTGTATACTGGTACGAGAAAATAATATTTCATATAAAGTGGTACGCCACCAAAAAAGTTTGGGAACCGCTGGTCTACTTGATGTTTTTACCAAAATTTGTCACTCAGAGTTTTTAGTACCTAAACTGCCAAAAGTAATATTCCATAATATTGAAGTACATCTACTTTTGTTGTACTACTGTATTATTATTAAAATATGTACTAACAGCTGCGTGGTCGAATTATTTAATACAATGCAATTGCTGTTTTCTTGAAACAATTATTTTTCACAGTATAAGTTCTACCTTGACTCAACCAAAAAGTCTTCATTCTTGAAATGCTGGTTACAAATATATAACTATGGATTTTTTGCCTCTAGATACGTTTTCGAGTTTTGTGTAAATGAAACCCACTGTTGACATCTAGAAGAAAATAAAAAAAGTAATAAAGAGATAGTCCGTTTAAAATTAATTTAGTCTATAGAAACTTGACATAAACACTGTATATTTTTATATAGGCTATTGAATGAAAGTACTTGATGTTTCAGAGTTTTCATTTTCAAATTATCTGGTTTTTCTACATATTTCAAAATAATTACTTAAAATTTCAATTGAAGCTATTTTATTGTTTAAGCAAGCTATATTATTTTCTAAAATTTGAAAGCCTATTTAAATTTTTAAGTTAAATTTATTTAAAAAAATATATACATAACATAATAAAATAACAATTTGTTTAGGATAAAATCAGTATATTATGCAAACTAAGCATCACTGTGAATTTACTTAAAATTTTTCAGCATTCTTTGCAGACATGTTCTAATATTTCAAACTCTACACTTTTCCTATTTCTTGAAGTCTTTGTACTAAGTACTGAGTTATAACTTCTAAAAATCTTTCTCTAGTGATAGAACACTTTCTTAAATTTTTGAATCTTTGCCTTGATGGTACTGTCAAGAAAGCGCTCCACAAATAAATCTAGTGTGTCACTGTAATTATGATTATTTTCCAGTCCTGTTTGCAGATAGTTTTTTGTTTAGCTTTTATAGCTTTCTGTGCACTGTAATAAAAACAAACTTAATTGAAAACAAAGAAGTTTAGTTTTTTTAAAGATGTAAAAAATTAGTCACATATGATTAACTATCTAGACAACTAATGCATGAACATAACTGAAATTCTTTACTAGCTTATGACCCACTCGATATATGAGCTGCATTCTAATAATTCAGGCTTTGTTTATTAAGAATATATCTATAGCAAGTAAAATTAATTCCCATTGACAGAAAAGATTTTTCTAATACTTTCGTTATATTTGTTTCTAAAAGTATTAATAGAAAATATTTGTTTTTCCTTTAGAAAGACATTTGCACCAGAGAAAAGTCTTTATTTTTAAAAAGTAAATAGCATAAGTGTTCTATTAAAAAAAGGAAAGTCAATTTTGGGTTTAATTAAGAACTTTCCAAATGTTTAAATACAAGTCTTCATTAAAAATATATCACTATACAGTCAAGAGTATTACGCCCTCTTCATGTAAGGAAACTTTTCATGAAGTCATATAATATGCAGTTCTTGGCACGCGAGCTTACTGTTCTACTAAGATTTACTGTTTTCTCCTTGGTAAACTAAAGGAAGACTTGGGGCATGTCTTTATTACTAAAGAAAACACGGTAGACACGTATTGATATATTCATAAATTAACAAAAACATGATTCAATATTTCAAATTTGTTGGAATAAAAATAAATTGTGAAGAGATAGCAAGGGGTTTTATAATAATACTAATTTACTGAGAGAATTATTTTATTTTGAGAAGGGGATAATTTATTTAGCCTATTTTTAAGTTCATTTCAATTCAATCCACCAAAACCTTTGTTGTATGCAAATAAAATATTGTAAACAAATTAAAGAAAACACATCTCATATCGTGTTATCAATAATGATTTAGTAACACATTTTAACATAAACAATAATATTCAACTATTTATATATTTCAACCTAGATAGTCACTTCAATTGTGTAATAAGTTAGAGTAAAGAAGCTCTAAGTCTCCATTAAAATGTTTTATAATTTAATCTTTAGTTAAAACTGAAAACCCATTTAGAACAAACGCAATTTGTACTAGGCCATATGCCGAATCTTGCTCTAAAAGCTATAATTTAAAATATTGTGAATTTTTTGTTTTATGATATAACAAAATATTTTCAGTGTTAGTGCCCTTGGTCAATAGTAACCGATTGCATTTTGTTACATATTATACTTCTTAGATGTAGGCTACACATATATGTTTTATGTTTTGTATCTATGAGTTTGAGAATTAGGTTTTACATAAGCCTAAACTGTTTGATATCTCATTTTGACTAATAGTCATGTTAGTGTGATATCTATATAGTCATATTTCGTATTAATGTTTAAACAATTTACATAAGGAACAAGTATAATAGGGCACAAAATATATTTAAGTGAGGTCCTATAAATTACATAAATTGATTTTCCGTAAAACTGATTCACTCAGTTTAATAATATGTAACATAATAATACATAATTTTGGCTATGCTTTAAGACTTGAAGAATATAATATGTCTATTTTATTCAATTTCAATGTGGTTATAATAGACTTTTACATTGTTCGACAAATTATAAAAGGTCACTTATATAGTTGTATTAATATCAATAACTATAAGATCACTCGTGTGTCTGTGTGTCACATCATAACTCATCATTACCCACATGTATTCAAATAACCCAAGCTCAAAAAATATTTTACCAGGATTTTGGGGTGGGGAAAAAAATGGGTACCCTAAAAATAAATATTTTACCATACTGTCGTGCGTAGTTTCAGTTGAAAGTAATCTATTTAAGGATGCCAAAACTATTTTTCAGGATTTTTTCAGATGAAAGTTATATTGAAAATGTTGCTAAAATATCCACCCTCCCCTATTTCCAAAAGTCCTAAAGATAAAATTTTAAAAAGTGTTGTTAGAGTAGTTACTCATATAGGCCCTACTTTACAGGAAAACTAGTGGATTCAAGTTTGAGAAATGTGTTTAATTTATTATGAGTTCAGTAATCCTGAGTTTGGGAGCCTTCACATCTTTTCACTGTTCTTCTTCACCACTTACAATTTTTCCTGCTATGTTTATAGTTGTTTTCACAATGTGATTTCATTACATTGAGTTGATTGGTCCAACCAATACTATTTTAGTAAAACTTTTAGAACGGCTTGCAGTATAGAATATAGAATCCTTGGTGTCCGTTAGTCTACTTAGTTACCAAATTTAATAAATAGACTTTGTTCAATTTCTATTTTAATGCAAGAACACTCAAAATGTATAAATTTTACTTAATAGGAGAAATCATAAACGGGTATTATTCATTTATGATTGAAGGCCTCGATTTGCTCTAAATTGGAAGAGAAACAGATTCAAACACATAACATGACTAACAAACACATACATTTATAAAAGCGATCTTCAAATAATAGATGTCTAACACCTTAGTTCTAATAATCTATCTTTATATATCGAATAAAGTAGTACTTTTAATAAGTATTATGCTCGTAGTAGTAGATGTGTTTACATGTCTAAATCTTATTGTAGGCCTACATGTGAATTTCCTTGCGTCTGTTTGAAAACAAAATGCATGCTTGAGATTAACAGTAAGTTTTATTTTAAAGTCTATCATTAAATTTTTAATTGATTTACACCGGTTAGTTTTTCAATCTTTGTATAACTGATTAGTACTTCTTGAGAGCTAATGGATTAATGCATTAAAGTTAAAGAAAATTATGGATCTATGAATTAAAAATGAATAGTCCATAATAATAATAATAAATAATAATAATAATAATAATAATAATAATAATAATAATAATAATAATAATAATAATAATAATAATAATAATAATAATAATAATAA
>JAGFPH010000255.1:501859-524822 GCA_018207615.1 Philaenus spumarius | reverse complement strand
CATATATATAAGGAGTCTTGCCAGTTTACCTCAAGACCAATGAAGCAGCAAAATCTGTTTTTCTCAGAAAAGGTATCTCGAATGATATCTGCACTTCCAGACTGAATTTGATCCAGGGCTGGGAACTGAAAACATACATAAATAAACACTAAGCACCACCAGTAAGGCCCCAACAAACACTTAACCACATGTCTGCTAAACTGTATTATCACAACAACCCCCTAATGTTAATTATGCGGTAAATCGACGAGAAATTGCCAATTTAAACATGTTTTCAACCGTACGTGCAGGAATACTTTACTTTACCCCCGAAATATCTCCAAAACTATTAGTGCACCAAAAAACGTATAGAACTATTTTTCAGAGAATTTAACTTACTTTAAAAAGTTATAGTACAAATTAAGCTCTAAAGTGAAGGGTTTACGAAATATTTCCATAAAACCTCAAAAATAAACAGTTTTTACACCTTCTACCCCTCCCACCCTGAAAAACGATGGTATTTCGGTGGAGAGTTTTTACCACTTTTAGAGCAAAGGGTAATGAAAAACTTCCAACAATCAGACCTTTGTTTTTTTGGATTCTCCAGTTTCAGTATTTTTTGGTATAATTTTGCTGTACTATGTCGGTAGTGCGGGACGGGAACCCCACTTCACAATTCACTGTATTGACAATAATACTGACGCCGACGCTTGCAATTCAATATTATTGTCAATATACATAATACAACTTTTAAACAATTTACTTTCGGCCATCTTGAAAAATTAAAAAAATTCACGCATTCACCATGGATTAAACTTAGTAGACTTATTATATGTTATTTAGTTGGGCATCCCTAGGTTGAAGACGCAAATATTGTTTAACTGTTACAATTCATCCTGGGTCTCAAAGTGTATTTTTCTCGGACTATAAAGCACTTTTTTAACTAGTACAGAAAAATTGATTTGAAATAAAATAAAATCGTCATAACAAACTAGATTTTAATCGTGTATTTTCCATCTATTTGTATCTAAAATAAACCATTTTTTTTTTGCCCGGTGCAAAGAGAGATTTAGTAAGATATATAAGATAAGGGTAAGTCTACAGAGAAGGGAAAATGTGTTAGAGAAGGGGAAAAGCTCGATTCTAGACAATGTTGGCAGCATTTGTTTCAGAAATAAGTGTTATTTAGCTATTGGTGAGAGGACAGAGGACAGCAAGTTATGTATACTCTTGATGAGAGAACACTGTAACCTGAATAGTGTGAGTACAGTAACTGTACCCTGAACAAGAGTGTATGCTAAAACTGTCCTCTAATCAAGAGCCAGTATGTCTATAATATACAGGGTTATCAACTCAAGTAGGCCACTATTGGGATCTCAGAAAATATTAATTTTACAGCCAACTTTAAATAGGGAACCTTTCCTTGTTTTTTGAGAAATTAAAAAATATTTAGTTAAAATATGTGTAAATGGCCGCCATTTTCCAATATGGTGGTCAACTTTGAAATTTCTTATGGACACCCCTATTTTTTATGACTAATTTGGGTTTTACATGCAATTTTAAGACATTTTTATTCTAGGTGTTTTTTTGATAAACTTAACCGTTTAGCCGCTAGGAGCGCTGAAAGTTTCAGAAACTCTTATTTCAACAATATTAAAGAGGCCTGTTTTACTATTTGCAAACAATAAAATTTAACTCAAAGTGGAATATGTTTTACATAAGAACGTTAAAAAGCTGTTGCAATTTTACAAATATTTTATTTTATACAAAAAACGTACTTAAATTATTTTAAAAAATCGCTATAGCAACCACTGGGTATTGTGTAGGTGCAAGTACAGCTCGCTACAAAAAGAACGTGCTTCCGGTTGTTGTTGTTTTTTTTCTAACGAATTCGTCCGAGCGACATAGACAACCAGTATACCAAATTTGGAACAAATCGGAACACATATCTAAATAACTTACTTCCTGTCAAAAAACTTACTTCCGGTTGTTAAATTTTTTTTTATTTTTAGAAACTAAAAGCATGCTGTGGTTGTATAGGTTAAGTTCCTTGTGTTTTTATTTTTATTAAGGAGTTGCAATTCTGTTATTTAAAAGAACCTAAATTTATTGCTACAGTATAGGTAAAAATAAATATCGAAATCTGATATTTGCATTATTCTTCCAGTATCACGATAATATCGAATCTCTAATATCGGAAATATCGATATTAACTAATATCGATAATATCTCTACATCCCAGCCTCTAATCACAGATAAAAGAACAACTTATCTGTGCTCTAATCCTAATCTCTACTTCTACTATACTACTTGACGAGTTGACACAACTCAACTGACAACACTCGCCTCATCTTGTCTTTTAATTTGTAAATGTAAAGTAATATTAGTAATGTAATGTGAAAGTTAGATCAATTATTAATTGTACTACAGGTAAGTATTTCGGCGTAATTTTACTATTCGACCCTAGCCTAATATTTTTGCAGACAACGACGTTGTTTTACATTCTACTGTTAAATGTTGAATACAGGTAAACATACTGTGACTAAATACTAGGTTATAGGTTAGAACCTTTTATTTATTTTTTTTATTCCTGCATTTATTTTGCCATAGGTTAGCCTAGGGTCAAATAGTAAACTTGCGCCGTATTATTAAATACAGAGTGGAGATGTTTATTAAATAAATCATTATCTTTGAAGCTGTATTATAATGATATTGTCTAAATATAATTTTACAGGTTAGGCCTAGCCTAGGCCTACTTTAGTACCTATCACATTGTAGGCCTAATGCTGATTATTTTAATTTCAGAGTTTTATCAGTGTATTTATACATATTTGACAGTGCTTATACACAAAATCAACTGGTATTAGTGTAAATAAGCATGACCAGTAATTTCTAAAGAATTAAAAAACTCAAAAATAGCCTACACATTTTCGTTAATCTGTAATGAAACTCTTACACTCCACTGATTGGGTCTAATCAAATATGAACAATTTAAAAGAATGTTTGAAATTTACAACGAACCCCTTCTTGCTATATTGCAGCCGAGGTACCAACCATATGTACGGCGCAAATTTTTTTCCTTAAACCTAAAGTCTTTAGTACAGTATGTTTACCTGTATTCAACATTTAACAGTAGAATTTAAAACAAGGTCATTGTCTGCAAAAATATCAGCCGAAGGTCGTAGGGTAAAAATGCAGTTTACCTTGTCAAACGATTTCTAAGGGAATTTGATATAACATGAAAGAACACATCTAACTGATTGTAGAAACAACAAAAATTTTCCCGGGAAATAATATTTGTAGGAGTTATGAAAGAAATAAAACTTGAAATTGTATAGGTTAAGTTTCGACTTTTCCGCGATATTTGACGTAATTATAACAAAATAAATCACTTCACATACACCAAACATGTAAGAATTAAATAAACTAACCAAAATAAACCCCAAAAGTATCCACGAAGCAAGAAAATGTGAAAATAATGTAACAAACATAATTACGTAAACAAATGCATCGAACAATAGAAAGTACCGTTTAACAGCGTATTTAAAATTGAAATAAATCAACGTTGCCAAATCGAACAATAGGTTATTGTACTAATTAAGGTGTGTATAAATCACGGTAACTAGATAGTAAAGGTTGCCTCATTTGAGAAATAATATTTCGTCGTATTATCACTTTATATAATTAAAATTAAAAAAAAACTAGAGAACTTACCTAAACTGTTTAATCACAGTATTTTTCCGATAACAGTATGATTATAATATTTGTATAATTATAATATTTCGTCGTATTATCACTTTATATAATTAAAATTAAAAAAAAACTAGAGGACTTACCTAAACTGTTTAATCACAGTATTTTGCCGATAACAGTATGATTATAATATTTCGTCTTATTATCACACTATTTATAATTAGAATGAGTTGCCTAAACTGTTCGTTTCTACACAAAAAAGAACAAGAACAATCCGGCAACGCTGTCAGGTCGGTAAGAAAAACATGTCGGCACTTTACAATGTAATTCTCCATAAGGAACTTTTGATTTGAAAGTTTTTAATGTTGTAAATGTTGAATATGGTTAAATATTGGTTTCCCGGTATCAGTGAAGTGTATAAATACTATATTTATTAAGAAAAAAGTTCAGGTTTGTGTGTTTATAGTAGTTTCGTTTGACAAGGTAAACTATATAAATACCGGTCGTAGGCCTATAGTAAATTTACGCCATGTTTACAAACTGAAATCATAATATGACTGGAGAATGTAGTTAGGATAGTGGTAAAAATGTAGGATGTAGTGACCAGAGATTTTTGGAAAATTTCTTCATACAGTAGTAGGGCGTCGAAAATCCGAACTAATTGGGATCGAGGGGGGTTCGGATTATCAATTTGTTTGGATTTTTGAAAAACAACCAAGAAAATGCCATTTAGGCTAAAATATATACCCTTTAATCGATTAAAGTGGTTAAACAGTACAAGTAGTAATGTAATTACAATACATTATGTATTATGATTTACATATTATGATTTAGAAGAACCTGCACGTACACAGTAGGGCCTACATGATTACTCTTATAACTCTTAATTAATTACAGTACAGTACATAATTAAAAGTTCTCTTTTACATTATAGTTATCACAAACGAAAAATAAAAAAAATACTGTACAGAACACTACTGTATGTAAGACACACTGTTCTAATGATTATTTATTGCTAGCGCTAAAAAGCAGCTTATTAGCGTGACTTAATGACAGCCAGTCTGCTGTGAGGGCGTGTGAGAGCAGGTAATAAGAAGTGTTTAAAAAGAGATAGGAATGTCAAACTGCAATAAAGTTTTTTGTGAAATTTTTAACAACACTAATTGGAATTATTTTTGGAATATTTATGCAGGGGATGCCTCGGAACGCGTTCTGATTTTGGACGTTTCCGATTATTGACGTTCGGATTATCGACGCTCTGTATTATGAAAGAACACGTTAAACTGACTGTAAAAACAACAAAATTATCCGCGGGAAATAAAAATTATAGAAAATACAAGAGAAATAAAAGTTGAAAATATAGAGTTCAGTATTTTTTGATATTGTAACACCAAATAAAAGAAACAAATCACTTAATACACCAACAAATATAAACAATAACTTCACTTAACAAAATTAATGAAAGAAATCACGAAATTGAAGTGAATTTGCTAAATAACTTTCCAAAACGTTTAGTTTAAAAACAATATAATAATAAACCTTATTAAATTACATTGAATACCAGCAAAAACCATGCTTGAGTTTAGAAAGATAATTATTATTATTTATATTCAATCTAAAACTACATATTTTTGTATGTGTTTGTTTCTGAGAACTTTTGATTATAGGCCTAATCATATTTGTTTCATGTATGCTATCATTAACATAGGTTATTGTATTTTTTTTTTTTTTTTTTATTAGATTCAGTGAAGAAATGGCTTCTCCAAGTAGCATAGCTAGATTATCTGATAATGAAATTGATGAAGAGATCATGAACGAAGATTTAAAACGTAAGTTAACGTGGTATATATATTTCATTTAGTTTCCAAAGGCTAGTCATCTAAAATTTTATTTTCACCTAGACAGCTTAACCTGAAATTAATATTGTTGCATAATAGTTTAGATTCCTTTGAAATGTTGAACTACTGCTTACTTTGCTATAAGAAATAAAAAGATGCAGGAGTGGTAAAATTTTTAACTTATTGTTAAGGCCTACTTCTTCTATTATAAATGTGTACCACTGTGCGTCTTGTTGATCAACACCTCATACTCCTTGTCTTTCCATACCTATTTTTACATAGAAAAGATTAATCATGTTATAAAAAAGAAATGATGTTTCTTTAGTAGTTCCACTTAAACTGAAACAAAACAAATTGATGAAATAAAAAAGGTATGAAAACGTCAAAGAACTAAACTTAACCGAGGCAAAGGGCATCTTGTGTTTAATTGATGAGTTAATAGTAGGCATATCTACAAACAAATAAACCTAAATTACTACCCTTGCAATAATTTTCTGACTGTGCAATATATCTCAAACGTTGTTATCCCCTATAAACAAGGGTGCCCCATACGATATTTTCTAGGGGGTCTAGACAGTATGGGGATTAAGAAGTACCCTCTCCTCCTTCGGAAAAAAAGGGTCCAAGGAAATTTTTGGCCTCCCCAGAAAGTATATGTAAAATTAAGCAGCAAATAACATTTAAAACATATTTTTTAGTGCTAATCTTTTAAAAGAAAAATTCCTGACCCCCCCCCTCCCTGCGCTCATGAATATAAACTTACTATGGAATCTTATTTTAAGGGTTAGACCAGTCATTAGAGAAAAAAAGGCAGTATTTCTAAAAACAATAAACAGCAAACCGATTGTGTTATGACTTGAGGAATAATTTGTAGATGAAAATACCACCATCGGAAACAATGATTTTTTTCATTTTGGAATTATTAAAACAACAAAACCTTGGAAAATTTTACTTTTTTGGGGGCTTTTTTGTCACTGGATGAAACGCTATTCTTTCAATGGAAAAGTTGTAGTAAATTAAAAACCCTTTAAAATAATACTTTGTAAATCTTGATCGGTGCATTTTTTATTGAATAGGCTAAAATTTAGTTGTCATTTTACACAATTACAAAGCTTTAACTTTTAAAATTATAAATTTAAATTAAAAAGTAAATTTTCCGAATATTCAGTCAAAAAATCATTCCAAAAATCAGTCATAAAATGCACCGATTAAGACTTACAAAGTCTCATTTCAAATAGTTTTTAATTTATTACCATACAACTTTTCTACTAAAAGTATATCGTTTCATCCAACGATTTCTAAAATATTAAGTGGAAAAAAAAGTTGAAATTTTCACATTTTTTGTTGTTTTAATAATAAATCATTGTATACGAAGGTGGTATTTTCATCTACAAACTATTCCTCAAGTCATAACACAATTGGTTTGATGTTAAATTTTTTAGCGTCAAAAAATCTCTATTGACTGGTCTAAATACCTTGTTGGATGAAGTGTAAGCGTGATCTTACTAGGCATTCCTGCAGGTTCTGGTGTCTATAATAGTACAAATTCCATTTACTAACAACTCCAGTAATCAACCAATCACCTGCCTCACACCTGACCTACATTCCACAACTAGGTCAATGCACTTTACTACAACAATATAACCTAGCAAATCAGTAGCCTAGTCAACAGAACTATAGAATGGCGATGATAACCACCCAGGTTTTTCGCCTAAAAAAAAAAACTTTAGAAATACCAATGTTTAGAAACCTAGGGAATATATTAATTATGTTAATGGATCAATATTAAATTTATCTGTGTATTAGAGTAAAGATACAACAAATTATTATGTATAAGTAGGCCTAATTTCATTCATCTAAATTGCTACAACCTAACCAGAAACTAACCTTCAAATTATAACTAAATTCACACTCAAATCAATTCTTCCACAACACACCACATTTATTTATTTAACAACACTTTATTATATTCCAAACATTATCAGGGACACTTCACTAATGAAGTAGCTTAGTATTCCAATAGAAATTATCATTGATGTAAAGGTAATCAAAACCTAGGGCTTAATATAAGAAGAGGCATAGCTGTTCCAAACCATGTTTATTTGTAAAACTGATGTATTTATATAAAACTCAGGCAGATAACTAATTTGAAAACTTAACTTTTGTAATTATTTAGGCATAGAACCATGTTAATTTAGATCGTAAGTTTTAACATATAGTTGTTAGAATTAACTGTAAAATTAGCAAACATCTGTTTCATTACATTTCATTGTACCACCATGTCTAAACTAAAACAGAGTTAAAACGTATTGTCACGGTTTTCCAATAAATTCATTTTAATTATATAATATTTTAACAACCACAAATTCTACATAGAACGACAACGAATAATAGACGGAATCAATTCAAACACAACAAAAAGAGTTTTTCCTCAAATAGGTGATATTATAACTCACATTATTAATTTAAGTTTTGAATCTGGAAAGTTTCCTGATAAGTTTAAAATGTCTTTAGTTATTCCCATATACAAAAAAGGAAGTAGGCGTGAAATGTCAAATTATAGGCCAATATCTCTGGTTTCTGTCTTTGCTAAAGTTATTGAAAAACTAATGAAAAATCAAATTGTACAATATTTAAATAAAACATATTTTTTCAGCACTAATCAATACGGTTTCATGGCTGGAAAAAGAACTGAGGATGCTCTTCTTGATTTCAGCAATTTAGTTATGAGTGGGTTGAATAATGGGGATAAAACGTGTGGCCTTTTGATAGACATTACTAAGGCATTCGACACTGTTGATCATAAAATCCTGCTTGATGCCTTATGGGGCTGTGGTGTTAGGGGTGTAGTTCACCAATGGTTTATAAGCTACCTGAAAGACAGGAAGCATTGTGTTAAAGTTGGAGCACATGTGAAAGAGTGGGGTGTTGTTGATTGTGGAGTTCCTCAAGGAACAGTATTAGGCCCAATTTTATTCTTAATTTATGTAAATACCCTTTGCAACGGCAAGTTTAGTGGTAGGTTGATTTCTTTTGCTGACAACACGGCTATAATTTATACAAAAAAGAAATTTTAATGAATGTAAATTAGCCGTGGAAGAAGATTTAATCGGCTTGCGATTGTGGTTTGCTAGACATAAAATGACACTAAGCACTAGCAAAACAAGTTTTATGAAGTTTTCATTGAAGGATACTGAAGAATCTTTTGCCACATTCATGTATAAATACAAACTCGCAGTGCGCTTTGAACTGTTCTTTTATAGAAAATTCCGAAAATATAAAATATTTGGGGGTTATGATAGATAGATGCATGTCATGGAAAACCAATATAAATGCTTTAAAAAGTAAGTTGAATAGAATTATTAGAGTTTTTTTTATTTCTTAAATGGTGTCTGCCCCAAGTACATGTTACGGAAACTTTATTTTTCACTAGTCCAAAGCAGATTGGAATATGGAATTATTTGCTGAGTAACTGCTTACAACACAAACCTGTATCCTATTAAAATAATTCAAAAAGGCATTATCCGTGTCATACAAAATAAAAACAGAATTGAACCTTGAAGACCTCTTTTTCATAGTTCATCTTTACTACCACTTAAACATTTATTTATATACAAAGTTCTTAGGGTCTTCTACAGAAGCAGTGGACAATTTCCCACTGTATATAATACGTATAAATTATCACTCCGTTCTAGGCACAATTTGCCTATTCCAAAACCTAGGCTGACAAGTTTTATGAATTCTTTTTCTTAAATAGTTTCGAAATTGTACAACAAATTACCAGTATATATCAAACATTGTACTGGGCAACCAAAATTCCTGAGAAGCTTGAAATCTTGACTGCTCAGTCTCGACAATGTAGACACTCTCCTAAATAAGTAATATAATCCAACTCACTTTTGTTTTCAAATTTTCTAAAAATTTCTTTTACTGTATTTATTTTTCAATTTGTATGCTTTGTTTGATTTGCGCTACAGGAAGAGCCCCAAATGCAAAAAAACATTATTTTTTATTTAAAAGTTTTAAAATTTGATTAAGCCCAGTTTATCTCATCTGCTCTATAAAAAATGCTTATACAAAAAGAAAATTTTTGCTGTAAAACTCCCTACAATTCATTGTTTCTGTTACAGTGGAGTCCCCATATAACGAACTCCGATATAACGAATTCCCCGATTTAACGAATTTTTTTAAAATCCCCTTCAAACATCCGTAACATTCCATGCTAAAAACACCCCTTTTTTACGAAGTTTTACTGGGTTTAGCTTCGGTATAACGTATTTTTTGTGATTTTAGTAGAGAGCTTAAAAACCCCTATATTACGAATATCCCAAATACGAAACCCCTTCATAACGAACGTAACCTCTAAGTAACGTATTTCCCACGCTGTACAGAAGCTATGTAGTGACTCAGACGCTTGTCGCGACATGAAAACACCAGCGTCTACTTCCGGCCTCTCTTCCCACCCCCTCCCCACAGCCGTTCAGTCAGTGCAGTCTGTCAAGTTGAGCTAGCACGTACCGTGGTTGTGCTGTGTGCTTTATTTATTCAGTGTGATGGCGGGGAAAAGTTCAAGACAGAGCCATACTGTAGAATTTAAGCGTAAAGTAATTAAAGTGGTTGATGACAATCCGAAAAGGAAAAAAGTGGATATCGCGAAGGAGTTTAACATTACACCCACTACTTTGGCTACGATAATTAAGCATAGAGACAAGTTTGCGGATGAGTTTGGACTTCCGAAACTGTGCAAGAAGGCGAAGAAAGGTGAGCTCCAGGATGTCGAAGAGGCTGTGGTGAAGTGGTTGAAACAGTGCCGCGATAAAAACTTACCAATAGGAGGTCCTGTACTTCAAGAAAAAGCTCAACAATTTGCTCAACAGTTAGGTCACGATGGCTTCCGCGCTAGTAACGGCTGGCTGAATCGATTCAAGAAAAGGCACGAAATAAGCTTCAAAAAGGTGTGTGGTGAAGCCGCAGCTGTGGAGGACACTGTGTGTGAGGAATGGAAAGACAAACTTGCACGCTTAACACAAGGTTACCATCAAGACGATATCTTCAACGCTGACGAAACCGGCCTTTTTTTTTTTAAGTGTCTTCCGGATAAAACTTTGACATTTAAAGGGGATCCCTGTAACGGAGGGAAAAATAGCAAAGAACGTTTAACAGTCTTACTTGGTGCTAACTGGTCTGGGGCAACGAAACTGAAACCATTGGTTATTGGGAAGTCAACCAAACCAAGATGCTTTAAAAATGTGACAAGCTACCCTACCGACTACACTGCGAATAAAAAAGCTTGGATGAACGGGGAAATATTCAGTGACTGGCTGAAAGAAATGAAAAAGAAAAAGATAATGTTATTCATTGACAATTGCTCGGCGCATGGGGACATTCCAAATCTATCGAAAATCAAAGTCCTCTTCTTGCCACCTAACACAACTTCAAAACTTCAACCTCTCGATCAAGGTATAATAAAAAACTTTAAAACTAATTACCGAAGAGAGGTTGTTTGTCAGTTTCTTAATGACATGGAACTTCAGACTCCTACCAAAATTAATGTATTGGACGCAATGTGGATGGTGACGAAAGCATGGAACAATGTAACCCCCCAAATGATTGCGAATTGTTTTAAGAAAAGTGGGTTTAAAGAGAATGAACTGGACCAAGAAGAAAACGACGACGACCTAGAAGCTCAACCACAATCTGTTTCTACCGTTGAAAGAAGCTGGCCGAGAGTAAGAGAAGCACTTAACATTGAAATGGAGTTTGAAGAATTTGTTAACTTCGACGTCGAATTTGCGGTGTGTGGCGAGCTCACTGAAGATGAGATACTGGCTTCAGTTACTGGAGACCCAGATGCAGATGGCGAATAAGAGGAGGAGGAAGACGACGTAAGTGACCAACCTGACCCTACATCAAAGAATGCCCAAAAAGCGATATCAGTGCTAAAGTGTTTCTTCCAAAAAAAAGTGCTTTGAGTGATAGTGTTGTTAATTCCATCACTGAATTGGATGTTGCTTTAGATACGGTAAAACTAACCACAGGTAAACAGTCCAAAATTATTGATTTCTTTACTCCTAATACATAAGTAGCCCTGTTAATGCTGAATTGGCCTAGTACAGTACTTTAACGTAAAGTTTTGACCTAAACTGTAGATTTTAAATTCATGTTTAAATAAGTTTTGGTATCTTATGTACGTAAACTTACGTTACATATCTTACGTTTATGTATGTACTGTAAATTTAATATTTTAGCCTATTGGGGAGTAATAAATTTTTACTAATAAAATATTAGGCCTACGTACCTTTTATGTCCGTCAAGTAATCCACTTATGTGAAAAAACACACTACCACGGTTTCAGATGATATCACTCATCCATCATCAGGTGAAATTATCACTCCTAAGAGGTCGTCATTAACATTAAAAAATTGTCAGACATATAACAGCACAAATACAAAAACACACAAACAACGTACACATTTAACACAAATTGGAACACCCGTCCCATGTGGTCGGTGTTCTGACTCCGCATCTGTGATGACCACATGGGACGGGTGTTCCAATTTGTGTTAAATGTGTACGTTGTTTGTGTGTTTTTGTATTTGTGCTGTTATATGTCTGACAATTTTTTAATGTTAATGACGACCTCTTAGGAGTGATAATTTCACCTGATGATGGATGAGTGATATCATCTGAAACCGTGGTAGTGTGTTTTTTCACATAAGTGGATCACTTGACGGACATAAAAGGTAATATTTTATTATATATCAGTGATTCGGGACCTTTCCACAATGAAATTTTTACTGTACACAGTACACTTTATCTGTATTTTTTACCTTTTTTATTTACTTAAATACATTTTTATATGAAGACGTAGGGCCTACTGTTGAAAACAATTCTTTATATAGAGGTTGGACTCTGAGATATTTGTTATATAGGAGTTTACCATTCACCTTTGGGGAACCCCTGTGTAACGAATATTTGCCGAACTTAACCTCAATATAACAAACCTCAATTTTAAGAATATTCCGGTATAACGAATGTTTTGCTCGGTCTCTTGACATTCGTTATATCGAGACTCAACTGTTTATGCTATTCAGTACTCTGATGTAATAAATTTTATTTTGTTTTTGAAGTAAAGGTAATCCTCATTACAGGATTCCTATAGAGGGTACCTAATTCTTCCCTTTGTATTTTTAATTTATTACTTTATTTAAAATGTCTTATGTTTATGTTTAATGCATGTATTATATTTTACAAGGTTTGTAAAAAAGGAAGAATAAATTAAATTCAATTTCAAATATAATCCAAATTTATAAAAATTGGAAAAAAAATTAAAAATTGAAGAAAATGAGAGTAGGTACAGTAGACTCTCAAAAATCCGAACTAATGGGGTGGATGGCCGATCCGGATTCGAAAAATCCGGATTTCCTGGAGTCGGCCGATGAGAGCGATGGAAAGCCGCACATACTATCGCCGCCGCACCGTGCCGATGCCTAACGATACTTTAACACTCTGGCAGATCAACTTATGGTACTGTAATGTACAATCGCAGTACTGGACTGCAATTAAGTAAAAACAGAAATGAAAAAATTAAGTTTGAAGAAAAGTATTGAATGGTTTTAATAAAAAAGAACCTAGATTACTATACCAAACACTTAAAATAAACATAAGAAACACAGTATGTAAAAACAACACTACAAGTTGAAAATGTATTTATAAAACATAAGGAATGAAAATTTAATCCTAGAGATTTATTGCAGCAAACTAAAAAAAGAACGTACAACTAACGTAACTAACACATCCACTGCCTTGTGAATCATAAACAACGTCAATTTCGTTGAAAATGGAACGACCGAAGGTACAAAATACATGTCATTTATGCTATGCGGAGTAATCGCGTGGGTATTGTTCCCAATTTTTTATTAAAACAAAAAAATTATTCCTTATTAGCGGTCCGGATTTATGAGAGTTTACTGTACTATTTTCAAGCATACGCCGATAGATGCCAAATGTCAGTAATACGCAAGAGGTTCACACATCGACAGAAGGAATCAGACACTGGAATAACCAATCACAAGCGAGGAAAGTCTCTGCAAACACCAGTGTAGCCCAAACAAATTGTCTACACCTACAAGAAACGACCGCGTTGTTTTGAAATCAGTTAGCGGCACTCCATCAAACCAGCAAGTTTAACTAAAGTGTAATGTGTTTATATTTGAGTATTTAAACATTTTAAAAGTGCTAAATTCAGTGAACAATTAACCAGAGATTGATATAATCTGACTTTTATAAGTGTTAGAACAATTGGACAAGAAATAACGTTTTAAACAGTGCAAATAATTTAACTGAAAAACATTAACTTTTGTTAAACCGATGCCAACATTTTACTGAACTTAAATTCAGTATCTACCCAAACTACAGGAGTCGAGAAGAGAGGGGGGGGTCTAGCAGTGCTTTAAAGTGATTTACCCAATCCTCGACCGTAATCATTGCCCCTACTAATTTAGTTCATTTTCTAAAACTGTTTATTGCCTCCCACAACCCCTTTGTGTCTTTTACCAACATAAATTTAAAAGCAATCTCTTCATTATATGTTTTTCGCTTAAAAGAACATAAATTGTTGTACTCATTCCTTACACTAATATACAAGACTTTAGTATAACTATTATTATTACTTCTTAATAAATTTAGAAGTTTGAAAACCCGCTTTCTGGTTACAACACAATCCCTATCAAACCACAGTTGCTTTGACTCATTTGGTTTCTTTTTTACTGTTGTCGACATCTTCTTATAGGCGGCCCTCTTTATGCAATCTGTCAACACATTTATCGTAGTTTGAGTATCGTTCGATATAATTAATCTATCCAAACCCGATTTATTTAGTTTTTCCTTATTCTGACACTTATCTTGCTCTGTCCAACACAGCTTAGGCAACAACGGCAAACCAATCTATCTCCTGAATTTATTTACCCCCTTAACATAAATTTTCAATTCAATTGGGAAATGATCTGAGACTAACTGAGTTCTGACCGAAAGTTGTTTTACTAATTTAACACTATCTTCAGAAATTGATGCTATATCATTTACGGAACATCCTCTATTGATCAAGAAAGTTAATTCCCCTGCCACATCACTTTCCGTTCTACCATTTAAAATTATTTGACTGTTATATTCACAAAAATTCAGATATTTCCACCCCCTGTTATTTATTTTCATATCTTTAGAACATCTAGTCATTCCAACATGAAATTGATCAAAATTAAAAAATTCATCAAGCGTTTTTGCATCAGCTATTAGAACATTCATGTCACCTACTATAAGTAATTGTTTGTTTGACATATTTTTTACAAATTCACTTAGATTTGAAAAATCCCGCTCCCAGTAATTACAATTTAGATAAACAGGTACAACAAACAAATTACTATTATTGCCTAACTAAATTAATGTCTATTACTGTAGTTTCATAATTGACAAAATTTATCTTTATAAAACAAAGATTTTTAATTTATACCTACAACAGACCCGCTTATAGCCCAGCCCTCCCACATACATTCCTCTTTGACTGCAAAACTAACTTCAAAATTAAAATTAAATAGGTATTTTTCTATTAGATAAAATAAAACCTGAACACAAAATCTCAGAATAAATACGTTTACTAACCTTAACAATGTCGCCATCCTCAGTGATGCACGGGCTACAGTAACCAAACTATAACTCATCTAACAGTGTGACAATGCACTGTATCCCACTGTTACAGATTGTTCTATTTCTATTTTCTGATTTATGAATTTTGTAATTTTGTTTTCCAAATTCCTGGTTAATATTCCTATTAACTATTCTTGATTTACTATTAATTAGTATCAGCTTAATTATTTTAATGCATCATTCATTTTTTTTACATTTGTTTACATTATTTATGCTCTATGGTCATAATTCAAATTTCTTATATAACTGTTTTAAAAAATATTCATTCATACCCTATTTATTGAAATCTAATATAATTTTACATACCGTTTATAGCAATACATAATTACATTTTAATTTTGTTTTATTACTTTAAATTTGAATAAACATTGCTACAATTAATTACTTTATGACTTTGTAGAAATTACCTTTTATTTATTTATGTTTCAAAATTATTCTTTCTTCAATTAATTACTTCTGCCCTATTGTTATCCCTTTTCCTGATTATGAAAAACTATACTTTAGATTTTGTTTATACATATATACTAAATAAATTTTCTTTTACACTTTAACAAGTCAGTTTATACATGAAAAAAGAGTTTAAATAATAATGTAATAAGAATCCATTGTTGAATCCATTATTATAGGTAAAATTATTAGAAAAGAACCGTGGCCAGTTGAGGGTTCGCGCAGGTAGGAGCGGTACGGTGGAGGGGCAAGCCCTCCACGCTCTCTCGACGCGCCGACTCTTCTCCCACTCCGAGTCGAAGCGAGACGCACTGCGTGGCGTGAGGTTGATTAAAGAATGTATTTACAATGTTGTACGTACTATGTTGAGTTGTAAATTCTATCTTTAATAATGATAAACACAATTTTCTTTACAGTACAATTTGCTTCAGACTCGTATTTAACAAAGAGGTGTAACAAATAAAAATTAAATTCTCTATCTGAATATTTAATATCTGAATAAATTAGTTTCAACCTATGAGTTTTAGTTTCAGTGGAATTATTATTAAAATACAAAACATAAAGTTGTAGTTATTTTTTTTTTTTAACTTTTGAACATAAAAGACGATAAATAATATATTTTTTAATTCATTACATTTCCTTAAAACCACTGTTCAAGTTTTGGTTTACGTTTAGTTTAGATAAAGGTGTTTTGGGGGAAAATAAAAACCTGTGTCTCAAACGAGATTTTTGTTTGGGACACATTTTTGTTGAGATTTGTTTTCTGCCTGAAACACATGCTCGATGTCGATGCCATGGTGAAACATGAGAGACGGTGCAAAACAACGCAGGTAACGCAGCGCGGCAATAACAACAATGGACGGGCTCGATACGCACAGGACAGTGTACAAGGAGCAACTGAGAAGGGCGCTCCGCCCACTACTGCGCGCGCATCGCCACTTCAATGCCATGCGTTGACGGCTAGAAATTGGGCTTCTGCGCAGGTTCTTTTCCAATAATTCTACCTATAACATCCCCTTCCAATAGCCTACATGTTAGTCAAAATCATTAGGAACCTTGCTATTCCAGCCTGTCTTAGAGGCTCTTTTTCATTTCATATTTACATTTAAAGTAAATAATTTTTACATTTCATATCTACGTTTAACAATCTACGGCAGTCACAATGTATCAAAAAACAAGCGTTTGAATTTTTTTAGCGCAGTGAGATGGTCTATCTATTTTTTATGAGTTGTAATAAACCTTTTTGTTCAAATTTAATCAGTTAAAATAAAAATTAGGAGTCTTTTTGCTGTATCACAGAAGGTACAGCAGATAATCTAATGATGTATGTCTGGGTCAACTTGTTTGAACAACTTCTCAAGAATTTAACCATATTTATTTGGTTTTCAGATTTAGGCATCGGAGATGATTTATCTAACATGGATTTACAAGAAAAAAAAAATCTGTTGTCAGCCATCAAAGCATCTGCTGAAACTACTTCTACCAGTTTAGAAGCAACTCCAGAAAAACAAGTAGGCGTAGTTTTTCGTTCATTTTGTTACTAAACATGTAGGCTATGTCATAAGATAGAATAAAACTTGCACACAGAATCTCACAACTAATATATTAATTTACCTCAAACACTTTTCAACAACAATGTCGCCATCTTCAGTTATAGTTTCATTATTATAACTCGTGCATCACTGAAGATGGTGACATTATCATTGAAATGCGTTTGAGTAAATAACCGTATCAGTTGTGAAATTCTGAGTTCAAGTTTTATTCTCAAGTAGCCTATAACTTTTCACAAGTCTAGCTCAATATTTATGTACAAGTATGTTACAGCTAATTTCATTGTATATGTGTGACATTTAGATATACCTAAATATTTAAAGAACAAAGATTTTAATTTTTAAAATATAATAAATTCCTTCAGTATTTAGGATTTATCCATGACCTTTAAACACATTTTATCTTTGCTTACTAACTCCTTTTGAAAAATGATGATTAAACTTTTATTACTTCTAATTAATGTTGAAGTTCTTCAGCTCCTTCTGACAGACTTTTACTAAATATTTTAAATTGTTACTAATATTGATAATAATATTGTAAGATGTCATTAAGAGCTACAGTAGTTAAGATGAAAAGCCAGCTTTTGAATACATTATTGTTCTGGCTTAACATAGGTTCGAATCGAGCTATCGACGTATGTTTTTTGACGTGATATCCCACATCCGTCCTTGATTGGTCATATGATAATCTTATTTAATGCATTTATTAAATAAATTATATATTTCAAAGATAATTGATAAAATAATATATATCACCACATTTCACTATTCTTTGATTCCTATTCTATCTCTGTAAGGATGTTTGTTGTTGTCTATATCTATAATGTTTATGTTTGATTGTGGCAACTACATATTAATTTTATGTGTTTGTTTTAGGATATTGTAGGTACAAAAAGTACATCCGAGTCACCGAACAGTTCACCTAAAATAAGTACAGATTTCCCTGATTTACCAAAGCCAAAACCTACCAATAGATTACCACTATCTACTAAAAACCTTGGAAAAAGAAATAGTTTAGAAAATCAGCCATCAAATTTAGACAGACCGAGAAAGCAATTTTGTTTACCGTTTTGTAATGATGATAATGCTCCTCCTCTGGTTATTCCAGAAGACTGCCCCATCTTGGTAAATAGAAAGAAAAAACCGCAGGAAACCTACGGCAGAGGCTATGAAGAGCGTGAACGAGAAGTTCATAATCTGATAGAGGAATATGATTCTTGGATGAAGTCGTATTCAGAGGTTAAAGCCTTGAGGCAGCTGAAGATTTCCCAGCTTACCAATGATACGCTAAAACATATGACTGAAGAGGAAGAAGACGAAGAAAAGTCTCAAAAAACTGAAAGCATAACGAGTCACTCTTCTACTAAAGTTGAAGATGATATCTATGCATTTATAAGTGAAGAATCGTGTACTGTCACTTCCAAGGTGAGATACTACAAACATAAAATAAATATTAGTGCAAGGTAAATAATATTGCTAATCATACTAATTTTGTTCAACACACTTACCCCTACTTTTTTCCTTCTTTCTTAAATGTTTACTATTTTTCAAGAAATATTTACCTTTTCTTCCTCATCTTTGTCACAAACAACAGGCCTTTTGGTTTTTTGAGCTCATTATTTTACTCTTCCCCAGTTATCGTAGATAGCTACAATTCTAATATTTTTAGCAAATTCGTTTTTCAATCCTGCAGCACAGACAAAAAAAGAGGTTTTATAAAGATTTACCACATTCTATATTATTTAAACTTTAAAAGAATTAATAATGCTATACCTCATTAGCTTCACTTTTGTATTTAGCAAAGCCTTAATAACTATCATAGGTCTAAGAAATGAAAGTTTGACACAAGCATATAACTTGATCTTTTATGAAATATTAAATAATACATATATATCCAAAGTCGATTCCAAACAAAAACAAAACATCCGATGTGTACTGCATTATTAAGCATATAAACTTAGTTTATATCATTGTTGTTTGTGGTTTGTTTGGACTTGCCAGTTCTCCATATTTAGGTCAGAGACTCCGTATTTTGAATGTAATCTCCAGTATTTTCAATCACATTTAAACTTAAACCCAATTCAGCATTCTACAATAAATATCAGTAGGAACTGAACTATCGATTAAAAGTACTTTCGATTAGTGATAACATTCTATAGTTTCGATACAAACTACTTGTTCCTCCTTACTGCCTCGGATGCCACAGATGTCAGCTGTCACAGTTAGACTCGGAATAAATCCTTGTCTTTTTGTAAATAGCACTATGGTGAGTTATTGGTGATATTTTTATTATTTTCTTTGGTAATAAAAATATTTTACAGTGTACAAAATTTGTTTTATTTATTAGAGAAAAGTTAGGCCTACCTATTGGAAATCTAGAGTACTATGAATGTGATATTGGTCAGCTATATATATAACTAGCTGACCCGTATGGCGTTGCCCGTGGTGGTTGGTAAATTCAGTCTTTTTAACGTAATTGTATTCTTTTTAAGTGTTCAATCAATGAGTGGTATTTGGCTTTTATACATATAGATCTCAAATAATAAAAGCACTATTGTCATAATAATAAAAGATCTGAAATTATGATTTTAGTAACTTTGATCCCCCCAAACCCCTCCTAAAATTTTGAAATTTTTCAAACCCTTTCTTAGTGAGCACCTATGGCCCTAGAGGAAGATACATACAACATTTCATTCCAATCCGTTCGGTAGTTTTGAAGAAATTGTGATTTAATAACTTTGATCCCCCCAAAACACCCCTAAAATTTCGAATTTTTTCAAACCCTTTCTTAGTGAGCACCTATGGCCCTAGAGGAAGTTACATACCAAATTTCATTTCAATCCGTTCGGTAGTTTTTGAAAAATCGTGATGAGTGAGTCAGTGGGTTTTCGCTTTTATATATAGACTAGCTGACCCGTACGGCGTTGCCCGTGGTGGTTGGTATTTTCAGTCTTTTTAACGTAATTGTATTCTTCTGACTGAAGTGTTAAGTCAGTGAGTGGTATTTGGCTTTTATATATATAGATCTTAAATAATAAAAGCACTATTGTCATAATAATAAAAGATCTGAAATTATGATTTTAGTAACTTTAATCCCCCAAACCCCTCCTAAAATTTCAAAATTTTTCATACCTTTTCTTAGTGAGCACCTACGGCCCTAGAGGAAGCTACATACCAAATCTCATTCCAATCCGTTCGGTAGTTTTGAAAAAACGTGATTTAATAACTTTGATCCCCCCAAAGCCCCCTAAAATTTCGAATTTTTTCAAACCCTTTCTTAGAAACCACCTATGACCCTAGAGGAAGCTACATACCAAATTTCATTCCAATCCATTCGGTAGTTTTGAAGAAGTCGTTTTTAATAACTTTAATCCCTCCAAACCCCCCTAAAATTTCGAATTTTTTCATACCCTTTCTTGGTGATCACCTATGGCCCTAGAGGAAGCTACATACCAAATTTCATTCCAATCCATTCGGTAGTTTTGAAGAAATCGTTTTTTAACAACTTTGATCCCCCCAAACCCTTCCTAAAATTTCGACAGGGTGTCTAGCAGTCGGGAAAGTCTTGAAAATCGGGAATTAACATAGAAATGAAAAACAGTTGGGAATTAACATATAATTTTTTTTTAAAGTCGGGAAAATGCATAAAATTGTTTAAAACAATTTTTAGGTACATTGAAATATTCTCAACACAACCGAAACTAATAGCAATCCAATTTGGCGTATGAAAATGAAGCTAAGCAGAGCAGGTATATGGGCTATTGTACATTATTCTTGGAAGTCGAGACGGCCGTTACCATGCCAACGGGTTGGTGGTTGGGGGCGCATGCGCAATGATTAAATAATTCAAAGTAGTTAAATTACTATATTTTTAGGTATGACATTACGGTGAATTTGTTCATACGTTCACACGAACGAACCCTTCGAACAGTTCACATTTTTTTATGTCCGTGTTAAACACTTTAAGAAAGAAATAATAAACAGTATGCATATTGTACTGTCCGGGTGCCCACTCAACCGTGAATTTCGTGTACCGTGAAAAAACCGTGAATAAGAAACCGTGAATTTCGTTGTCAAATCTTTAAAAATCTAAACATTTTTAAATTACCATAGAATGAAATTATCACAAGAAAATAAAAGAAGTTTTGAGTCATGTTAATGTGTTTTGGAACTACAGTATTTGAAATTGAAAAACTGTTGCAACTTGCTAGCAGCTTCGTGAAAGACCGAGATGACTCATGACGACAAACCTTGAAGAGCGTGGAGGAAAGAGAGAAGGGCTGGGGCCGAGTGAATTTGAGACTATCTTCTAACAGACTACAGTTCTATAATAGTACTCGGCTTTGTGAAAAGCGTTGTTTTCTAAGTACACAAAGTAACAATGGGTCAACATTATATTAACATTAATTTCTGTAATAAAATATGATTTATATGCCTGTAGTTACAATATTCTTTTAATATTCCCGTTAACATTGTTTTATTGTAATTGTATATAATTAACTTAATCATTGTATTATCGTTCAATAATTAATAATAACGCGAGTGGACATTGTAAGGAACATGGCTGGTAATAAGCAAATATTAGTCAAGAAAAAAATGCCAGCCGGTGAGAAAAAACTATGCAGTAAGGTGCCCGGTTTAGTTTGCCACATTACGGGAAAGTGACAAGACAAAGTGGTAGTGCGAGGGGGAAGGGGAAGTAGTGTGCCCTCCCTCGCTACTATCTCATTCTCTCTCACACAAGTACTCAAAATAGGTCGCCGTCTTTAACTTTAAATCCATCTATAATAACTCCTATTGCAGTGATGGGTTGATTTACGATACCACCCATACTTTTTTTTTCTTTATCGATATCGAGAGAGTCAATAGCCGAAACTCGATATCGAGAGATGTTCGGTTTAGTTTATATCATTGTTAATTAAACACTTCTTGTTTTATTTGAATTCAACTATTCATGTGCTTAGTTATTTGTACTACAGATGAAGGTAAAGTAGGCTCAAGGTCAACCACTTATGGATTCGTTTCTTACGTGTCTATTTATAGAATTAGGGTGCCTACTGTGACGAAAAGTTACAAATTGTATAGATCGGTAACTAGAGTATAATACCGTAATTATATTTGTTTTAGTTCGGGTAAAACATTTTAGACATTTTCGGGATTTACGTTGCCCGTCATTTATGTTTTCCGTGGGAGTCCCGACAATTGCCTTTGTTTTACTTGTTACTCATTCCTGCAAATAACGACATTTAATTTCGTGAGCGCCGATCTCATACTAACTCCGATTTAACTAAATGCTTCCGCTGGACGCAACTGCCGAATTGCCGCGTGTCGCTCGTGCGAACCAGCCCTTGTAGTCCGAACGAGCGTATTTGTAGTGTTGATAAGCCATAAATATATAAACTTGGTTTCGACAAAATATTCGGGAAAAGTCGGGAATTTTATATGGGAAATTTGCTAGACACCCTGTTCGAATTTTTTCAAACATTTTCTTAGTGAGCACCTATGGCCCTAGAGGAAGCTACATACCAAATTTCATTCCAATCCATTCGGTAGTTTTGAAGAAATCGTTTTTTAACAACTTTGATCCCCCCAAACCCCCCTAAAATTTCGAATTTTTTCAAACATTTTCTTAGTGAGCATCTATGGCCCTAGAGGAAGCTACATACCAAATTTCATTCAAATCCATTCAGTAGTTTTAAAAAAGTAATTTTTTAATAACTTTGATCCCCCCAAACCCCCCTAAAATTTCGAATT
>JAGFPH010000255.1:472785-483044 GCA_018207615.1 Philaenus spumarius | reverse complement strand
TACAGCCTTACACTGTATAGACACGCACACACACGTCGTGCTTGCTCCGAGTCCAATGTCCAACTAAACTACCTTCTCTCTTCCTAGAAAAGGCAAACATGTGTGCGTTTTAACTAAATCAACACATTCTATTTTTAGACATGCGAAAACAGTTTATCTTGGTTCTCACACTTCGTTATTTCCACCCTTCTATTACACACAATTTCTTCACTCTGTTTACCCAATTATAAATATTTCCTTTTATTCTTAAAGAATATTTGTTGTCTATTTTATTAATTTTTTAAAATAATTATTCAGTTAATTATCCTAATTACTTATATTACACATTCTTTTTCTATTTCCCTCTATTAAAACCACGTATTTTACAAGTTTTAGACTAAAATTAAACCTTCCCAATGCCAAAATTAAAAATATTATTTCTAAGCTTCAGAGTTTTTTGTCAAATATGTTACTCCAACACATAACATTCAATGTGTGTCTTGTATAAATTTTAATCTTGGTCTTCATTACACAACCCAGCAAGCGAACTTTTTAATCGGAGGTTTAAATTGCCTTTTATAAATCTTACTCTACAGATAATCTTTGATCCAGAAATCAGGGGTAAAACTTGCCTCACTTACCTTACATTTGTGTAAATAACCTATTGTGATAACTAGGAGTAGTAAAAATATCTATTCAATTTTTTAAATCCATTAACTTGAACAGTGTTATTTTATTTTGCAGAATCATGCAGCTGAATGTGATGGATATTTTTCCGAAGGCACCTCTAACAGGCCAGAAACTAGGTAATACTTTCTTTTTACTATCGTCTGTGTGTTCCTTAACTTTTAACTCAAGTTTTTAATTTTAACTTTCTTTTACAATCCAAGCCCTCGCTCGTTAATGATTAATTTGGTTGATTATAAAGTTTTGTGGAGGAAAAATTAAAATATAAATAACATTTTTGTACAGTGTAAAAACAGACCATACTTGAGATATGGTGAAAATTGTTTGAAAAACAATTATTTGTTAAAAGATTGTAAAACAAATTAGAAATATGTTATTTTTTCTATACATTTATCTAAAAATTTCTAGTAAGACACCTACTGTCAGAAAAACAACCATATAGACTATCATACAAATAATTTGATATGCCATTAGGAAAGAACAAAAATGTTTCAAACTATTGGATTGATTATACCATTTTTTTAATTACCGCTCAACATTGTTCTATCTCGAAACAAAAATAATCATTTAGTTCTTTTTTAAATTACTAATTAATTTACCTTGTTTGTGAGGTGATACTGCCGAACAATCCTTAATGTTTATGAACAGTAGTCTATTACTACTTCATATGACGCGTTTCGACTATCATTCAGTCATTCTCAAATATACATAAAACACACAATAAAACACTTAAACAACACAAAACGAGTTCACATTTAAAATTACGCATATACAGGCGACGCGCGTTGCCGGTAACCGTTCACGAAGCACTAGATTAAAGCACTCGATCGTCAATAGTCACCAGATCAGAGTCTCCGTTATTGAGTGGGGGTATGCACACAATCTATACATCGTGAATCACAGGAATGGTTTCTATTTTGGCAATCAAATCAAAAATGGTATGGGATTGAAATTTTAATTTATTGTTCAGTAAATGGTCGGGATTATGTTTTTGCACTTTATAAATGTGGAACTCCTCCAATGCATTCATTAATGGGCCTTTGTTACATCGGTGTAATATTTTTAAATTTGTGTCAATATCTGTGTAGCTATGGTTTGTGTCAATCAAATGTTCGGTGTATTTGGAGTCTGTCTTGTAGGTGGCGGATCGCTTAGAGGATGGAGCGTGCTCTCTGAAGCGGGTTTTAAACGTGCGTCCAATTTGGCCTATGTACGTTTTTGGGCACTCGTTGCATGTTAATTGATATACCCCACTGCTGTTGAAATGGTCCGGATCTCTTGTTTTTGGTGGTTTTAAAACTTTTTCTGAACTATTATAGGTCCTATAAGCCAGGTGGTAACCTCGTTTGCGGAAGATGTTATGCGCAGTATGTTCTAGGGCTTTATTGAAATCAACACCAATGAATTTAGGTTTGGGGTAGGTGGCTCTGTTAACTTTTCTCTTTTTTATTTTATTTTAAATACTATTTCAACAATGGTAGTTCATAAAATTATCACAAATAATTGTATTTGGGCATATTTTTTTTGCGGGCATTTACTGTGGTACTTAAATCATGTTTTTCACTGATATTTCACACATTTTACCTAATTGTATTCGGGTTTCGTTATCTTCCGTGAAAACTCACTGTGGCATATTAAATTACGTCTTAACACCGATATTTAATAAAATTAACACTCCGGTGCTCGTGCGGAGTGCAATAGCACTCCAGGCATTTTGTTTTGTTTGCAAAGCGCAATTGGCAACGCGAATGGCCTTGAGCGGTCATCTACCTTCCCCCTGCCATCTCTGGCACCTATCAGTGTAGTGGTAGCCGCGCTAGTCTATTTTTTTGTTGATTTATTTCTCAAGTGGTGCATTGCACTCCACACGAGCATCCGAGTTCCAGTTTTTCACTGAGTAACGTGTCTTGTCATTTCAGTGAAAGAATTTTAACGATGTTTTTTTTTTACAAAAAAAAGTTAGTATTTTCTGCAAGAATGTAAGTGGTGAGAAACAATGGATGACCATGAACAGTTACGGCGTTGGTTGGCTGAAACGGAGGATGACAATGAAAGTGTCCTTGGTGAGGAAGATCCTGATGAACTAGAAACAGATTATGTTGAAGGACACAATCACCCCAGACCCGAAGTTGAAGGCCTTTCTAAAGACTCTGAAGATGTTAGTGATCATGAAATGGATATTTCGGAAAATGATACAGCAATTCAAACACAGGAAGAGCTGGCACCAGAAACAGAACCTCCGCAAGCCCCTCCACTCCAAGTCCCTTTTGAAAATACTGAATTTTATTTAGGAAAGGACCGAAAATCAAGATGGTTCATCAACCAACAAATAACACGCACGGCACGCACTCCTAGACACAATATAATTCCAGCCTTCCACCGACCCGGACCGCAAGGTAATGCTAGGTATGCTGAAACACCTCAACAGGCTTTATTGAATATGATTGACGATGATATGATATCAAAAATTGTTGAGTACACTAACAATTACAAACTTCTGTTAAAACTGGCTGACGAAGGAGCAGGTCAACCTCAGTCTCAACCCCAGAGAACAGCTGAACAAGGGAAATGTTACCTCTGCGGCAGAGCGAGGAAGTCCTGTTTCAAATGCAACAAGTGGGTGTGTCCCGATCATTTGAAAAGTGTGTGTGCAGAGTGTGATGAATAGGTAAAGCTCGAATCCTGATAGTTTGTTGTTCAAGATAGCTCAGTTTTTTATATTTTTCCGATATAATAAGTATTTTGTCATAATTAGTTTAGATTTTTTCAAAAATTCTATTTCTAAACATCAATGTTTGAAACTTTTTTAACAATATGTAACAGCTCAGTTTTTTTATATTTTTATTTTTATTGATATAAGTACTTTGTCGTAGCCTAGTTTTGATTTTTTCAAAAATTATTTTTTCTAAACTGCAATGTTATAAATTGTTTTGTAAAATATGTAAAAGCTCAGTTTTTTATGTTTTTACCATATAATTTTTACTTTGTCAAAGTAAGTTTAGATTTTTCAAAAATTCTTTTTTCTAAACAACAATGTTTTAATTTTTTTGAAAAAATATGTAAATAAATACTGTATTTGTTTTTGTTAATTGTGTGTGTAGTATTACACCTATTTAAGTTCAAACGTTACTGCAAAATAAAAAAACACAATAACAGGAAAAAACCACAGTACAAAATGGAGGGCGCGAGCACTCGCGTTACAATACACCACGCGAGCACCAGAGTGTTAAGGTACTGCTAATTGTGTTTGGGCGTTAATTTCTTCCATGAACATTTGCTATTGTATTTTAAATAATATTTTACACAGTTGTTATTAAATTGGACTAGGTTAATTGTATTTTCTTATGCGGACATTCCATTGTTTTTGGGAGTAGGTTTTTTCGCGGCCATACGCTGTTGTATATTAAATTGCGTTTGAATGCCGCTTTTTATAAAATTAGCGCTAATAATATTCGGATGTCGTATTCTTTTGCGGAAATTCATCATTTTATTTTAAATAATATTTCACTAATGATAGTTCATAAAATAGGCACAAATTTTATTCGGACATCGATTTTTTTGCGGACATTCACTGTGGTACTTAAATTAGATTTAACGCCGGCGCTTTTTAAAATTATCGCTAATAATATTCGGACGTCGTATTCTTTTGTGGACATTCGTCATTTTATTTTAAATGTTATTTCAACAATGGTAGTTCATAAAATTGGCACTAATTATATTCGGGCATTGATTTTTTGCGGGCATTCACTGTAGTACTTAAATTAGTTTTAACGCTAGCGTTTTTTAAAATTACCACTAATAATATTCGGACGTTTCTTTTGCGGACATTCGTCATTTTATTAAATAATATTTCACCAATGGTAATGGTTAATTGTAACAAATAATTCTGTAATAATATAAAGCTGTTGAGTCAGTTTTTTTAATTCGATATAATATAAAGCTGTTGTCATTTTTTTCGCTGTTGAATATTTTTTTTTTTTTGTATCGGTACCGGTATTGAGAATTGAAAAATCTGGTATCGACCCATCCCTATTCAAAAGTTATAATTTAAAAATTCCAAAAATGTTATAAAGTTTGAATTTATTTGTAAGAAAAATACTAAGCACTTGTTTCCATTTAAAACTGGAAAAAAATACTAAAGGGGTTTTGTGTGTAAGACTGAGCATGATTATACTAAACCAAAGCATATTGAAATTAATAAGACTAATGTATGCAGAGCGAGTGTTAACGAAGGCACCAATCTTACAGGACCTGGATCAAGTGGACAGAGGAAGAACAAGAGAGGTAAGGTTGTATATAACTTAATTTCATGTACTGAACATGTATAAATTAACTTTACAAATGTAATCAACTTACTAAATAACTAAATATTTAATGTTGGCACCTTGGTAGATGCCCCACCTGTAGTTAATGTCGTTTCAAATATGAAGCATGTCTGGATCTATTCCTGCAATGGCTTCTGTTATCCATTCCCATACATTTACTAACATTTATAGAGGGAAAGGTAGAAAAAAAACTTAGAGAAGTCCAGCTGAAACAAATCAGGCAACTGTAGTGGCCAAAAAATGGTTCTACCATTCCCAATCACCATTGTGCGATCGATGTATGTGAAACTTCGCAATAAAAATGTCTTGGTCGTCATCTTGATGAAAAATGGATTCTCTGTCCATATCATCTTGTAATTGTCGAATTCGATAAACACGTTCTGCACTCCACATGATGGCTGATGGACTTACTCATCCAAGTGTGCTATCAAGTGAGGATACGATGGGCCAATGGACTTGGGTGTAATAAAACTTAAATAAATACTGTGTTCAATGACTTATGTCTAAATTCTGTAAGTTGTTAATTTCTTCGCAATTTTACATTACATTTGTATAATTAAATTACAAACTCCCTGAATAATCCGAGAATGATTGAAAAGTGACAAAAACTCATGAAAAATGGCAGTTACTGGATGCCATATTTGTTATGGTCTGGAATTAAGAAACAAAAACCAATTACATGGCGCACTGCATAATGATGTAATACAGGTTTGACAGAGTTGTTTTATTTTAGTTTTATTTCTAAACAATTACTTTGCCAAAGATTAGCCTTTCAAATTATCTATGATGCTAGCCCCAAAACTTGACAAGTTTAGAAAGTATGATAACTAACATACTTGTATATGAAGTTTGAGTTTTTATATTATCAACTAGCTGGCCCGATCCGGCTTTGCACGGATAGACAAATCAAAGTTAAATGTATATTAACAAGAAATATATTATATCAAAAAATATATTACACTATGTATTTCTTATGGGGATTTTTAGTAACTTTGACCCCCCCCAAACCTCCTCTAAAATTTTGAATTTTTTTAAACCCTCTCTTAGCGAGCACCTAGGGCCCTAGAGGAAACTACACACCAAATTTCATTCCAATCCGTTCGGTGGTTTTTTTAGTATATTGTGATCAGTGAGTCAGTGGATTTGGCTTTTATATATATAGATAATGATGCCTTTTTAATTCTACTCTATCTTGGAACTGCCATACTTCACTTTCTATTATTAACACTTAATAACATTATCAATTGTTATAGATTTGTATCTTACTTTAAAAATACATTTTTACAGCCTCTCAAACTATTAAAGTGTACTTAAAGTATTAAATTCTGTAGCTGTATGTATATAAGTGAAATACCACTGACTGACTGACTCATCACTGTATCTCAAAAACCATATCACCAAGAAACGTGAAATTTTGTACAAATATTGCACATAGGCGTTAGAGGAGCACTAAGAAAGGATTTTTAAATATTTGGCCTTTAAGGGTTGAAACACTCCTAAAACCATAAATATTGTTTGCTATATATCTCAAAAACCATATCACCTAGGAACGTAAAATGTTGTACAAATATTGCACATAGGCGTTAGAGGAGCACTAAGAAAAGATTTTAAAATATTTGGCCTTTAAGTTTTGAAACATCCCTAAAACCATAAATATTGTTTGCTATTTATCTCAAAAACCATATCACCTAGGAACGTAAAATGTACAAATATTGCACATAGAAATTAGAGGAGCACTAAGAAAGTATTTTAAAATATGTGGCCTTTAAGGGTACACCCCTAAAACCATAAATATTGTTAGTTATATATCTTGAAAACCCTACCGCGTAGGAACATGAAATTTGGTACACGTATTTGTCATAGGGGCTAGAGACACACCAAGAAAACATTTGGCCATAACCCTTTAAGGAGTATTGACATTCTGGAACGTCATTTTCTCAGAGCTGTTAGGAAGTAAGGATATAATAACAAAACAAGTCAGTAAAGAGTAAAAATTTTGTTTTTGCTTTTTTATATAATTCATTTAAATTATGTCTTTTACATAATGAAAAATAAGTATTATACTGAAAATATCGTTAAAAACATTTTAAAATTTTGTTTGTGTATGAAAATCTTCAAAACATGGAAATACACATAATGCCACACTGCATTCTTCGCACTGAAAGGTTGTGTCTTTCCTTTTCTTTTCATTGCACGAAGAATGCGCGCACATGTAGCATCGTTTTTGACTTTTCCTTTTTTGACCTTCGGGTGTCGGCAGTGGGCGTGGAAAATGGCGGCCGGTGAGACGGAGTGGGTTGTTGTCATCAGTTGCGGCCAATGGGCGCGCTACTCTGGGCGCGGAGGCGTTTGTTCTTCCTTCTCTTGGATTGTGGTGCATTTCAAATATTTGCCTAATTAGGCTTAGTCGAAATTCAGAAAAAGTTGTTTTCTTGCCTGATTGGATAGTGAACATGTGGAAGGCGTTGAGAACAACGATATCAATTAGGTGAAAGAACAACTTGCGATACCATTTAGTTGTCTTTCTTCTACTGTCATTGAATGAGATCATCATGTCACTTTTGTCGACTGCTCCCATGTCTTTATTATATTCAATTACTGACTTAGGCTTGTCTACAGTTTTTCCAAACTTAGTTACTGGAATCATATCGTGCTTGTAGACTGTTGTGGGCATTGTGACTTGGCGGCGATCACACCATCTTATGCATAGCATGTCTTTCTGGCTTCTTACCTCACAATCTCCTCGCTTCATTTTTTTAGGAAAACATGGAAGGTTTTTCCTGATTGTTCTGACTGTTCCACATGCCCCTGTTTTATTTTCTAGTAGCCATTTATATAACTCTGGATTACTATACCAATTGTCCAGGAACAGCACATGATTGCGCCCTAAATAAGGCTGTATCAGCAATCTAACCACTTTAGCTGACGCTCCAATTTCTGTATTTTCCGATGCAACCAAAGTATTTTTGCCAGTGTACACCAGGGCTATAGAATACAAGGGCTAGACCAGTCCGCCAAGGAAAGCGTTCCCGTGCTGCCACTGTGATGACGTCACGGTGGTACCTCTTGCTCCATTCCCACCGCTTCTCATAAGTATTCTTTGCTACAATAATTTCAATTTCTTAGCAAACCTGTAACATTTTTATGTAGCGCTCTTCTTTAATTTTAGTATTGACACTACACAAAGCAATAAGTATACTGTAAGCAATTAGTCTAAAGATGTAAGAAGAAGACAGAGTTACAATAACACTAATTTGTAGGTAATAAACCGTTGTAGTGTACTAATGTTAGCATACTTTTAATTTGATTCTCTGAAACATTTCTGAAAACTAAATACGAAATTGAACATAATGTGTCACATTATTGAAAATAATTGTATTTAATACAATAAACCACCAAAACTTGAATGTCATACTGCAGTTTAATAAAACATGTGTAATACTTATAAAATAAAACACATAAAAGTTATAAATACTTATAAATAATGAGTAGCTTATATGCAGATATGCACATAACATAATAATTACTGCTGAGATAAAATATTTAAAAAATAAAATAAAACTGCTTTATAGAAATTTTCCTTCTCTAGGCCTTAGGGAATACTTAATTTAATAGATGAATTTAAACAATTATTGAACTATTTAAATTTAAATTGACACTGTGCAATTTAATTTAGTCTAGAAGTTTAACTTAAAATTATGTTTTATTTATTTATTTTTGTCATCAATAATTTTATTACTCTAGGTTTAAATTTGATTATAATTATTTGTATATTATATATTTATTTATATCTAATTATTCTGACAATTTTAAGTGCATTTTGCTAGTAAAGGTTTCTTTTAAACATTTTAACTTTATAGCTGGAGAAGAAATTACTTGAGGACCTTGGTAACTTTTCAACATAAAGTAATCTCGCTTGCAACCCTTACATTAAATAAATAATATTTTTTAATGTTTATTTTAATTTGAAGCTGGTTACTTAAAATTTGTTGTTTTAAATTTTGAGTTATCAATAATTATCGGTGCTCTAAGTTTAAATTTTATTATTATTTATATATTATATATTTATTTATTTACATCTCATCATTCTGAAAATGTTTGATCTAATGTACTTTGTTGGTAAAAGTGTTTCTTAGAATATTCAAGTAACACTGCAGACAATATTACTTGATAATCTTGGTAATATTTCATAAAGTAATCTCGTCTGCAAAGTAACATTAAATAAATAAATACCTTGCTAAACACATAATTTAAGTGATTGTGTATATTGTGTAGTTTTTTAAAGAAATTCATGAAATGCCTCTTCGAAAAAATTAGCATTGAATATGTGTCAAAAGGCGAAAATCTTGCTGAATTATATACCTTCTTTAAAAACGTGTACTGAGCAAAATAATTGCTCAATATTCACCAAACTTGCTAAACATATAATTTAGGTGATTGTGTGTATTGTATAACTTTTTAAAGAAATTCATGGAATGCCTCTTCGAGAAAATTAGCCTTGAATATGCGCCAAAAGGCGAAAATCTCGTGGAATTAAATACTTCCTTTAAACACTTGTATTGAAAAAAATCATTGCTCAATATTAACCAAACTCGCTTAACATATAACTTAGGTGATTGTGTGCATTGTATAAATTTTTCAAGAAATTTGTGTAATACCTCTCCGAGAAAATTAGCTTTAAATATGCGTCAAAAGGCGGAATTATATATCTTCTTTAAACACTTGTACTGAACAAAATAATTACTCAATATTCACCAAACTTGGTTAACATATAATTTAGGTGATTGTGTGTAATGCATAATTTTTTAAAGAATTATCGTATGCAACGTTATATCAAATTACACGTGAGAGCTAAGGCGAACCGTGCTTACGCGGCGTGTCATGGTACCAGAGTGACGTCACATAGGAGGGGGGCGAGAGGAAGTTTGGGACAGTCGGCGAGCGTCAACATCAAAGGAGTGGCCCAGCCCTTGTATTCTATAGCCCTGAGTGTACACAATAAAATCGAGGACAATGCCAGAACTGCTGTCACACAAAACATACAGTTTTATACCGAACCTTTTGCGCTTAGAAGGTATGTACTGTTTGAAGGACAGTCTACCCTTCCAGAGCATGAGACTTTCATTAATAACAAGATTTTGCGATGCAAATTTTCGTCGTAAAGTCTCAATGACTGTACGAATTTTGAACAGTTTGTCACTGCCTCCAGCAAGTGAGTTGTCGTCAAAATGTAAAGCACATATTAATAACAGAAACCTATCCTGGCTG
>JAGFPH010000255.1:418136-462427 GCA_018207615.1 Philaenus spumarius | reverse complement strand
AAAAATCATTTATCGGGAGTTTCCTATCAATTTTGTTCCTTGTTCCGAGGACTTTACCTGAATAACTTTTGCACAGGATTGTTGTAACTTTAATGCACTATGTGTTTAGTTTTGTGATGAAAGAGAATTGCCAATTTCAGGCCCATTATTGTTTTTCCAATATTTTCAATGATTCTCATTTTCAAAGGAGGAAAAACAAGTTGTTAAGTCAGCTCTGGTCCTAGCTGACGTAACGAGGTTCTACTGTACCACAAAAATATACAATACAGTAGTAGTGTAATAACATATTGACCATTAAAAGCAAAATATTTTAAAACTTCTTTGTGGACTTTAATTTATTGAATATTACAAATTTTAAACAAACACCATTTAAAATTGTACAAAATTAAGCCTTTGTTTTTGGTAAAGGCTACTGGTAAATGATTTAAAAAAAGTTTTATTGACAGAATGACAAAAATTATTTAAATTATTTCAGGTACAACACAATTTCCTGTATAAATATACACTAGGGGCTCTGCTAAACTAGAAAACTGAGCAGTTCATTACTAGATGGCATCAGCAAGTACATATTTTGATTCATAATGAATAAAGGAACATTTCTGCATTGATTTATATAATTATTTCAATCGAATTACCAAGTCACAGATTATTGCATTCAGTTTCTGAGGTTAAGTTTCACACTTCTGATTGTTTGTAATGTGTTGATTTTTAGTTAGTTAAATCATATTCTTAGTTCCTAATTATTGGCATAATCTTAACTTGTACTGCTGACTAGGAAAATATATAATTTTTTACATATGCAGAAACTTTATTACTGAGTCTAAAAACGTAAACCATCACATATATTATACAATTTAAGAAAGGATGAAAACATGTAAAATGTAGGTTAATGTTCAGCCATTTTGATAAGATTTAGAATTAAACTAAAGAAACTACACACTTCACTGGCACAGAAATCATAAGAACTATCAGAAAATTAAAAAAATAAATTATGAGCAAAATTGAACCTGTTAAGAGTTGATTCGTTTTAATTTTAATTTGTAATTTTCATTACTACTTACTTCTTTATATTTTAACAACATTTAATGAAACACACATAAATCCTCTAAAGTTACCAAATTTAATTAAGAGCAAAATTGTTAGAAAGCATATTGTAAGTTGAGCGTTAAATATTGCCCTTAATCAAAATGAATTTTATACATAATTTGAATAGGGTTTTTGATAGGTTTGTATGACAAAAAAAGAATTTGTATAAGTTTTAAAAAGGAGATAATAAGTTATTTTTGTCAGTTATTTATAAATTGTAACAAAAATATATTTTATATTATATATCACTTGAATATAAATATGTTTGACAAGTTTGTGTGATGTAAAACCAATTTGTGTAGGTTACAAAAAACAGGATAAGTTTTTTTATATATCTAAATAAAAAATAATTGTATATATATGGTTTGAATTCATCTATATTAAATAAAAATGTAAATGTTCGTTTGTTCAAACTTCCGAAAGTTCTTTACCGATTATTTTGAAATTTTTTACACAACACTACATTTGAATACAAGCAGCTTTTTATATACATTTTTTAAAACAGCATAATCTATTAAACATAAAAAAAACAAAAAGTATACTAAATATTTAACAAAAATGTGAGCCCCATTAAATATGTTTATTGACTACAAAATAATAACAGTAATCAGCTGTTTCCTATATCCATTAACACCTGATTTCAAACTTTGAAACAATTATTTGTATTCTAACTTTTAGGTCAGGTTTTTGTAAAGAGCCCCACATCTGTTGGACGTAAAAATAACACAAACTACACTAAATATTGTATGGAAAACGGAGCGTCATTCACAATAAATAATTATTAAATATGTTTAGTGTTGGTACAGCTGTTAGCTCAAATATTTCCATTAACAGCTGATTTCAAAATAAGAAATAATTATTTATATTTCTAACTTTTAGGTAGAGTTTTTTTTAAGTGTAGAAATGAGCATTGCTGATTCTTTTAACCTTTATTATAACAGATGGTATAAAATATACGAAATAATTTTATTTGGACATTTAACATTATTGACCATCTTAGCTTTGAGATTATTATTAATTCTAACCTTTATTGTAAAGAAACATAACATATGTATTAAAGGGTCCAACGGGGTTGCTAGTTTTTAATAAAATTGTATAGCAAAATTTAATTTGTCTACCTTATGAAAAGGACTCTGAGTTAGTTGGGGTAGGTTGTTTGATTCAGATTGATGTTGATAAAAATAAATTTGATATAACTTGAAAATAATATTTGTGACAATTTATGAAAAGGAAACTTTAAATTAGTTTAGGCTCAGTTTTTTTATATATTTTAATAAAAATTAATGTTTTATAACGTTTACATTTAAACTATCAAAATGTACTATTCTTAGTAAATTTTTGTAATATGCATTAGTTCAGTTATTTACATTCATATTAATTATTAGGTTGTAGATCTGGCAACACTGCACCAACAATCAAGTTACCAAGATGGCTGCATGTTCAGTGTGTTAAATCTCCTATTGAACTTGTGTTTCTCTCGTTATTAGCAAATTTTTATTTTTTTTATTTTGTCAAAAAATATTTATTTAACCTTTTTAGTGGAGTGTATGGTTTTATAATATTTTCAGGAAAATATGTGGTTTGTTTGCAATAAGTACACTAATAAATGCATAAATACATCTTAACTTTTACTTTTAAATCATCGGTTACCCGATTGTGGTGAATAAATTATAGCCCAGTCAGTATAGGTTAAAACTACCAGTAATTTGCAATACGGCTGATTTTTTTTTATAAGTACCTTAAAGTATGTAGATTAACATAAAAAAAGTTTACCAGTCTATCGATTTCCCAAAGTCGAAAAAAAAATCGATTATCATTATTTTTTTTCGATTATCCTTAATATTTCGAGCTGGGATGAAAAATAAAAAATGCCACCGTGTAGGGGAGGTATTTTTCAACAAAAAAGGTCATATGTATTTATTTCGTCCGAGCAATGGTTTGTCTGGAAAAAATTTGATAATGCAGGTATGTATTTTGCAGCAGGGAAATCACTAAAAGGGGACATCTTATTCATATAAGAAGCGTTAGCTCATTCCAAATTGGCCAAATTTTAATATACTGACTTGAAACTAGGTATAGGAGTTAAAATATATATTTTAAACATTTATGCTGAGTCTCAGCTTGTTAGCTTGAAAACAATAAATATTTATTATTATACATACATTAAGACTAGAGAACTAGAAATTTTTACATTTAATCTTACAAGATATATATAAAAAGTAAGTCATATCTGTATTTTATACCGAGCTGCTAAGGGGTGAAATTGTGATAACAACTCCTAAAACAATACAAATTAATTATTATACTTCCCATAAAGCTAGAAAGCTGGAAATTGGTACATTTATTTCTTACAAGATAGTATAAAATGTAAACCATATTTGCATTTTATACTGACCTCCTAAGGGGTGAAATTGTGATAACAACCCCTAAAACAATACACATTAAATATAACCTTCCCTTAAAGCTACAGAGCTGGAAAGTGGTACATTCATTTCTTACAATATATACATAAAAAGTAAACAATATTTGAATTTTGTAGTGTAGTGACAAGAAGTGAAAATGTGGTAACAACCCCTAAAACAATACAAATTAATTATTATACTTCCCATAAAGCTAGAGGGCTGGAAATTGGTACATTTATTTCTTACAAAACATTTATACAATGTAAACCATATTTAATTTATTTACGTGCTGCTTAGGGGTGAAAATGAAATAACAACCCCTAAAACAATACAAATTAATTATTATACTTCCCATAAAGCTACAGAGCTGGTAATTTGTACATTTATTTCAAACCTAATTTAAATTTTGTAGTGTTCCATCAACTTCGATTATATTGCAACGATTTGAAGCTTTTGCATTGTTTTTTCACAAAAATCATCAATATCTTGAAAACAAGTTCTAGAGCATTTTTGACGATTCTCAACCCCTCTTTGCCAGTTATGGGCTATACAACGGTAAAGTGTATATGCCCCTGGGGACTCTCTCCCCCAAGTCGAATTTTGACTTATACAAATTGGGTAAAATAAGTGAGACGGGTCAAAATATATGTTTTTTATTGCAAAAAATATGTTATATTACGTCGGCTTCAATTTATATTGTAATGATTTGAAGCTTTTTCATTGTTTTTTCACAAAAATTGTCAATATCTCGAAAACGGTGTGTTCTAGAGCATTTTTGACAATTCTCGACCCCTCTGTAGCATCCACCATCTTTAGGACTCATCATCTTTGCCAGTTATGGGCTATACAACGGTAAAGTGTATTTGCCCCTTTTGGCTCTCGCCCCTAAGTCGAATTTTGACTTCTACAAATTGGGTAAAATAAGTGAGAGACGGGTCAAAATATATGTTTTACAATGCAAAAAAATATGTTATATTCCATCGGCTTCGATTATATTGCAATGATTTGAAGCTTTTTCACAAAAATCGTCAATATCTCGAAAACGTTGTGTTCTAGAGCATTTTTGACGATTCTCGACTCCTCTTTAGGATCCACCATCTTTGCCAGTTATGGGCTATACAACGGTAAAGTGTATAAAATGCCCCTTTTGTAAAAACCCCTTATTCCGTCAGGGGTTTTTGACAATTCTCGACCACTCTTTAAGTGGCACGTAAATATACACATTTTTACCTCCATTTGTTACAATTTGTCAACATTTACCATCAGACTGATTGTATATACTTCTGCATACACCATGAATTATTCCCGTGCGAAGAACGGGTACAACAGCTGCAATATGCCTATAATTTGATAGAGTTTGATATTTTGATAAAGAATATAATATATAAATAACAAAAATTTCACAAATAGGCCTACAGTTATATAAAATCATATCTAAATAATCTTTATAATTGTACACATTTACCAAGTTAAAAATCCCCTCAGCGTAGTAATCTATGGCTACATAACGTTATTTCTTTTTAGATAGTATTTTTTAAATTATTAATTTCTGATGTGTATCTAATTATTCTGCCTGTGATTTTTCACAAGGAATTACTAATTAAATATTGTACTGTAAAAAATGTTTTAAAAAAACAACATTTTTAAGATTACAACACTGACACAGCCTTATATTATATTTCTTATTCTTCCATTTGAAACCTACGACAACTAAGTGCATTCTTTGTCTTCAACAACAATCGCTTAACAATCGCCTAGGCCGATTTCAGTATTTCTAGGTTATGTTGTGCGTGTATAAAGATATTTTGTTTATACGAGGCGTAAAACACGTGTACGTTTAACGTGTATTATTAGTGCTTAGACTATGTGTATTATTCTTATCATAGATTACGATTTATACATGGGTAATCCTACATAAATCGACACGCAAACCATCACAAGTGTAATTGTATGAAAAACCTTCAACTGTATATAAACTATTAAAATGTAAAAGTAAATAATAAAGGTTTTATCATAGATTACGATTTATACAAGGGTAATCCTACATAAATCAACACGCAAGCCGTCACAAGTGTAATTGTATGGAAACCTTCAATTGTATGTAAACTATTAAAATGTAAAAGGAAATCATAAAGGTTTTATCATAGATTACGATTTATACTTGAGAAATCCTACAAAAATCGCCACGCAAACCGTCACAAGTGTAATTGTATGGAAAACCTTCAATTGCATGTAAACTATTAAAATATAAAAGGAAATAATAAACGTTTTTATCATAGATTACGATTTATACATGGGTAATCCTAAATAAATCGACACGCAAGCCGTCACTTTAACAGTCACATATGTAATTTTGTTGTATGTTAAACAGTCAATTGTATTTAAAATATTTCAATGGAAAAATTGAATAGTAAAGGTTTTATCATAGAGTATGATTTATCCATGGGTAATCCTAAAATATTTTAATGTAAAGTTTTTACTAATAAAGGGTTTATTATAGAATATGGTTAAGTCATGGGTAACCTTAAAATCCATCACTCATAACTGTCACATGAAACTGTTTCCGTCTTATATAGTTTCCTAGCAAATTTAAGCCTACGTGCTATGGACGAACATGTGCGTCTGCTTTAAAATATTAGTGATTATTACGTAGAAAGGTTAAAAAATAAAAAAAATGATTTCTACTCATTTAGACTATAAATATAAAAAATAAAAGGTCAGCTCATAGCATAGTAAATACGAAATTTGCGTAGCAGTGAACGTGTTAAGGATGAGGTAAACATCCACTAACATATTGAACATCCTCCATCACCTGAGCTGTGTATTTTAAATGCACAAGTATTTACAGGCATTCTTAACCAATGCAAATCTATATATATATATATATAAACCAAATACCACTCACTGACTGACTGACGTATGTAAATGGTAAAATAATTTTGTTCCTAATATACATTTAACTTTGATTTGTCTATCCGTGCAAAGCCGAATCGGGATGAAAATGTAATAACAACCCTTAAAACAATAAACATTTATTACTATGCGGCGAAACTTTGGACCGTGTGCGAAGCCACGGGTACAACAGCTAGTTTTATATATAATGTGCAACAACCAATGTTTGAATTGAATTAAAATATAGGAAGCATTTTTAGTTGATTTTTGTTTTTGTTTGCTTTGTTGGTCAATCTAACTGAAAAAAGCTGTTAGGTTTTAAAGAATAATAAACTGATTATAAATGCTGATTGAAGTTGCTTTGGTAATGAATGTAAACAAACATGATGTGTTGCTAAGCTTTTTATACGAACAGCTGTTTTTTGTGCACTATGGTCTTGAGTCCATACAAAAGAGGCTGTTAAGTTTTTCCAAATTTGAAACTTTTTCGGGAAACTTTTCAAATTTGTCTTTACATAAAAACCTAGTTTAGACTATTACAAACATTTTAAAACAAAAAATAGCCAAATTGGTCAAGCCGTTCTCAAGTTATGCGCTTACAAAGGAACAGCAATTCATTTTTATTATATAGATACAAAAAATTGAGTAGGTTTGAGCACTTGTGAAGGCAATAGTGGTTTAAATCAATTATATTATTGAAATACTTGTAAGAAATTTTTTCCCATTTCTTGTAATCCTCAAATTCATTATAGTTTGCCTTCCAAAGGGTTAAACTATCTTGGTTATAAAAATGAAAATTAGGCCTATGGGTACAGAAAAGTTAAAATCTGGATGGCTGTTGTTTTCTACTGGGCCAAGGGGTTAACTATCTTAGTTATGAAAATCAGTCAGGCCTATGGGTACAGCAAAGCAAAAATTAAAATGTTTTCTACTGGAAATTACAGTTCAGATTATTCATTCACTCTTTTTAATTATTGCTAAACAAAAATTAAACATTGCAGTGTATTTTGCGGAACAGTGTCATTATAAGCCTGCTGCATGACAAAAATTTGTAAGGCATACAAATAAGACTATAAAATCATTGACGACAATACATCCTATACAATTGGAACAGTAGTTTGTAACATAAGGTAGGTGAAGCTAGTTTTTAGTAATTTACAAAATCATGTGCTGTAAATAGTTGAATTATTTTCTGTTTGCATTAACGTTTTCGCTGCGTATTAAAATCCAAGCTGTCCCTATATTTTGCAATTATGAGTTAAATATCTCTTTATTACTACATCTTGCGTCAATATATATTATTATTTTTCTTAAAAATTTTTTTTATCTATGAAAAACATAATTTTAGCCCTAAAAACATAAAAATTTAATAAAATTTTTAATATTTTTTAAATACAAACATTAAATCATATTTACTATAACAAACAATGAAAATATTATTAATCTACAACAGTTTATTATTAATAAACGGTACCAGAAACTGGCACATACTTTCTCACAAACATATTTAAATTATTAAACAGATTCACAGTGACTTCATTATTGTAGGAGGGGTAGGAGAGGTGATTTTTAACTAGGAAAATAACTAATAAATATTATTATTATTAGCTAGAGATAAAACTATTCGATCGATTTCGAACAAATTTGCACCAAACACGTCAATTAGGGCTGTATGAATGCAAGAAAAAAGGTTTTGAAAAACAACCCTCTTTATGGCCAAAAAACCCCCAAAAATCAGTTATTATTATTAGCTAAACGAGAATTTTTAGAAAGATGCGGTTTTTTGCATATGGTAGGGTACATTAAAGGCTACAAATAAGCCAAACTTTATCAAAATCATTAGAGCTGTTTTTTTAGAAAAAAATAACAGATTTTTTGGGAGGTTTTTGCCAAAATGGAAGTTGTTTTTCAAAAATTTCCAAAACCGTGTTTCGTGCATCTATACAGGCCTACTTGACATGTCTGACGCAAATTTGTTTGAAATTGATCGAATAGTTTTTGCTCTAGCTTTGCATACATACAGACATTTTGTAAAAACCACATTTTTTTGACTCAGGGGTCCCAAAACGGATATTTTCACAAAAATCTCAACATCTATTTTTTTTTTTGTGATCACTATACTGTATAGTGAGAAAGCAAAACATAAATAATATAATATTTATAAGTATAAATTAATAATTGTGTAATAACTTACTCATTTTGTATGAAGGTGTGGTAACTATTTTTACAACTGATGACAGAAGCAACTGTGGTAATTCACACTTCACATTCATAGTTTTATACTTTCACTTCTTTTGTACTAAGAAACTAATCTTATCACCTAATAATTTTTTCTTATGAATAATAAACCTAACTAATATTTCCATTCAAAATAAACAAAAAATGTAATACAAAACTGATAATCTATAACTAATAAAGTAGTCTATATTTTATAGTTTTTTTTATGTGTGTTTTACTGCACTAGATACACTTACATATTTTTTTATAAACGTTTAGAGAGTGATATGTTTCAAAACATGGAATTATATATAATGGAGGGTTATCTTGTCAGGTCTTACAGTAGTAGGTAGTTTGCTTCCTCTTACATGCAGTTTGACCCTTTCCTTTTTTGATGCAGTTTGAAGGCAAAATAGTACATACCACACAATTAGGCTTATACAGTTTATCTTCAAATTGGCTTATAAAATGAATTTTTCCAGACAGCCTATCACATATGGGATTACTGTTTATTCTGCCACAACGAATCTTAGTACGTGCCTCTCCCAATTAGCAGTTCATCGATTACCTTTTCACGATACTTCCTATGAGTTAGGGGCTTGACATATTCTGCATGTTGAATGCTATACAACCATTTATCAAGGCTGCCTCTATTACAAAATGCCAGATAGTATGGTACCACTTCATGGATTTGAGGTTATAAGGATAAGTTGAACAGAATTTATCAAACAAATCTACTCCACCCATGTACTTGTTGTATAACATTTGTACATTAGGCTTTGTTACTACACTTCTTTGACCATATATTTATATCTGTTGCTCCTGTATCTCCAATAGTAGAGAGCATGTTTACTTTTCCTGTATCCTGCCAGGAACATGCAAGCATACATTTAGATTTTGTTACCCATACTGTGGGCATATCACCCTTATTTTCCTTTATGTTTTTCATTCCTGTTTGCTCTAACTGTACCGCAAGCCCCTAAACCCACATTTTTCAAATCATTATACAGACTTAACACTACTATAAAAATTATCCATATAAATAGTTCGGTGACTGTACTCAAAATCTCTTAGTAGCTCTTTCACGACCCGAGCACCAATTCCTTCATCTTTGTTCCCTTCTTCCTTTCCAGTATAAACCTTAATAAAAAGCCATTGCTATCACAAAGGGACCACACCTTTATGCCCCATTTGGATGATGGTTTAGAGGGCAGATATTGTTAGCCTCCCCTCATACTTAATCATAGATTCATCTATCGACAGCGATTCTTCAGGGCTATACTTCTCTAAATACATTTTGGATGTAAGCTCTAGGAGATATCTGATTTTAAATAACGTATCGTAATCTGGATGCCCTTTAGGTTGCTGTTCTGAATTGTCATTGAAATGAATAAATATTTTAATCAGTTGGTATTGATCCCTAGTGAATATCTGTGAAAACCCTGGAGTTTTGGTCAGCCAAAAGCTTTCCTGAAAATATGACTCTTCAGTTATTTCTTCTACCTTATGAGAAGCCTGGAACGTTTAGGCACATCTTGAGTAAGGGCAAATACTGTAAGGAATATATATTTGTTTGTTTAGTAACATGATCAAATATAGTCTCTGGGAAAATTTACAAAAAAACTTCTATTTCGGACAATGTTTCGTTAAATTTAATTTAACTTTTTTTGGTACAATTTGGAATATTGTCTAACTGAATATTTTCTGGTCCAAGAGAAACTTCTACTTCTTCCCAAATAATGTCACTAATATTATTCTGAGTGGAGGTGCTTGGTGTAGGGCTATATGACATTACACCTAACTGGTTGAAAACTAATATCATCGTCAGAATCGCTTATTATGTCACCTTAAGTCAAATCAGAATCAGAGTCCTCATTATTTCTATTTAGGTACTCTTCAATATCATCGTCATTGATCAAATCAGCCATTATACAAAAATAAATATAAGTAACACAGCTACAATTAATTCCAATACAGTACTTACATTATAATAAAATAGGCATCTTAAGCCACACTAAATCACTTCAGCACTTTAATTACGTAAAACAATTATCCACCTGCAATATATACTAGCAATATAAATTAAATATTATCATAAACACACACTTAGTATCAATGGAAATCATTACAACCACAATATAACCTTCACTAAACACTCTGTTTTCCGGTAAGAACGTCAACAAAAACATGTGACACTATGAAGTTTCCAACAGGGAGCAGCACTTATTTGAGGCAAAATAACATAATTTTTGTTCAGTTGGGACTATTAATAGTCGATTTACGAAGGCAACGGAAAAGTTTTTTAAGTCGATTTTCACAGTGAATGGTAAAAATCTCAAATCGACTGTAGTCGATTTACACAGAGGAAAGGTTAATACATTACATATAATGTACCTTTTGAGGGTATTTAATTCACTAATGTTAACATGCTCCAATTATTGCATATAAATGGATTCTACTGTTGTGCAATTTAATTCCATACATAAAACCTTCCACAAAAATATGACACGTACAGTAGAGCTGCGGTTGTCCGAGGTAATGTGGACTGACGGTACTTCGGATAGGTAAAAACTCGGATAACACGGACTATAAAAAATCGAGAGGGACACGTATGGTAAACTGGTGAAATCAATGAAAACGTAGCCAAAGATGTGAAAAAAGGTATAATGTATTATTAAATGAAAAACTGAAGTCCAAATAAAAATAAAATACAAAATTATAAAAAGACATGCATAAGCTACAGTACATGTTCTAGATAAAAAAAAAGATTACTTAAAGAAGTCCATAAAAACTTTGTGTTTAACGGAACTCACTCGCTTGTGCGCCGTATCTATTTTTACACTACTGGTTTTAACTGGTTTATACTGCACATTGCCATAACACAGCGAGTTTTGAGTTGTATTAAACAACATGACATTTAGTGAAAAAGCATTAATAAAATTAATTGTATTGATGATTAGCAAAGCATTGAAATTACTGTATTACAGGCAGTCCTCGTTATACGAGGTCCCGCTTTACGCGATTTCGCTTTTACATGATAGAAAAGTTCTTGAAAGGTTTTGTATTTGAGCTGAGTTGTTTGGAGTGCAGGCTACAGTTGATAATTTTATAAGTTATAAGTTGGCTCTACTGTAATTTCATTAAGACTTGTTCCTCCATTTAACAAGACCAACAATTATAAATTAAAATTTAATTTTACCTTCATAGGTGTTGACAGCTTCTAAATTCATGACGTGCCTTACAATGTGATATTCATCACTGATCCCATTTCCACCAAGCATATCACGAGCTGTTCTTGCAATATCCAATGATTTACCACAATTGTTTCTTTTAATTAATGAAATCATTTCTGGGGCTAACCTGTTTTGAAAATTCTATAAATTAGAGACTTTGCATTTGATATGCTGGAAATAAATAATTTTAACACACTTAAATTCTATTTTATACAGGGCTTAGTAAAATAGTGAACAAATAATAGCATATTTTTTCAACATTAACAATAACATTTTTTTAATATGTGTTTAATAAAAAAACTATGTGTTCGTTATAAGCAAAAAAATGTAAACAGAAATAAACCAAAGTCAAAATTATTTGTATTTAACCTTCGTCACAATAATTGTTTACTTATTATAATTAATTATCATGTCAATCTAGTTATATTTCCCTTGCGCTTCCCATTTTATTGACAAAAAAAAGCTATAAAAACCATACAATTTAAAACAGGAGATATGATAAAATTACAAAACATTTTCAGTTTTGAGTTTTCTTTAATTTGATGTACCACAAAATTGTCATTTTCCCCAAATCCAACACATTTATTAGATATGAAAAATTCCCAAACTGTACATTGTCTGGAAGGGAATATCTGTAGCAATGTTTAGTAAAACTGTGGTTTCTGAAAACAAAATCGTTCAGTGAAAATAAAAGTTTGCATCCACCACCATTTACTTTCATCTTGCAAAAGTTCATAACAATGTTACTTACTTATCATTATCTTTAAGTCTTCCAACTTGAATACAAGCTTGTAAACCCAGCGAGATCTCAGTCAACATATCGGCAAACTTCTTCTGCATCAGTTGAGTCGCAGCCAGAGGTCTTCCAAACTGTACCCTGTCCAGTGTATACTGACGAGCAGCATGAAAACAGAACTCTGCAGCTCCTAACACACCCCAGGAAATGCCATAGCGAGCAGAATTCAGACATGTGAATGCTCCCTAAAATTATGAACAATATACAAAAAATAGTCCTTAACCTTTTCAGGACGTCGTCACAGTTGACTGGAGTCTAGTATTCGCACAGACTACAGTCGCATATACACGTTTTAAAACTTAAACGTTTGAGTACTATCATCGCTTCTAAGATATAATATACTAATATCAACGCGACTAATGTAATTCTTTTACTGACATGTGCTACAATCTATCGGCTTTAAAATTAACTACTTGCACTATCGATAGGAGGCGGCTAACAGAAGAAAATAAAGAGAATAAAATCATGTTAACAGCGTTCACTAGGTTCTGTTGAAGAGAGTTATGAAACATGGTCGATTCTTCGCAGTCTCCATGCTTTGATATTTAAGGCTTTTTTTGGCTCGTAAGTATATTGTTATTGAATTCAGATATAATCTGATATTTATTTATTTTAAGTATTTTTTTTATTTTTTCAATGCCTAAAGTTGTGTTTTAAAATGTGACATTAAGAAAAGTTTTAAATTATCAATTAATAAAAACATTTGTTTGTAGAGTTTGAAAAGTAACTAATCATAAAGAATGACTACTTGAAGGTGAGCGACATAAATAAAGCTAAATGAAATAACCTAGCCTGAGCATGAATTAGGATTTAGAGTACAATATGTTAATTCTGAAAAAGTAGGCTAAACATTTTGCGAGTAAAAATCAAAAACAACATTTAATTTATAATAGAGTCCAATTGTAACAATTTCTAAATTTTCATGTTATGCAAGTTTGGTATCCAAGCAAATATTGACGAGGTGTTGAATATTTAAAACAAAAATTAAAAGAACATAGAATTCTGTTAATCCAAATTTTACATCATCGATGTTACTACATAATAAACAATATATCAAAAATCAGGCTAATGTGAACAGGCAAGAAATATGTAGTTAACTTGGATGTATTGTTTCCTTTTTCATTCTTTTTTTCGGACATTTGCCATCATTTGTGTGTTAAATTATGAAAGTGTTTCATAATTTAACACACAAATGATGGCAAATGTCCGAACAAGTAATTACAATAAAATTCAACATCCATCATTCTTAAATGTTGAAACTTGTAACAAAAAAAACAACTCAAAGTTGGGTAATTTTTTATATTTTTCAACATAATCTCCTTTTAGCGTTTTCCACTTTTCTAAGCGTTTTTTGAACTTTCTTAACCCGTCCAAAAAGTAAGATTTCGGAAGGTCCTCAAAATAAGCATCTGTTTCGGAGATGATTTCCTTGTTCGTCCCGAGCCATTTTTTCAAGTTTGGAAATAAGAAAAAGTCAATGGGGCCATATCTGGCGAATACGGCGGATGTTGTAACAATTCAAACTTCAATTCCACGATTTTAGCCATTGAAACTGCACAGGTCGTGCATTGTTTTGATGAAAGAGGACTTTTTTCTTTTTCTAATGAGGGCGTTTAGTTTTGATTTCTTCACTCAACCGCTGCAATAACAATGCATAATACCCTCCAGTTAATGTTTTTTTCTTTTTCCAAATAATCGATGTAAATAATTCTTGCATCCCAAAAAACTGTGGTCATAGCCTTTCCAGCAGATTTCAACGTCTTCGCCTTCAAAAACCCACTGTTTTGACTGTTCCTTTGTCTCTGGCGTTTAGTAGTGAATTCATATTTTATCCACAGTTATTTATCGACAGAGAAACTCATCCGGATTGCAACAAAAAAGTGCCAAATTAGTCTCAGAATCAACCACACAATCGTGTTTATTCTCCTTGTGTGAGCAAACGTGGTATACATTTTGCTGAAACTTTTTTCACACCCAGTTTTTCGTGTAAAATTGGAAACACAGTACATTGTAGTATGCCTGTGGCCTCAACTATCTTGCGCCGATTGCTTAACACCATATTTTATCGATTATTTTGGGTGTAGTCGCATCTACTGGACGTCCCGAACATTGTTGATGTACGGCCACATTTAAATTCACTTATCCAATTAATTATAAACAGTGACAAATGCAGGGGCAGATGTGCCATGAACTTCATCCAAATAGACTTTGATTAATTTTCCTATTAAGCCTTTAAATATAAATGTTTTATCACCACTCGAAACTCACTTTTCCATTTTTTTTTTTTTTTATAAGCAAAAGTTTCTGCTTCAATCGACGACAACAATGAAACCACATATTCTATAAAGCTAAATATTTAACAGCTGAATAATAATGTTTCCGACAAACAAACGATTTTCAGTGCATCTCTTGGAATTTTTAAGGACTTATTGAACAATTCTCGTACCATTCCTATTCTATTTTAATACTGTATCTTATTATCTGACTTGCTACAGCATTAAAATAGACCTGATAAGAATTATGTTTCTGTACTTTAAAGTTATGCGATTTAATAAGTTTTATATTTTATATAGCAAGTCCCAACTCACCTTGGATAAACAAGACTCTAAAGCATATATATAAAAATAGAACTTAAATCAGCCATGAGTATGGCATGATTAACAAATATTACAAAATTAAGTTAACCAAATGATCATAAAAAGATTCCCCTGGGAAGAGGGTGTCGGATTACTTACTGCAAAACTGGTTTATAACTTTCTCAAAGTCCTAGGTCTGTGTTTAATGAACATGTAGAACTAATATATTTACTATATTTGCCCTGTAAACCTAAAATTACAACTTAAATCTTACTTTTAATCCTTCAACTCCTGGCAACAAGTTTTCTTCTGGCACGATAACAGAGTCCATGAGAATCATACCAGTTGTAGAAGCTCGAAGAGAAAATTTACCTTCAATTTTAGGAGTTTCCAAACCAGTTGATCCTCTTTCTATAATGAACCCTCTTACTTTCTCATCATCACATACTGCCCATACTATACAAATATCTGCAATTGGAGAGTTTGTTATCCTGGAAAAAAATATAAAACTGTAAGCATACCTAGAACAGATGTAGCAACAAGAAATCGTATTTTTGTTAGCTTGAGTGAAATGACAAACAACTATACAGTATTACTATTATTGACAACATTATTCATGATGTTTATTAAAAAGAAAAAACTGTAGTTTTCTTTGAATGTGCATTGAGGTCCCTGGTAATTCGAGCTAATTGGAGCTGAGGCCACTTTGAATTATAAATTAGGTAACATTGGTTAATGAGTAAAGTTTTAGTGAGTAAATAATTAGGTTAAGCATTTATATACATGTACTGTGTATTACCAAACTGTAGCATTAATGCAATAATACTGTATTAAAAAAACTCACAACAATTTTAAAGTATCAAAACTGGAACTGTGGGGGGCAACTTGCTGATCACAACTACGTAAATGTCTAGCTAGGCTGTACGATTGAGTGGTTTAAGCCGCGCTTTAGTCTTTTCCTAACACATTCCCAGCAAGGTCATGGGTTTAGTTACACACAGCTGACAGTACATTTATTTGTTTAATGGTATCACTTCTTAATAGGTGACGTTTACTACAGTATGATATATTTACAAAACATTACAATTTTTAAATGTTTAACCCTAGAACCGGCAGACCGCCTGAAACGTGCTGTCACTCCAACACATTTGACCAACGCATGATTGTATCGAATATTTGACCAACTAAAAATCATCCAATCTCAAAAAGACGAACACCGTTAGAAAGAAAATGATTAAAACTTTAATTTGTGTTTACAAGTTTTTTCTAAAACGTACATTTACATACGTAATCATCGCTGCAGTTTATTAGTTTTCTATAAATCAATCGGCGCCCGTAAATTCATTCTAAAACGTAACGCAATAACGTTTTGTAGACCCTTGCAATTGGTCAGTTTTCCAACCAATAAACCGTAATATGGGTGTGATCCATGTCTATATTTAGAAATGTTTTCATATGACTTTATAGAGAAAGCTTCAAGCTAAGATTTCTTGTGAACCAAATATGTTTTGCTAGAAAGATTTGTTGTGTAGAACCGTGGGAAACTCAGTGTTTTGACGGTCTCAAACCAAGATTCAAATTCAAACCTAATGGGCATTTGTAACATGTGATGAATAACAGTTGAAGCGTGCTTCGTTGTATGGCAAGCAAGGATGAGAAGTTTCCTTACTTTTGTTATTCAAGTAAAGATAATTCAAACACTTTTGTGAAATAGGAATTTAGAAGTATACAGTTCTTTTCTTTGGTTTATTCTCTACACTTTGTTATCACACTGATTTAAATAAAAACCCTGAACCACAAAACAAGGAACAAAAACAATAACTAAACAACTAAATTGTATGTTATGTTTAATCCGTTACCCATATGTACATTTCGATTACATGGTCATCATCCTCAGAGGGTTTTAACACTATTGTTTTGTTCCTTGTTTTGAGGTTCGAGGTTTTTATTTTAAATCAGTGTGATTTTGTCGCCACAGTGCTCTTTTATTTGTTTAAACACTTTGTTATAATAATATTTCATTTTTGGGCAAAGCATATTAGTAAATTACGTTTCAAACTTGGCATAGTTTTGTTGGGAGCCTTGTAGTAGGAACATAAAAACTGGTGTTTTCAAAATAATAAATTTGAAATTGGTAAATATTGGTATACAGTTCTATTTAGAACTAAATTACAAAACTTTTTTACATTTATGAAAAAAATTACAAAAAATTTTTACTACTTTTTATGTAGGCCTAAAGTTGAACTTTTTCATTTCGTTACTGAACATTTTTTGTTTCTTGAGCTAATAACTTTGTAAACTTTACATCTATCATTTTTTTACTGGCATATATGAATTCTTTGTACCTTTCTCTACAAAAAAAGCTATGGGACATTTTTAGATTGGGGTTCATTTACTATTTTTGAAAAAATGCTTGCACACACCAAAAAATCAATTTTTGTTAACATTTCCGGTTCTAGGGTTAATGAGATTAAAGTAAAATATTTTGTAGATTTATGACGTTACAACCGAATGGTTAAAATATTTACTGACGCTAAAACAAGGGATTATAATAACATGAAAGATAACGATTTGACCATACGTAAAAAAAATGATGCTATGACTGAGTTGACGCATTATCCGAGGCCATTAAAACCAAGTTCGACTGTATTACTGAGCCAGAGGTTTGGAAGGTTTAGATAGTAGACGTACAATTGAAATTTAAATTTTTTCAAACTACTATTTTTCAGCTTATAAGAAACTGCTCTTCTCAAAACAAGCAAAAAAATACAAACTATACAAAAATATTCCAAACGAAAAAATAATGTAAACATCTGAGATTTCGATACAACCGAAATACAGTGATAATTTTCAGAAAATTAGCATATAATAGTTTTTGTAAAATGTTGCTCTAATGTATAAAATTTATTTGGAATTAAATTGGAGTAACAAAGACAAATCCCCGAAATTGAGTTATCCAAGAAAATGAATGGCCTAATGGTTGAAAGTAAAATCTTAAAAAACATTGGAAATTAATTAACTAATTAATGTTTTTATTTTGCAATTCCATTTGTGATACATTAATGATAATACATTTCAAAATTATACACATAATATAATATTATTATTAAAATAAAAAAAAATGTTATTTTTATTTATAAAAATAAATAAATTGTAAATACATTATGTACTCTGAAGTTTAGGGCCTATTTACCTGTTAGGCCGCCTTCACACGAAGCCACTTAGCAGCGCTTCTCGGTGGTTGGTTCTCCCTTCACACAGAGCCACTTAGTAGCGCTTCTTAGTAGCCGGCGTTGTGTCGCTTCTACGGCCGTAGTGGCGCTTCTACGGCCGTAGTAGCGCTTCTACACCCGTTGTCGCGATTCTCGTTGCTATGCTAAATTTCAATTTTCTCTAAGTATAAACACTGTGTACGAAATAACATTAGATTAAACTTAGCAATGTACAGAAAAAATGGCTAAAAGAAATAAAAATAAAAAGTTGTTTGTTTTACTTACTAATAGATTATAACTAAAAAAAGAAAAAACATTTTGACAAAGTTTCTCTATATAGAAAATTTGCATTAAAGTATACATTTTTAAAATTATAAATAGCCTATTAATAACAGTCCTTGTAAAAAGAAATAGAATGGCTTAACACAAGTATACACATGAAAATCATTGAGTTTTTCATAAAATATTTATTTTGAAAGAAAGAGAATAGCATAAGTATGTGAAAATCAATTAGTAATTTCTTAAATTGCAATATGTATCTGTTGTTTAAATAAATCAGCTTTTTAATCCATTATATTCAAAATATGGTTCAAGAAATACAGTAATTTAGACAAATATTTTTAAAAAAATAGATTTTAAACTATAATTTACTTTTAAAATGTTAAGGGGAGTCGGATGACCCCTAGGGCAAAAAAATAAAAACAATTTGTTTAGCTTATTATGTTGTATAGGTATTTAGATTTAATTTAAATCTAATTTCATGTAAATATGTTGAGTAGAACATTGTTTATAGGGTTTTTGTACTTTAATGCAACAAACAGCATTAAGGTAAAACAAATTGCTTTCAAAATAAAGTATTAAAGTTTAAACTACGTTTCCCGAAAATCTTGTTTTTTCTACTAAGGAACATTTTGTCGGAAACCATAAGAGGTATTTCAATAATTGTTTGTTGGTTTTGTTTGGTATAATAACAAGAACATTTTAACATGAGGGTTTAAAAAAATTTTGTTTGCAAAAAATTATATGACTTTTTATGTCTCAAATTTGAAAATTGGTTTGAAGTGTGTAAAAAAATGTACAATAATTATACTATAAGTTATTTTTAGAAATCATTATGTTAAATTGTAGAGAAAAGTAAACTCTAAAATATTGTTTTTTTTGTTTTTTTTTTAATATGATGTTATTGCTTTTGGTTCCTGAAATAAATGTACCTTTGTTTATGTAATTTAACAAGTAACATAGGGCCATCTGACTCCCCTTAAGAACATTTACAAAAATACAAACATTCACATTTATTTATGGGTCAGTCCATATCAGATCAACACAGCTTACAACCCGACCTCTTCAGAACTTCATGAAATTTTGTACACTTATTCTAGTCCATAAAGTAAGGTTATTTCCAAAATTTCAATTTTTTTTTGTCAAGTATATTTTGAGATATAAAATTACAAAGTATGGAGAAAAAACGCTAATTTCGGTAAACGTCAATACCTTTCAATTGGATTTTCTCAGCTCCTAATTGAGATAGAGACTTGAAATTTGTGCCAAATTAAGGTGTTTTTAGTAAGCTTTAATTTGATATGTAATACAAGTAGTTTTGTACAATCTTCATTTTTCCCCAAAACAATCTTTTTTTCAAAATGCAATTTTCAAAAAAGCTACTTTGTCCATCATACTTTTACTGCTGTCGGAGAATGTTTTGGTTTTTAATTGGAAAGTGCTTTGAGGTATGTAGCAATATTTTTTGAAGTGATAACTTCTATTGGCCCGTTGGGCACTTTCGACTTGGCTATGTTTTCGAAATCTCGCGTCACGCCAGATTTCTCGCGAGATCTTGCATCACGCCAGATTTCCCGCGAGATCTCGCATCACGCCAGATTTCTCGCGAGATCTTGCATCACGCCAGATTTCCCGCGAGATCTCGCATCACGCCAGATTTCTCGCGAGATCTCGCGTCACGCTTTTGTTTAGACACAAGTCAGATCGTGGAGAGGGAATATTATTAATACATTATTTACATTTATTAGCATAGCAATCAAATTAACACATAAGAATTAGTTAATATAATATAACAGCTGATTTCGCCTATCATCTGTAATTCTTAAACAAAACCCAGCGTAGATTATATTTTGGGGTTATGTTTACAACTTCAACCATTAAAATTTCTTGTGATGTTAATTTTCTTATATATTAGTTATACAACTAATGTAGGCTTCTATAACTATAAGTTATATGGGCTTCTACACGTTATAAGATTTGCTTTGGGGTTATAAACTGTATATAAAACCTTATCATCCTTTGATCATCAATATATTCGTTTATACAAATTTAAAGAAGGATACTGTTTAACTTCGCAAACATTCGTACATCTTTGTATAACATATTTGATTATTAATTTCTTTACTGTAATATTAACAACTTCTAAATCATTTGATCTATCAATATAAAATAAAAGGTAACTAAAAGATAATATTTTTACCTTTCTTTAAATATATAATAACGGATATAAATAAACAATTTGAACAAATAGGCCTACAGTTTTATAATCCTTATAATTGTACACATTTACCGAGTTAAAAATCCCCGTAGTCATAGAAGTTATCACTTCCAACGTGTGGTCTTAAGCACACCCAGTTAATTTTTTTAGAGTGCCGAAAATTCTTTGACATATAGAAAATCTTTCTTCTAAAATTTTTTCTTCCTCGACATGTTCTTCTTGTTTAAAGAAAATGAAATGACAAGTTTTTATTTTTTTTTTTTACACCAATCGTAAAGTTGGAAGGGCGTAAGAATTTCAAAGGTCTCTGTAGAGTAGCTTTTGAAGCTAACCTCTTTACAGTACCAATCCATCAGATTGGCCTTTCCCATGAGACGTCGCAAAAAAATGCCAGTCCGCTTCAATGTCTTCCTTTTTATGGTGGCAAAAATTTATAAAATTCCTTTTATTTTTGTACTGGGCTGCGCACTCATCTGAGAAATAATACATTTTCTTTGGCTTTTCATAAAATAATTCCTTTAATAACTCAATGCATTTTCTTTGAAACAAACATATTGCATCAGTGTCATGGGTAAGGCATTCTGATATGACAACAATACTCTTATGCTTTAATAGATTTGTGTATCATCCTTGTAGTACGCAATTATAGGATGGATGGTGGTACTGTATAGAGGTTAGCTTCAAAAGCTAGTCTACAGAGGCCTTTTGAGGATCAAATTCTTATGCCCTTCCAACTTTAGGATTGGTGTAAAAAAAAATATAAAAACTTGTCATTTCATTTTCGTTAAACAAGAAGAACATGTCGAGGAAGAAAAGATTTTAGAAGAAAGATTTTCTATATGTCAAACAATTGTCGGCACTCTAAAAAAAAACATTGCTACATACCTCAAAACACTTTCCATTTAAAAAACAAACCATTCTCCGACAGCAGTGAAAGTATGATGGACAATGTTGTAAGTTCAGAGGACGATGTTCCACTAGAAAATATCAATGGTTTTGTGCCTTGTTTATATGACAGTAAATGGTATGTGGGGTGTCTGCTTAGTGTATTTGAAGACAGAAATGAAGTACGGTACAGATAAGTTTTTTGCAATCACATGGACCTTCACCATCCTTCACATTTCCCCCAAGGGCTGATATTTTGTTCATTCCCATATATGATGTCCTAGCAAAGATTGATGTTTCAACTGCCACAGGGAGAACTTATCAACTTAAAAAAAGGATGAACAGCGAATCACTGCCAAGTTCTCAGCAGTTATGAAAACTATCAACAATTAAAAGGTACATTTTTCAACTAATTTAGTGTAATGTTAGTGTAAATAAGGTGTGTTTTACTATAGTGTTTTATCATTCAGTAGCTACACAGTAAATCTCCAAATTGTTAAAAATGTTATCAATTAGGTAATAGTTTTTTTTAACTAACTAGTTAATTAATCATTTATTATTGAAGTACTCCACATATTAATTTAGTCATAACCTTAATTATAGATTGTCATAACCTTTATGCTGGTGTGATAGGCTGGGGAAAAGTGAAAAATACAGACGACATACTCATACTAATTTGATAGTAACTAAAAAACTACTTAGATTGCTAAGATGAAATTTTGCATTTATTTAACAAAGATATTAATAAACAACATACATTTTTTCAAATTTTATAAAAAGGTAGTTTTTTTGAAATTGCATTTTGAAAAAAAGATTGTTTTGGGGGAAAATGAAGATTTTACAAAACTACTTGTGTTACATATCAAATTAAAGCTTTTTAAAATCACCTTAATTTGGCACAAATTTCAAACCTCTATCTCAATTAGGAGCTAGTTGAGAAAATCCAATTTAAACGTATTGACGTTTACCGAAATTAGCATTTTTTTCCATACTTTGTAGTTTTATATCTCAAAATATACTTTGGAAATAACCTTACTTTATGGACTAGAATAAGTGTAGAAAATTTCATAAAATTCTGAAGAGGACAGGTTGAACAAAAAAATACTTTGTGTGTTGATTTCATATGGACTGACCCTTATATATATATTGTTAGTATACTATAAATTTAATTAACATAATGCTAGTCTTCAGTCAATTAATTTTAGATGTTAAACACATCAGTCGACAAATCACTTTGATTCGAAGAAAGTGGGCTTTGGGCTCGGAAGGGCGTTTTGGTCCGTAACTGGTCTGAATGCTGTGTGGACTGACTTTTGGTAGCGCATAGCAGCGCTCTTCGAGCGACTAAAAAAGTGGCGACGTGTGAAACCTACCATTTAAAACTATGTTTCGACAGCAGCAGAGCTTCTTTTAATCGCCGAGATCTGTGGTGAAGGCAAATTCCGTAACAGGAAGTGGCGCTTCTAATTTAGTGGCTGTGGCGGTGTGTGAAATCTTCCATATATTTCTAGCTTTAGTCGACGGAAGCGCTTCTTAGTAGCGCTGCTAAGTGGCTTCGTGTGAAGGAGCTCTTACCTTTAAAAAGGCATTCAAAACTACACTGCATTAAACTTGCAATGTTATTAGTTACAAAAATAAAAATCTAATATGTTGACCACTTAAAAAAATATTGGAGTTTGTGATTTTACTTTAAATTAAAAATAAAAATAAATTAATTTGAATTTATAATTTATGTGTGAACCTTTCTTTATTATTCTTTTAATGATTTGACTTTACTTTATTTTTTAAATAATCTCCCCTTACTTTAATCTAACAACTTTAAAAAAATTTTCAACTTAACCTCAAAGTTTGTTTACCTTTACGTATCTGCTAATTCACACATAATATCTCAATGCTATATGACGTCACATGCAATTATATGGTGCAATCCTACATGCTTACGTCACTGAAATGCAAACAATCAGACTTTCGCGCCAATACAAGTACACGTGGGTCATACCTAATAATTTGCACATCATAATGTATGTAAGAAATTTACTTTTTTTCTCCCGGGTTTGTGGAATCTTGAGCTGAAAAGTACTCACTAAACAAGAGAATTATGGTGAACACAATGAGATCCCAAGACGTTGCAGCATCGACCAAATCTCTTAATCACACATTCTCAAAATATTCACATTACACATAAAAATCATTGAACACTCAAATAAAATAAACATCCTAATAATACTAATAATAATTTCAAGATTTTTTAGTCAGATTTCTTTACCAAATTAAGAGACGCAATAAATTTAAATAAAAGAAAAACTGAATTTAATAGCAGACTGAAAACCAAAAAGTTGAAGTTAAAAATTTAAGAAAACATATCACAAATTACCAAAGTTCTTATCTTATTATGTACACTTACGTAATTCCGCGATGGGCCCACTTAAATATCCAAAATCAGTTAAACATTTCACTTTCCACGCACAGAGTTCTACTTGCACATGGTCACAAACATATATCCGTTAACATCTCCTTAAACTTTCTTTCAATCTCGCCACCAAAACACCCAAACTTGTCAATCGACACACTTCTGCCCTTAGGCAAAAAACTTTTAAATTATCTTACTAAATTACTCATCATATCAATGTCAATCGACACACTTCTTCCCTTAGGCAAAAAAAACTTTTAAGTTATCTTACTAAATTACTCATCATATCAAACTCAAACTGTACAGCTACATTTTCAGACTATAGCTCAACTCGCCATATTTGTTCTCTCTCTTCTCTTTGGACCCGTACAAAGCCACCTAGACCTTCATCGTCGCTTTCCATTTCATGATCCACTGAATTTCTCCAACACTCATTATATTGTTTGTGACATGTTTTGATATAGTTCTCTTTGTAAATTATTTTTTAAATGTATTATAATCGTTCATTATGTGACTTTAATATAATATATTGTTTTAGACTGTATTTTAATAAGCACTGTTCTTTTTTATCAATGTTCAATTTTCACACAAGTATATAACACACTTTTTTTGCACATACTCTTTATATAAGTCCCAGTTTACATTAGTTGCATTTTAATTATTTTAGTCTGCTTTTTTAATTATTACTTTATTATTATTTAAGTCTGCTTTCTATTATTTTATTATTACTCATTTTTATATATTTAAATTACTTCTTGCGTCTTATACGTTATGGGAATTATTATACAAATACTGCCTTCTAAATTTAGCGTCTCTTTAACTTTTTATAGACCGATCATTCTCTGGATTCTTTTTTATTTATATACTGCATTATTATTTATATATCACAGGGTTATATATGTCACAAACTTATGAAGACACTAGTTTCATTTGTTTTACAAATAAGGAATATAAACTCACCACGTTTTGCTTCCTGTTAAAATATAGGCTTTCTTATCAGGCAAATATTTGGCTCTGGTCTCCATACCTCCAATATCACTTCCGTGATTTGGTTCAGTTAATCCAAAACACCCAATGATCTCTCCTTTTGCTAAACATCACAAAAAATGCATCACATTTTTTATTTTTTTATTTGATAATAATGTTATGTAAATCTTGTAACATGTACAATTCTTCGAAGGCATACAAAATAAGAGTTTATAGAAAAAAGGCATGTAACATAACATTTTGTGAAGGAGTGGTAAACTAAAATTTCGGCATATTAAGCTAGAGTTGAGAAATTGTATAGTAAGAAATATTTTATAATTCAGAAATAGAGTATATAGTATAATCAATATAAAAGCAGACAGTAATAAACAGTGAGACGAAATTTATGTAGTAGTATTTCTATTTTTTTTTTTTTTTTTTTTATTAAAAGCAGGCAGTAAAAAATAAAATAAGAATAGTATAAAAGACTTTTCATCAACATAAACATTATAATAGATATATACAATCTGAGTGGCCACACATTTTTCATTATGCGATACCAGATGCAAATAGTGTTATGTAGGAAGTCACAAAGAATCCCAGTGATGCATGATGGGACATGCGTATGGCTTTTTCGCCTTCAAGAACTTTCGAGACAATATGGCGTAAGTGAAAGGAAGGTGACTGCATGTCACGCATCGAACAGTTGTACAATTTGAGGAAAAAATTGCATTTATTGTCGTCAAAAGTTGATTTAAAGTAATAAGTAGCCTAAGGGCGAAGTTGTGAGGTACCCTAATAGTTTTTTGAAAAAACTAAAAACTTCAAGAAATAGAGAAAGGAGAACATTTAATATTTTTGTGTGTGAGATAGGTCCCAGAAAATTGTTGCAACAAGTGATCGTGTGTTACTTTGAACTAAAGTGTTCTACAGCCGTTGATTGGGCCCCGCAAGACATAACTTGCAAGTACTAATCTTAGAAAATAATACAAGAATTTTATTTTTAAAATAGGTTTGTCTGCACCTAAGTAGAATCAATCTTGATAATAGTTCATTTCTTATAGTTTGTCTTGTTTTTTATTTGATAAATTTGTGTGTAAATCTAAGCAAAATGCCTCTCATAAATTCTGTTCTTTGTCTTTTGTAATAAGGCCAGTAATTTATGAAAAACTTAATTTGTTTATTATTTAAAGGACATCAATCTTAAGGATGAATCATAAAACTGTTTAAATTTACCATCATGATTGTCTAATTTTTTTCACGACCACAGTTTCATGAAGCGAGTACTAATGTAGTTACGAATCCACACAAAATTTAAGTTGAAAGTTAAATACAAATTAGTGTATTAGAATAACGTTGAATACAATAGAATTTGCCGCAAGATAAAAATGCGCGAAAACTTTGGAACATACAATATGAAACAGTTCATGTGACAAAGACTTGGCCACCTATAGGCCTTAATAGATTGAATTAGTTCTGACTTCATGCAGTGAGATTGCACGTAATGTCTATGGAGTAAGTGAATCATGGAACCTTAGTAAATCACAGGTTTGTTTACAAAAACAAGGTGTTAGACATTTTTTGGTTAGAAAATATTTTTGTTTGAATTTGATAAGTAAATGATTTTAAATGAAACTTGAACAGTGAGTAATAATAAATAAACATTAACTGGTAATTGAATTCACATACTACATAGCTTTTTATAATTAAATAGATTTTTTTCATTTATTGAAAACTTACAAAAATTTTTGAAATCCCATTTTTTATAAAAGTTACAAACTTTATATTTTTATTGATACAAAATAGTGTTCCCGGCGTGGGGCATAATAGTCAGATTAATACAATCTGAATAGTATTAATGCACCACAGATGAAAAAATGTAAAATTCAAACAAACTTAAAGCCAACCTTTTTGAATTTGTAAATCTCTAAAGTGCCTCGTCATGTGTTCCTCTATAGTTACTATGAGAATTTGTTTTTAAATTCAATAAAATAATTTGAAAATTAATATTATGAAACATAACAAATTTTGTTTTTGAAATCAATTTATATTTTCCCAGTTTTTTCAGCTTTATTTTGTCAATAAGAAAGGAATTGTCATAAAGTTTGAATCCACCACAAAAAAGCAATCAACTGCTAGTTAAACTTGCATTATAACTGTTCTGTACCAAAGGTTTTAAATTGCATGAAAAAGTTATCAATTTTCCCCATTTTAAAAATTTGTAGGATGATATATATGGGAAATTACGTATTTAGTTTGTTATATACGGGTCGCCGGAATACTACCCCCCGGAAAACTACCCCCCCAAGCAGGTTCCTACGTCATTTTGACGTCAGAGATCGGGGGGGGGGGGGCAGTTTTCCAGTCACACACACTCAAGTTTCGATATAATTAGAATAAAAAAAAACTAGAGGACTAACCTAAACTGTTTAGTCACAGTATGTTGCCGATAACAGTATAATTGTAGGAACCTGCTTGGGGGGGTAGTTTTCCGGGGGGTAGTATTACGGCGACCCGCTTTTGCTAGGGGGGGTAGTATTCCAGTCGCGGACACGGCTCACATATTGGTTAGTTGGCAGATTTCGTGACGTCACGTTTCACCTAGGGGGGTAGTTTTCCGGGGGGTAGTATTCCGCATCCCCTTATATACCAATTGTCGAAGATAAAATAATTATTCTGTGCGTAAAACAAGTCATAATTTGTATAAACTAGGCTATATTACAAGTATGTTCATTCTCCACTTCAGTATAATACCTCCCCAAAGTTATTGGAATCTAACAGCTGGTTATTTAGGAGTTAAATAACTCAGAAGTCTCATAATAAGGGCCCACGATGTAAATATCTGATTAAGGGCAAAATGAGGTGGTGTCACATAATATGTTATAGCCTACAATATCTTTTGCATAGCTTTGTAACAAACTGTTGCATCAAGGATTTATAGGCAACATATTTTGTAAAGTTATAACTGGTTTAGTCGCGAATAAAATCAAACTTTAAATTTATAAAAATGAAGATGGTATGTTCAGAAATTTGTTGCTCTTCAACCAGATGCAATTATAGACTTTCTGGTAGAATTTAAAATGCTATTAATTTAACATGACTTTAAAATATAATTGCCATAAGTGTTATTTTCTTAATTTTTTCAAGGCTTTAAATCTGGGAAGTTTTATGTTTCAAGGGTGGGGAAGGCGAAGCCAAGTGGCATATTTTAGATAACTTTAGGCGTAAAATGACTAAGCATTAAAATTGAAGATTAAATTCCAAAAGTTGTTTCTTGGATTTTTTACGAATATATATTTAAAACAACTTTGAAGACAAATATATTATGTGACCAATGTCAAATCAAAAACACTAAATGACATGCAATTTAAAATATGTTAGTAATTAATATAGTGTGGTACTATAAATATTTATTTATTATAATATTGCTACAGTTCCGAGTTTATAGATGACAAACAAGAAAAATTATAGATCAAAAAGTTCTGAAATAAATAAAGAACGGTGATCTGTGATAACACAGAAAAACAAACATGACAAAAATATTCCAATAAACATGTAGCCTACAGAAAGAAGACCAAATTGAATAACAGTGAATTAATAAAAATGTATATAAACAAGTAAATAAATTAACAGTGTAATTGAAAAGAACAAACAGGAAATTGATAAAAATATATAAAAGTTAATGTATAGATTATTTTAAAGAATCAATTTTATGATTGATTTCCTTATTTTAGGGGGAAAAAGGACTGAGAGCTGTAAGTACAAAAAATTGTTAAATATATCAATTTTATATCTATAATTAATTGTGATTTATAGTAACAAGGTTACTTTTCTAATCTCTTAGTTGTAATTTTCCTTTTTCTTAATGTAATCATTTTTTATTATAATTTTCAATGTATTGCAAAAGAAGTGTTTGATTCAGATTTACTTTTCAATGGCAGAAATTTTGAAGATAAACATTCCAAAATTACAAAAACATAAAACTATGGATTATACATAATATGAATAATTTAAAACACTTCATATATAAACTAATAGTGTGCATTAAGTGTATTATTGACATCTCTAATATAATATTACTGGTAAATTTGGTGAATCACTAAGAGATAATAAGACCATCTTAAGTTATGAAGACGACTGTTAGTCTTAATGTAAGGAGGTGACCTAGCACATTCCTCCTTGGGGCTACATTCTTGCATTCTATACAATTAACATTGGGCATAGCTTATTTAGTTTTTCTGGCATTTAACATATTGTAGCCTATCTTACCCGCATTATTAGTCAAAATGGGTTAGACTTTCTTAATCTTACTATTGAATTTAAAAATCATACCGAGCCTAGGTAAATATTTTTCTTTTTGTAATTGGCTTCCAAACACATAGATTGGAAGCATTACAAGTGAAGACTGGACACTCATGGCAGAGCGATAACTGCTGTCAACACGCTCCACTTCTCTCGCCAGTAACCCATAAGCTACTGAAGACACTCCGGCACAACCATAACCTTCTATCTGGCATCCCAATGCTCCGAGTTCACCTAACTCGTTCATTATCTTTCGATCAAACACTGCAATTAAAATAATAGAACTTACTATCAGTAACAAATTGAATTGCACATGGATTTTATAGCATACATCAAAACAAGACATCAACATTCAAATATAGTAATATAAACTTAAACTTTAATATCTGTGGAAAGATATAAATTAAAAATGTAAGGTATATAGAATGTTTGGATATGTTTGTTTGCAAAAGACAATTAAAATGTATTGAACACATTTATTAATATAATTTTGTTCAAATCCCCTCATTGAAAAAAATTTCCCATAAAATTATACATAAAATATTAAATCAATTGAAAAATATTTCAGGAATATTATGAATTATTATAGTTTAAGTTTTTTTTTATAACTTCAGTTATATTGTCATTACGTTCATTTGACTATTAAACATATTTTTGTGAGAATTGTGTTCTGTTTTTATTTTTGGAAATAATTTTTTCCCTCGTTCATATTTTCTTAATGATTATTTTAGTTTATAATTGAAATGTGCTTACTAAAAATACTTATGAGTGTTAAATACTATGTTGTTGCTACTGAAGGAAATGTCTGGATAACTATGATGAGCAAGAGTCCATAATAAATTATAGCACCCTAATAGATAAATGGAGGAGATGGTGTCACATGTTTACAGCAGGAAGAACATTGGTTCATGTCAAGTAACACTAAGATTATCCTACTCTCTTTACTGAAAAGCTAAAAGATCAGATAAAGAAAACTGGCACTTCACATCATAGAAGCTTAGTAATAAATTGTGTGCATCTTCATGGTCACTGAAGTTACATGAAATTATGACTCTTCACCTCAGTTACCATAAAATTCTCCTAGCACAATTATTAGCACAATCGGTTCCTTGAATGCTGACAGACAATCACAAAAACAAACGAATGTCTGCAGGAGTGGTATCACTCAAGTGATGATTAAATGATGGATAACAAAGTAATTGGTGATTAAGTTTGGGTTTTACACTACATATGCAAACTTCAGTTGCTCGAGTAGCATCAACTTCAACCATTTTCAAAGCCAAAAAAACACTTTCAAATGCAAAGTGAATTCCAAAATTTTGTGTGATCATCATTGAGGTTTAATAACTTAAAATGAAATAATGTAATAACATATCCTCATAAGAGTATTTAATGATTAATAAAAATAGTGTTGTGTAAAACTTAAGTACAAGCAAAGAATAAATTTAAATCCTAAATTAGAAGAAATCGATCAAGTTTCCATTAATGAAAAGTATTGTTACAGAATTTATGAATCAAGGAAATTTTGATGAAACTTTGTTGGACAATTCAAAATCGGCAGCTGGTTTTTTGACTTGTGGTCTGTGTACTTTGACAAATCACATCCAAGTTGTAAAATAAAGTTCTGAACTTTTCAAATGTGTTGAACAGAATGTTTTTGAACATCTTCTACAGTAGCACCTCTCTTATCCGACCTCGGCTCAACCGACTCCCCGGGTCATCCGACCGTCTATCTGTGCTTCCGGCCGGGCGCGCGAGCGTATTTGTTGTTCGTTTTCCTGTCACAACAAGCAGATGTCTGTTTCCCGTCTGAGTCACGCTCATTTCATCGAGTCCGCTTTTCTGTACTGTTGATGTTGTGTTGTCGTGGTCACATTGTGCTGTAAGTAAAATTTTGCAAGTGAAATGGCTACTAGTAGGTAGAGAAAACGTGTTGTGTGCACAATTGAACAGAAACTTAGTGTTCTACAAAGACTGGACAAAGATGAGTCAGTTGCTAAATTAGCGTCTGAAATGGGTGTCGGTGTAACAACCGTTAAAGACTGGGGAAAAAACCGAAACATTGTTATTCTTTATATACAGTAGGCCTACATTCAGTACTGTACTGCATTTATGATTACTATATTTATGATTTTTTATAGTAGTTTTGACAATGTAAGTATTTAAATTTGTTTTCATTCTTTATGTATTTGGTTTTTGTACAGTACACTGTATACTCCTTACGTCACAGGTATTTTTGATTTAATAAATCGTTTATAACATATAATCTGCGTAGTTTATTCTCCCTTGACTATTCGACCTTTTTAGCATTCCGACCATCGTCTAGTCCCATAAGCGACGGATAATCGAGGTGCTACTGTATATAGTTTGATATTGTTCCTAGCAACAAAATTACAAAATTTAAGGAGTTTTAAGGTGGAAACTTCTGTGAAAAATGACAACAAAGTAAAGACAGTTATTCGTGAGTGGCATAACGGATTGGTGGAAAACTTCTTTGATGACAGTATACAACTCACACCATTATATGAAAAATTCTTTATCATTTTTAGAAATTAAATGAAAAAATTGTAATAAAAATATTAAGGGTCGGCTCTAGTAAAACAGAAAGCAACCTGCGACTCCAGCGTAGCGGCGGTAGGTTACGCGGACATTGCTCATCCTAAATCCATTTAAAACCCGAAATTGTTCAAATAGCGTTTTTTAAAAAATACCAAACTCTTGGGGACAAAATTCTTCATCCGAATGGCTTGATAATTTTTCGCTATAATTAATAGTTACATCGTAAAAAAATATTTAAAATCACCCTATAGCGGCGGTAGGTTACACGGACATTGCTCAGCCTAAATCCATTTAAAACCCGCAATTGTTCAAATAGCGTTTTCAAAAAAATACCAAACTCTTGGGGACAAAATTCTTCATGCAAATGGCTTGGTACTTTTTCGCTATAACTAATGGTGACAACATAAAAAATTATTAAAAATTTATTTTTTAAATTGTTATTAAATATTAAACAAAACGTTTTTCTTAATTTTGGAAAAGCCATTTGCATGCGTATTGGCCATAGCTTTAAAATGACATATCGTTCATAATTATCCGATCAAAAATAAAGGAAAAATATGGATTTTAATTTAACATTGGTCTTATGGAGTGTCAACCAACATGGCCGACAGCTAGAGCCGACCCTTAATATCACAAGAAGAGTTTCAGCAAGATGGGTGCTCACAGAGGAGAATAAACGCAATCGTGTGGTTGATTCTGAGGCTAATTTGGTGCTTTTTTGTCGCAATCTGGATGAGTTTCTGCGTCGATACATAACTGTGGACGAAATATAGATTCAATACTACATGCCAGAGACAAAAGATCAGTCAAAACAGTGGGTTTTTGAAGGCGAACGGGCTCCGAAGAATGAAAAATCGGCTAGAAAAGTTATGGCCATAGTTTTTTGGTATGCAAGAGGAATTATTTATATTTATTACTTGAAAAAATTAAAATCAATTTCTGGAGAGTATTATGCATTGTTATTGCAACGGTTGAGTGAAGAAATCAAAACTAAACGCCCTCATTTGAAAAAGTCCTCTTCCATCAAGGTAATGCACGACCTCATGCCTAAGCAATTCAATGGCTAAAATCATGGAATTAAAGTTACAAAGTTAAAGTTATAAATTGTTACAAAATCCATCATATTCGCCAGATTTGGCACCCAGTGACTTTTTCTTATTTCCAAACTTGAAAAATGGCTCGGCGGACAACGGTTCAAGACAAACGAAGAATTCACCTACGAAACAGATGCTTATTTTGAGGACCTTTCGAAATCTTACATTTTGGATGGGTTAAGAAAGCTGGAAAAACGCTTAGAAAAGTGTATAGAGCTAAAAGGAGATTACGTTGAAAAATAAAAAAAGTTACCCATATTGTTTTTATATCTTTTTTAAGGATTTATTGAACGAAACTCGTATATATGAATACAAATGGGTTAGTGTAAACAAACTGTATCAACAAAATTGACTAAATTAAAAATGGATTCAGTTGAAAATTTCAAGAATATAGTGTAATAACCCTACCTTCATTTCTATTTGCCAAAAGAATCCTTGGCATGAGTTTGTCCTGGCAGTAGGATCGGAAAGAATCTCGCAGGGCCACTTCATCATCAGTAAGTTGTGAATTCAAATTAAGAGCATCTTCCCAGTGAAATATAACTATTGGACAGAAATATCATCTGCCGTTACTGTAATAATAAACACAACTGCTGTACTATAGCCTATACTTCTGCTCTCAAACAATATGTTTAGTGTGACCAGTTAAAAAAGCTTATTTTATATTTTTCTTCTCTTGCAATTATTGTAAATCCTTGTCCCACTCTTACAGCAAATTGCTTCTTCCAAACTCATGACCCCTCTGAGAAATTGTTTAAATTAATGATTTATAGTGTGGAAAGTTTGAGATAAAAACGTCTGTGCTGCAAAATATATATTTTCATAATGTTTACGATTTTGTAATGAAATAGGGTCAATAAGTCTGTACAAGCTATGCAAAATTATTTTGAGGAGAAAATATATAATTTTTAACAACTTAAACGTCAAAAACAAGTTTTACAACATATTTGACATAAATAGGTACAGCTTTATAAGCATTTTATAATACATACTTATTATCTATTTGATCAAAATCAAGTCAGATTTGAAAGAATTATATGATTTTTATGTTTCTGCACTATACATTTTTATTCTAGTTCTTTTTTTTTACTTTGATAACTTTCACTGGTCAATTCAAATACACTCTACCTTAGGGAAAAGTGCCAATTAATAAGCAATTTTGAAAATAATATGTTAAATCCCATTCAGCAAAATTAAAAAAACAATGTTTATTTTACATTTCATTTTCAGGAACTATGGATGCGAGTCATGGATATCTTTTCAATTTCCGATCCCCAAGCCTTTGGTAAAAGATCTGGAGTGCCCCTAACCATGCTAATATTGTGATGCCTTTGCTTCATAACGCCATGTACAGATATATTTTTGTTTTATTACCAATGTAAATAAAAATTTGAAGGTTAATATATACGTTTTTTTAAAACTTTTTATAAGCAACTGGACTCTATTTTCGGTTTCATTAAAAAAATTATAAACTATGTGCTAAATAAAATATTATATTGTTTTAATGTGTTCTCTTTACTAAAAGAGAGTTTGGGATAATTCTTAGTGAAATAGCTAATGACCGATGCCCGCATGCTATATAGAATCGAACAAAAACTACTAAAACATTTATTTGTAACATATTGAAGTAACGTTTTTTGTTATTTAACCAATTTCATATAATTTACTACAGTATATTATGATATGTTTCACTCTAACCAACTTTACTTTCTCACTATACTATAGTATAGAAAAAGTATAGTGACCACAAAAAAAATCGATGTTGTGTTTTTTGTGAAAATATCCGTTTTGGAACCCCCTGAATCCAAAAAAGTGGTTTTTACAAATGTCTGTCTGTATGTATACAAAGCTAGAGAAAAAACTATTCGATTGATTTCTAACAAATTTGTACCAAAACCGGTCAATTAGGCCTGTATAGATGCACGAAAAAAGGTTTTGAAAACAACCCCCTTTTTGGCCAAAACATTCCCACAAAATCAGTTATTATTTTTTTATGAAAAACGACTGTAACGATTTTGATAAAATTTGGCTTATTTATAGCCCTTAATGTACCCTACCATATGAAAAAAAACGCATCTTTCTAAAAATTCTCGTTTATAGCAAATAAAAATAATAATAATACCTGATTTTTGGGGTTTTTTTGGCCAAAAAGGGGGTTGTTTTACAAAAAATTTCAAAATTTCTCTCTAGCTAATAATAATAATATTTATTAGTTACTCTCTTCTTTAATGTATCCCCTCTCCTACTTTAATACAATTATGAAGTCGCAGTGAATTTCTTCAATAATTTAAATATGTTTGTGAGAAAGTATGTGCCAGTTTCTGGTACCGTTTATTTAATGTAGGAAATGAAATATTTTTGATCGAGATAAAGATTTTGAGAATGTATCTTTGTCCTGTTAATAAATCCAGATTATTATGACCGAATATGGAAGCAGTGCCTCTGAGTTAAAATTTATTTGTTGTCTGACATCCGTGGCCAAAATTAATTATTATATATTATTATAGGTTCATCAAAATTATGCAAAGTATAGAATAACAGGTCCAAAATGGAAGAGGTTCTATCGTAATAAGTAAATTTAATTCAAAGTATCAATATTGCACATCTTTTTTTTTTCTTTCTTAGTTTGTAAGCATTTATATGTTTCTTAAATAATTATTTTTTTACAAGAAACTAAAAATATATACATTATCTAATGTAAACTTACTTTAAGAACGTCATAGTTCTTAGTTACATAACGTAATTCTCTTGTTTTTAGAACATGAGGTTCAAAATATTATTATCAAACATGATAACCTGTCAAAGGCTATCACATAGCATATCATTCTATTTCAAATCCTATTGTAAATACATTTTAAGATTGTACAGTAAACCTGGAAAGCTTTTTCAAAATTAAATAAACCTTAACTGCTAACATTCTAATATAATTTATAAAAATAATTATAATCTAATAATAATGTTTTCACAAATAACATACCAATATTTCACTTAAAAAGATAATTTTTTATAAGATAATGGTTATAAAGATGTTTGAGTGAAATTCTGGCTGGTTACAAAACACCAACATTCAATTTAAATAAAAACAAATAATGTAATTGTAAGCTAGATCTTCAAAAAATAAGATTGGTTCTTGAATTTACTTTTTAGTAAACTAAGTGTGTTCTCAAAAATATTTAATTGATATTAAGAAACAGTAATCAAACAACAGCGTAGAAAGTTGAGGCAACACCCAGACAAATAGATTTTAACAAAATCCTATTCAACTAATTTATGTTTATAATAAATTACAATTAAAACACTTTCGTGGAGTTTTCTTTAAACTTAATCATCTACTGAGGTAACAAACATAACAAACTCTTTATCAGTTGTGAAGTAACTTACCTAGAAGTAAACTGGTTAAATAAATTAATGTTTTTACACATATATAATTTTGCAGAGGAAATTCTTAATTTTAGATTTTCTGAGATAATCAGGCAATGCAGACACTAAAGGTAACACATCTACAGGAAGATCATCAATTATTATTACTTTACTAGATCCTGAAATTTTTCAGCCTGTTTCAAGGTAAGCAAATAAAATAATGATTAAGAACTGGTCCAGGAAAGTACTTAGATGGGAAAATAAATCTACCTTAACAGACCTGCTGAAAGAAGGGGTAGATAGCTAATTGGAATACAAAGAAATTACTTCAATCAGCTAGTAAGTATTTTAACAGGACACAGGGGTCTGTGAATACCCAACTTTTAATGTATACTAGAGAAAACGGTTGAGCATTTTGTTGCTTGCTTAGAGCTTAGTAAGACATGAAATGCTAGAAGAAGTCACTATAATATGGAAAAGTTACAAGAGATGGCAATTTCTGATCTGCTTCATAAGGTTCTCTGGTGATAAATAAAAAAAGATTTAAATTCGAGGACATTGTGTTTACCTCTAGACCATTCCATGGCTTAGGCCCAGAAGGTTGGATCAATTAAGATCACATTGACCATATTTCTTGTGGAACTGATATTCCTTGTATATAAGTACTAGTACCAGGAGACCGAGCTAAAGCTCGATTATAAGCAGGGCTATGATTTCAATAACAAATATTGGATTATTGAGTTTTGAGGTTAGGCCTATAACATTAAACAACTAAATAAAGGGTATGTTTATTTAGCAGAAGTATTTGTTGCCATGGTAACTGTAAATAGATACAACATTAGGCTTACCTCTAATAAAATACAGTTTAAAAGAAAACAGATGATTATTGTAATGGCATTGAAAACATTTGCATCAGCTGTGCTTCGTTTAAAAGAAAACAGATGATTATTGTAATGACATTGAAAACATTTGCATCAGCTGTGCTTTGTATTGTTTAAAATGGACAAATTTCACTTTTTAATTTAATAAAAAGACGTAGAAAATGAATTTTCCCAGACTGGTGTCCATTTCCAATCGATTTCTCATGGCCAAAAGCCCCATATAAAATCAAAAAATCCTTAGACGTAGATTCCAGATCCATTTAGCAGACAGACAATTATCTCTCGCTTTAGAAGATAAGATACCTATCTGTTCTAAAACCTATAAGTAAAAGATTTTTCTAAAAAATAAAAAGAGACAGGTAAAGAAATTTGTTGTCACCTTTAACGTCTTCTTCGCCATTGCTACTATTGTAGTACTATGTGTGACCAAATTTATAACATGCTTAAAAAGTTAGTAAAGTTATGTACAGCTAGTGAATACTTTCCTATCAAGGTCAACAGCTTATTTGATCTTAAAGTGAGGCGTACACTGAAGTAAGAGGCGTACCGCTTTGATTGTCTTACCAAGAAGAACAAATGACAAGCTTCTCAAAGCTTTAAAGGCAAATATCTTGTATTGAAGCATCAAATTAAAACAATAAAATTGTAGCCTAGTTACAAGTTTAATAAAATTTAAAAGACCTATATAACAATAACTCAAAGGTGTACTAAAACAAAAAAAATAAATTTCATTTGTATTTTCCATATTAAAATACCCTAAAAAAAAGCATTTCACAATTTTTTAAAAATATAAGCACAAGAGCTCTCGAGGAAAATAAAGAAAGCTTTGATTTTCAAAGAAACAAAAGTGACAAAATTATGGTTTCCTTACAATATGAACACTTATAAAATAATAATAGCCTAGTTTTAAATTATATACATACCTTTTTCTTTCACTTTTCTTTTTTCTTGAACTTTTGTAGACAAATCTATTAACAATACTTAAGGAAAAATATCTATGTATAAAATTAAACATTAGGAATGCCCCTGATCTGACTTATGAAAAACAGTGTTTTCTATAACATTACGAAATATAAATCGAAAAGACTAAACAGAGGTTTGATGTTCTTTAATTACATTTAAACCTTGACTCAAAAGATTGCTTAATATTTAAATAGACACATGTAGCCTTTAACTACGCAAATCACCCCCTACAAGTATTGAATCTCTTCTACTCTTCATCCACAATAATAATTATCATCTATAGACTTTTATAACTTTAGGTAGATCAATTTTGATAACAAATGTTAGAGCCACAGAATAATACCTTTTTAGTATTTAGTTTGACATGGCATAATGGCAAGATTTTACTCCCCGCAATATGTTTACCAGATAAAATAAGAGTCTCTTTACGTTATAAATTGATTACAAAAAGATTTAATGAATTAGTATCTACATCAGGATACATGAAACAAAACAGCAAAACACTAAATTTTCACTCTTCGATGGACTCTAAATAATAAATACTAGGAATGAAAAATAATTGATGTAATACTGCGCGAGAAATCACAGCTGGTTTTGAATTTTTATAAGGCTATAGGCTACACATATTGCTTATAGGTAGGGTTACCAGGCGTCCGAATTTCGCTCGGATTGTACGGATTTCAATCCCTCGCCCGGACTTGTGTCCGGGGTTGCCCAGATGTTCGAGTTTCATGAAGTGATGGCATGAAAAAATATTAAACCAAATTACCAAATAACAAGTTAAAGTCTGTAGCTCGTGGAAGGGCGCATTAAGGTGCTACAAAAGAAGCTACTTTCGTGCACCACACTGCGCAACACAGACTCAGTTTTAAGGTGTGTGATTGCACTTTGAAGTTGGTGAAAACATTTTTTGAGCCAAAGTTTAGCTGCACCCGGACAAAAACCGAAGCCGTAGTAGTAAATTACTATGAAAACTGTTCTCAAAAACCTGGAGAAAGTGAATTTCAGAGACGTCAGCTCCTGCTGAACGTATCTTTTCCATTATGGGGTCAATTTGGACGGCTGAAAGGGGCAGACTGTCTGTGCCAGTTATCAGAGTTTTATTAACAATCAAAACTAATAGTGATTTGAACTGTACCCAATTCTAGGAAAGGGTCAGAAAAGATAATTCTTTTCTAAAACAAATTGTGTCTTCCGAAAAATATCAAAGAACCGAGGACGGAGCTAGCTATTTGGTTGGTTTATTGAATCAATAATTTTAAGTAATTTAAATAATTAGTAATTTTGTGATATCATGATACTATTGAAGCATGTTAAATATTACAATTTTTAATTATTCACTATTGTAAGCATTAAAAATGCTTTTATTTTCAAAGCAGTTCAATAAGATTAATTGATTCTCCTCCCATTTGAGCCTACAGTATAGTAGTATTATATTGCCCCTTATTATAGTGTCCGGATTTTTTCTGGACAAACTTATGGTAACCCTACTTATAGGAATATATATACGGTAATACCTATACAAATTGCAAACAAAATAATAACATCAACCAAAACATCCTAAAATTTGCAGTTAATAAACTCGCCAAACAAATGATCCAATTATATGTGTGACGCACTTTAAAAGTCAGGCAATTTTAGTTTCTAATTTGTTAAGATACACATAATGTGTATTATAATGATATCAAATCTTCTTAATCATGTAGCATGTATAACTAAATAAAATTCAAAGTAATGTAAACAATCCATCTAGGCCTAGGCCTGTAGAAAACAACCTAGATAAATAATACTACACCTTCACAGGAAGTAAACACTACAAAATTCACAAATAAAATGAAATAACAACAATTAATGTATTTTATAATTTTGAATATAATGAAATTAATACCAAGTGTTCATTTGTGTGTTTACCGGAATGTATATTTTATAGTATATAGCGTATTTAATAAATATATAAACAAATTGCAAGAAAATCAAACTTAACATAAAATATTTATATTTACAGTTCTCATAAAAATAATAAAAGCCTTTACCTTCTCCGTTTGAACTCACAATTCAACATTCAATCAGTTAAAATTATTCTTAGTTTAACAGCAAAACACCTAGCCTTTTTCCTAAAAAGAAGTCATCTGCAAAGATATCAGCAGGAATCGTGTTGTTAACTTATGCCAAAAATTCAAATTATAGGCTAGCTCTAGTAGAAATTTTGTCCCATTTACTATAGTTACCAATTACCACCTAATCTACAATGCTACCTTAAACGTAATAAAACCTGAACATAAACTAACTTAGTTAAGTTATCAATGATGCCGTGTCAGTATGTATGTTTCCAGTTCGAAAACATATAGATTGGGCATAGAATTTTCACAAGCCTCCTTTTCTGAGGTAAAGGTGTCAACCTACGAATAAGAAAATTCTCTAGAATGTAATCTCATAATAATTAATTGAGTAGCCTAGTATCAAAGACGACATCCGCCAAAAACAAAATTTTACAGGAGAGAGGATTTTCTGTACAGATTATAATTGTTACACTATGCTAATGATTTTTTTACATTGTAGTTTATGTTCTTTGAAAACAAAGTAGGATGCATAGTCAATGGTAGGCCCTACTACAAACGTAAAGGTATTAAAAATACGATTGAAAAGTGACCACGTCCGCTCTTGACACAAAAACATGGTGGCGTCCGGTTTTGTTCCCAAAATCATTCTCCAAATGTCCATGTTTGATACCAAGAAACTTTTTAACAATGTCCATCTTTTATACTGAAACTACAACGATGGTTAATAAAAATGATATTGACACTAATAATATGCTAGAACTTAATTTTATTTGTACAAAAATATATATACAAAATTAAGAGTGTTACTACTTTCTTAAAACTTAAGTGTTCTCAAGTTAATGCGCCGAACTTGAGTTAAGTCTGTGGTTAAGTGTTCTCATATAAAGTGAAATTAAAACAGTAAAAAATAGAGTTTTGACTAGTAGAAAAGGTTTAATCACTTTAATTTTAGTCTGATATAATGTTAAAAACTGCAACTTCTTCCTCCGGTACATTCACATTCATTTCTGATGTCGCCTCCAACAGGTCCTTCACAAAGTTCTCTGTACGACTGAAGTTGTTCCATTTCTTCCCACTTACTTCCAAAATTCTTTGAGAGAAGGGATGCCACATCCTTAAATTTTTTTTCGTTTACTGGTACTCCAACAGTAAGGTGATTTGTGTTAATTTTCTTACCTCCTGCTGTTATTTGTTTTGCAGTGCCGGTATCAACATTGTAGGCCTTCATTTGTAATAAATAAAATAAGTTCTAACTCTTTATTTTAGACATCTGGAAATCCAGACGATTTGATTTCTTTACATATTGTTCCATCTCTTCCTTCTAGTCTTGCACCCTCCAGTCTCCTCCAACAATTTTTACTGTACCACATTTCCTGAAAAAACTTAAAGGGTTAAAAAGAGTGAAAACGCAGCAAACTGGAAACAAAATAAAAATGAGACTAGATTGAAGGCATCCACATAACTAACGATAATGAAGGCTTAAGTGTATGCCACTAAGGGCAGAGTTGTGTAAAAGCGATTATTGTTAGCATGCTACTGTTATTGTGGCTATTGGCATATTGTTGATTCAGGTGTTTTAATTTCTTTCCAAAAAGTTAATAAACTTTTAGATGTAAACTAGTATACCATTTCTTTATGAATCATCTCATAAAATAGTATAAAAGTTAGTGCAGGTTTGGATGATTATGTATAAGACTTACTTTAATCGTTTTCCTTCGATCTTTTCCAATGTGAAGGGTTGAAGGGTCTTTTTCGGACCTTGTCTGGAGTGACCTCTTCAATACTCTCTTCTTCATAATTAATATTCTACTCAACAAATTAACTGAATATTATTAATTATCACCAAAACACATTGCTCTGCTTAAGACTGTAAACAAACCCACACTGTCATGGCGGATGGTGTCAACCGAACGCTCTGATTGGTTGTAAGTGTAAATGTCTGTGTTTGATCATTTGATCCCAAGGAGCTTTGCACTTGTCCGGTTTTGAAACCAAACCCATATTTCAACATTAAAAATTAAATAATTATTAGTCAGTTTTTGATCTAAAAGCAGCATAGTGATTTAGAGCATACAACAAACTACCAGAATCAGTTCTTAAACCAATTTCGAAAAAATGGTCAATGTCCGTCTTTGATACTAGGCTACTCAATTATATTATTCAATATATATTAAATCAATGTAAACAGCAAATATAATTAAACAAACTTTACTTGAAGAAATTGTAATACAAAATATGAATTAATATTTCACAAAGTTTTTACACAAAATGGTAAAACAATATGATTGTCATAGGCTACTCTATTCCAATGTGTTTTTACCAGAACAACAAGAGTCATTTTAGTGTTAAATGTATCATAAAAAAAACTTAAGTTATCGTTTATCAGGATACATGCAACAAAACACTAAATGTTCACATTTAAGTAGCCTCCAGGGCTAGGCATAAACGATAAATATTAATGACAAATGATCGGTATGAATTTAAGACAGAAAATCTGATTACATTCCAACTAAACAATGCTGCAATTGTATTATACGTACTACACATGACAGCCTATATCAGCTTGTTTCAAATTTTTTTTATAAAGCTTCATAGCCTATTTACAAATAGTAAAATTGCACTAAACAAAAATATCGTCGACTTGAACATAAAATTTAAATATTTGTAGATAATAAACTCACGAAACAAATGATCCAATTGCATTAGGCCTACTACATAGGCTTATAGCATATGTGACGTTACGGCTATTCCGATTTGTAAAGCTACACGTATGTAATATAGGCGTATTTTGTATACATAGCATACAAATTGCAAAAAAATATCAACCTAAACATGAAATTTCTATAACTTATAAAGTTAGGGCTAATACTAGGTCGACTAATAAAAAACTTATAAAAAAAAGAAAAATAACAAAACCTCAAATCACACAATCAAATTAAAATTCACAATTAAAATCACAGTCACAAGTTTACTATTCGACCCCTAGTAGGCCTATTTAGTCACAGTACCTGTATTCAATATTTTTAACAGTAGAATGTAAAACAACATCGTTGTCTGCAAAAATATTAGGCTAGGGTTGAATAGTAAACTTATTCAAAATTTGCTTAGGATGGCAGCGCAGCACTAGTCACCGGCATAAGTTTACTATTCGACCCTAACCTAATATTTTTGCAGACAACAACGTTGTCTTACACTGTTAAGTTAAATGTTGAATACAGGTAAAAACATACTGTGACTAAATACTATAGGTTAGAACCTTTTAGGTTTTTTTTTTATTATTCTTGCATTTCTGTTGCCATAGGTTAGTCTAGGGTGGCGCAACTTTACTATTCGACTCTAGGCTAACCTAGAGTTAACAGAAATGTAAAAATAATAATTAAAAAATGCCTAAAGGTTCTAACCTAACCTATTTAGTCACAGTATGTTTATCTGTATTCAACATTTAACAGTAGAATGTAAAACAACGTCATCTGCAAAAATATTACGCTAGAGTCGAATAGTAAAGTTACGCCCCTAGGGTCAAATGGTAAACTTGGGCCCTATACTCTGTCCAGGGAGAGAGAGTCTGCAGTAAAGTTCCGCCTACAGTCTCCTGTGGGACAGGCAAAAAGGGTGTTTGGTGGAACATTTTTTGTACATAATTGGTTTTATAACACCCTTAAAGAGAAAACGAGCACTCAAGTGAATAAGCCTTTTGCCCGTCAGGCAGAACATTACTTACTGCGACTCTCCCTGGACGGAGTATAGTCACCTAAGCAAGACGTGTTATAAACCTATGACATTGATTTGGTATCACTAATTATCTTTTATTAAAAAAAGAAATAAAAAGATCTCCATATGGCGATAAATGCTGTAATTTCACACAAGTTTTTCTACAATAATATTAATACTTTAGTAGGC
>JAGFPH010000255.1:407086-418126 GCA_018207615.1 Philaenus spumarius | reverse complement strand
TAGGCCTAGGCATAATAACTATAGCATGATTAATTTAGGTAATCGGCCGTAAATTTACTAATAGACTACAACCCTCGGCTGATATTTTGCAAACGACGACCTTGTTTTACATTCTACTGTTAAATACAGGTAAACAGACTGTGACTAGATACTATTAGTAAGTTAGAACTTCAAGACAAATATTTTAGGCCTATAGTCGTTAAAATTAGTTTTTAACCAAAACATGTAAAATCTTTTAAAATATTATTTTTAAATAGTTCCTTCTCACTTGTCCAGCTCAGAGTTTATTAATATATACTCTTATCTTTCTAATAGCATTCAAGTAGAAACCCCTTCAGTCAAAAGTATTATTAGACTTAAACCAAATTAAGACATTAAACCTGCTACTGAAGAAAAAACAGTTTCAAAGGATACATCTTGTACTTGCACGAATCACATCTTCAACATTTCTGCAAAACAAATTCTGTATACTACAATATGCTGTCACAGAAGTAGGCCTAAATATTCCGAACATAGTGAAACTAAAATCATTAACACGTATAGACGTATAGTAATGTAGCCTATTATTATTTTAAGACAAAAAACGTCATTGACCACTTGACTGTCTTTATCCTTGACTGTTCCACACGTTTAAAAGTGTCTTAAATATCGAACAAACTTTTTTGGCATTCGTTTTCAAAACTGAAAATTTTGTTAAAATATGTCTTATCTCATATACCTTATTGATTTTAACTGAGGTCTGAGCATGGTCATTTTCATACTACTGGCAGATGTTTAAGGTTACATTACTATTACTACTTCTAAAATAAAAATCATAAAACTGAAATTTCAAAACAAAGTATTATTTACAATGTGATCAGCTGATTTGCGCACAACGCATGCGTCCAGAGATTATAAATACAGTATTTTGTATACCGATTATAATACCATCTTAAGGGATATATTATGTAAACTAAGAAAGTAATACAGTTAGTAATTAATATTACAGAAGTTGTATATTTTTCTTGACTAAACAAAATATTTTAAATATGTTTAAGATTTGTTAAACAACAATTTAAATCATAGATTTGAATTAATAACATTAATTTCATAATATAGATAGGCTACCGGTACTCTGTAATGTTGCAATGTTGCCTAGTAAAGTAAGGCCGGTTTCACGCGAGCCACAAACGCACCATAATCGCCAAACGCGACTTCTGGCGTTTGTCGTGCGAATGTGGCGGAAGAATCGCAGTCTGACGCAGGAAAGTTATGGTGCACTTAAATAACATGAGATCGCGGAAAACATTTCATACGCAGTGGCGCCTTTTCGCGTTTGTCGCCAAGAAGCAGCAAAATTGCATGTAGTGGCTCTGTCCTCGGCAGTTTTAGCGTTTGTGGTAGGTTATTGCGTTTGTGACAATTGTAGCAGACGGTCGTCTTTTTTGTTAGTTCTTCAAAATAAATTTTAAAAGTTTAATTACCATTTTATTATGAATGACTTTGACACAGACCGATTTATTACCGTATTGAAATAGAGTGTAGGCCTGTGTTATGGGATAAAGAAATGAGAGAATACTGCAATAGAGTCGCTTATTTTCAAATCGTCCTTTATCCAATTAACAAAAATGTTGGTAAACTAAAAAAAGGCCCTAAAAATGTAATTCTTTTCATTATCAGTTAATTTGTTTTTCTCTTTATTTATTAAAAAGCTTAGTTAAATTATAAACAAACACAACAATGATATCTTATAGAGATATTAAGGCTAAACATCCCAGGATTAGTTCCAAATTCTGCCACCACGGCGCACCACCAAAAAGGAGTCATTTTGTATTGGTGTTTATTGGTGGAATTTTCGTCCGATGTTCATTTGCAAAACTGATTTGTGAACGGAATAAGATTAGAATTCACGCCAATGAAGCTAAATTTTAATTAAGTTGCTGGTTTAAAAAATAATAATAAAATAATTGTGTTACAAAACGAAAAATGCAAATCGCAGGTAGTCATTTTGAAGACAATAATTTTTAATTAATTTTACAATTTTAATTTTTAAAATCGCCTGGCTGGTTTAGTCGGTATCGTTGTTTATACATTTTTTCAGTAATGAGAAGAAACGCGAGAGTGACACGAAGCAGGTGCAGTGCCGCTGTGACCACTCGCGCCATCTCTACCCCCACCCATCGATGTATAAACACACTGGATCGCTGGCTGCGTGTATTGAATACGGTCCGGCCGGCCAAGCCCAGAGATAATATTACCAAGAGGAGATAGGCAACTCAATGTTATAAGTTGAAACTATCTTCAGCGCTTCTAGTGGAATAGTAGTGGACTAACAAACAAAGTTTTACTAAACGTAGTACGTTGTATCTATTTTAACCGGTATTGTAGTATATTATTATAATTTATAGGCCCACTATTAAATCATTACTTTTGCATATTAAAGCCTTATTCTTTGACTACTAACTGAAGAGCTAAGTGGAAGAAGGAGGTATGTGACATTTTTAAAAATTTCAGGGTTTTATAATGAATGAAGGTTGTATGTACCTATCCAACTATTGGCACTCACATTCTTACTCTATTATGCTTAGCAACAGATATTTTAGTTGATGAAGGAGGTATGTACCATGAAAAATACCACTCTACTCTGGAAGAAGGAGCTATGAAACACAAGTGTGCACATACCACCTTTTTCCACTCAAAGGTTTATGAAAGCCTGAAACATACCACCTTCATCCACCAAACAGCTGTTCATAACAGTGGCAGTGGCACTACTTGCATCTATCCCCAGTGAGTTTGACTGTTTGTTTAGTTTAGCTGCAAATATGAGTGCTACAAAAATGACTTCAAGAGGGAAGTATTTGTTAAAACTAGCTTTAGAAAAAATAACTGAATCAGCAGAAGAGACAAATAAAAACAACCAGAATGAAATTGAAGGTAAGTGATTGTTATAGTATTAAGTATTTACTTATGTTGGTAATCTAACCTATAAAACTATTTTCAACATTCTGTATTATATTTTATCAATAAAATTAGTATTTATACTACTCAAGAATAACTGAAACAGAAGTAGGTTTAATTAAAAATGTGAATTTGATTGATTAAAGCTACCTACAGAATGTTGAAAACAGTGTTATTGTTTTAGGTTAGATAACCAACATCAGTAAACAAGCTAAGTTACTTAGTTCTTATGAATCTAGATTCAATAATGGGAACATTCCTTATCGTAGCTAACTTAGACCTATCAAAGTCATATGTATTTACCTTATACACAATGAAGAGTTTTGGCTAGGCTAAACACAGCTTCTCGTAGCCTAGATCAATTGGTGATTTACCTACAAGTGAATATATTTTTAGACTACTGTTTCCAAATTTGCCACTTTACCATAGGCTAGCCTAAGAAATTAGGCCTAACTTAGTTCTTGTTATATGGTTTTTATTGAAATGAAGAATATAAGTGAAACCATTGAAAATAACTGGTCCATTCCATTGTTAGGTTAGGCTCTACTGTGAAAAATTTAATTGTATGACAGCGAAGGTGTCTGAACTTACCTAAGTCAATGTTTTTGTTTTTTTTAAGGGATGGAACTATATATCTTTGTTTTTTTACAGTGCCTGATACTGAGAGCGACTCCGAAATCAGCTTGCTTGGTGACCATTCAAGTGACGACTACCAGCCTGACTTAGAAGAGCTTAGTGATTCTGACCAAGAAATCTTTGCAGAACTCCAACCAGTAGTACCATATCAGCAAGCTAATGCAGATCTACTTAGTGATGGTGTTGTTGGTCCAAGTAATGAAGATGAGGCCCAAGTTATAAATATATCAAGTAAACCGAGCAATCCCAACCTACAAGTAAGTCAGAAGCCTTTACTTTTACTGAATAAGCCTTCGAATGAAAATTATGATGAAAATCTTAACTTTGATAGTGACATCGACTTCGCTGGTCCATCTGATAAGGAGGAAATTACAAGTGAGACTAGAACCAGAGCAGTACTGAAAAATATTAACCAAGTAGTAAGACCTGCACTACAAGTAACTGAAACACATAAAAAGAAGAAAAAATTTTCACCTAAACTAAATGACTCCCGAAAACGAAATAAAAACAGTGATGGGTGGGTTAAGCGGAAAGCTGCAATGGCTAGACAAAACGGGGAAGCATATACTAATTACAAAGGTCAACTTGTACAAGCAAAATCTGTCAATACCCAAAGTTTATGCCCACAGAAATGCCGTTTAAAATGTAGTGAAACATTTTCAGTTGTTCATCGAGAAGAGATCTTTTCTCAGTTTTATAAATTGGACGTAAATGCTAAGAATGCATTATTATTTAGTTCCATTAAGATATTCCCTGTTAAAAGAATTAGAAAAGGAGCCGTAACACATAAGACGGCATCATTTAAATACGTGATAACCTTTGGTGGGAAACAGACTTATGTATGCAAAAATGCTTTTGCCAATTTGTTTTGTATTGGTAAAAAAAAGATCGATTTGCTTCAAAAATCCATAAAGGAGGGTTTATGTGCACCTAATCTGGACAAAAGAGGCAAGCACAACAATAGGCCTCATAAAATTGATGATCAAGTTATAGAGTATGTTAAGCAGCATATTGCACAGTTTCCAGCTGAGGAGTCGCATTATTCACGGACTAAAAACATCTACAAAAAGTACCTTTCTCCATTGTTATCTATTTCAAAGCTTTACAAACTTTATCTTGAAAAATGTGCACTCGATAATGTTGCCGAAAACTTTTATATCAAAGAATGTACATATCGAAATATTTTTGTCTCCCACTTTAACCTGTCATTCGCCTACCCAAAGAGTGATACGTGCAGCACCTGCGATGCTGGGGAATTCAATGCAGAACATGTTCAAAACTACCATGATGCATATGATGCATTGAAAGCAGATCGAGAGAAAGTTAAAACCTTGGATAATTTAGCATACATGACAATGGACCTTCAGCAAACGATGCCTTTGCCCCGACTTAGCACATCTAAAGCCTTTTATTTAAGGCAACTGTGGTTGTACAATTTTGGCACCCATATATCAACTAAAGAAACTGACAAGGCTGTATTTTGTTCTTGGACAGAAGACCAGGCATCTAGAGGAAGCTCTGAGATTTTCAGTTGTCTCCTTACAGTTTTAGAACTGGAAGAATGTCTTAACAACAAAGAGCATCTTGTCATCTGGTCAGACTCGTGCTCAGGGCAAAATAAGAACTTTCTTTTGATTTCCTTGTATCAATACTTGATTCATAAAGGTCTTTTTAAAACAATTGACCACAAGTTTCCGGAAGTAGGCCATACATACTTGGACTCAGATAGAGACTTCGGCCGAATCGAGAAGAACTTACGCAAACATCAAAACATTTACTCCCCTGAACAATACAGGGACATTATTGCTAAATCCAGTAGGAAGAATAAAGTTATTGATATGGCACAGCATTTTAGAGAAACTGAAGCTGTAGGAAACAATATGAAACTGTACAACAGGAAGAAAGATGTTCTTAAGAACAAAGTATACTTCAGAGATTGTGTGAAGTGGATTCGCGTAGAAGAATATGGCTCCTACCTTTTTAAAACAACCTACGATGAGAACACACCCTTCCAAAAGGTAAATATTTACCACAAGCTAAGTGAAACTCCATCCCTTGACGGTCCAATACAGATTCCAAGATTATTTAGAAAGACCGGTTCAATAAAGACACCAAAAATTGAAAACCTTAAAGAGCAGCTGGTATTCGTCCCTGACCAACACAAGTGGTGGTATCAGCAAATATTGGATGCCTATCCATAACTTAACTTTTTTAATCGTTTTGAGTTAAACAGCCTTTTTTGTTTACTAAAGGGTAATAAGCTTTCAATGATGTATGTATACCTTAATAGCAATAATTTATGTTAAGATACTATTTTTTACCTTATTCACAACTTTAGTACTATATTGAACTTATTCAATGTAATTTTTCATTTAATAAATTCATTTTGTTTAAATAATAAATTTTGTTTTATTTTTGTAACATACCACCATCAACAAAATTGCTAAAGCTATAGTGGAAGAAGGAGGTAAGTACAGTTTTTATTTATTTATAAATATAAAATAATTAGTTAAAAATAAAATAATATTATTTTAAGAAACTATATGCTATTAGTAATATAAACATAATTTTTAAATTAAAAATTCATGTTCATAGTAAAAGTAGACAGTTTAAAACTTTAAAGGCTGATATCTCAAAAGTTACTTTTTGATACATACCACCTTCTTCCACTTAGCTCTTCAACTGTGAAATTTATTTTTTTAAACAAAAGTTTATTAAATGAATAGAATAAGTGTCATTTAATAATACATTTGTCTATAATTTAAAACACAGTTGTAATCTAAGAAAAATACTTAATTTCAAAAGTAATCACATAATATTAGGCTGTAAAAATGAAAATATATGTAATATTTATTTAAATTTATAACAGTTATAAATTAACATATTATTATTTGAAAATAGCTTTGGTAAAAGTATTATTGAAATGTATTTGACAACTTGTAGATAAAGAAATCTTATTTGTTAAAATGTACACTCAAATTAATTAAGTGGATGCACAATGGTTTTAATTAATAATGGTTTTAGACATTTTTAATCATAATTTGTCTTTATAAAAATAAAAGAGAATGCATTACCTATTTTTGTTGCCAGTAAAGAAAGCACTACGGTAGAAGGATAGTAAACAAATAATAACATTTTTTTGATAAGATAAATTTATTAAAACATTATATCTCCTAGATATATAATCAATAATATTCACATAAAATTATCTTGAAAGGTTTATAGAAGCCGATGACGGTAGAGAACCTGTAACAAACATACCAGCCAATTAGAATTTTTTTCAAACAAGGTATTACGTAATGTAAAATTTTGTTAGAAGCTTAATTTAAGAGAGCAACAAAAGGATAAAAAAGTAGAATGATGTGACAATTTGGCTTTGAATAAATAGGAGGAACTAAGTCGCCTGTCTGACTTGTAAATAAACCTTTAGTTTGCATTGATTAAAATTTGATAGTTAGAAAGTGCAATGTTATCTTTCAATACATACATACAAATTAACCCTTTTTATGATTTCTCATGGCTTAAAATGTTTCAATACCTTGAACGTAGTGTTTGTATCTTAATCTTGACATTGTTTATTGCCTGTATATGTCATATTTAATGATAGTTTGAATTAGGTATATATGGCCATATTTATTTGAATTTTATATATAGATAGGCTTGCTTTTATAAATAGTTTGACTACTTTCTTAACTAGAAAATTCTAACTACATTACAAGTGAAAAAAATTATTTTATTTTTATTTTGTGTTATTATTGCTCAAAAATTATTGCAAAATAAAACTAATACAGTAAGACCTCGATAATCAAGCACGCTCGGGGATCCGGTGATGACGGATTATCGAGGTCTTCCTTTAAAATGGTTTAGACAGGGAATAAACTATAAACAAACGCACATGTACTGTATATGAACAGGCAAATTGCATGTTGAAACTACGTAACATTAACTGCGTAGAGAAATTGCCGCTAACTAATAAATTTTAAAAGCGCCTAAAACAAAATCATTTTGTACATAAAATATTTATAATATAAGCTCTCTGAGCGCTGGATTGTAATAAATGTACAAAAAAGGTTCCGTAGGCCTATACTATCGTGCGAGTGACACGCTGATGTTATAATTGTGATCATAGCCCCAGGCTTCAAGATGATGAAATATTTTTCCTATAATAACCTGATTAATTTTTTATAAGACAGCCTTTAAAATAATTTTAAGCACATATGAAGCGGAGTAATTATGTGTTTTATGGTGTTTCACTGTCTTTTTTGCCGAAACATTAATATAAACAGGAACAGCGTTCGGTAAGGGGGGGGGGGCGTATGGGCGTAGTATTTTTATTGTTATGTTTGTTTTGGACAAGTTTATTGAGCAGTAGATTTTTGCACACTGTTTTTAACGGATGCGGAGCCAACAGACAGTGTAGACCAGGCTTAAATCACTCAATAATTACAAAAACTGCTATTATTAATGAGTGCAAATTTTCAAGATGGTTGATGCCGAATTATCGAGTCTGCCGGATTATAGAGTGCCGGATTATCGAGGTCTTACTGTATAATAATAGAAAATTCTGTCGCAAAAAATAAAATGAATCAATTCATTATAACATATACTTTCTCTTACACATGTTTAACATACAAAAACCTAAATAATTTTAACTAACTTACCAAGTCGAACTGCATACATAATAGTAGCTGCTACAGAGTGACTTAAAGCCTGAGCTGCTTTGGCGACTTTCATTTTTTGGGTTCTTATAGGCTCCAAATGAGAATCTTTCAGCTTATGTAGCAAACGGAACTCTTCTGAAGATTTATCCAAATCGTATGCAGTTCGAATGTCATCCCATCTGGCAACTCCATAAAAGTCCAGACTACCTGTAATTAGTAAAAAATACAGACAATGTAAAAATTATTGATATAGGCCTATATGTGCTACATTAATATTTTTTATATTAGTTCTGGAAGTGGACTTAACTCCAGTAAGGCTTCTAGCAAAATGATTTTTTGTACATATGTATGTCATAAATTTTAAAATGAAATAAAATTGCAATTATCGTTAACCATGGGACTTTTTACTCAGAGATAACAAATTATTGTATAACCATACTTTAATATAGTGAGTTGTACAATTTTTCTTTTTGTTGTTAGGCTACATTGAATTCATGAATTAGGCCAAGCCTAAAGTCAAATGTAACACAATTATACATAATTAAATAGTAAAATGTTGTAGCCTAAGGTTCTGTTGCTGGCTAATGTAAAATGCTGGCTAAATTACAGAATAAACAGTACATAAAACTATATTTCCAGCAATTTTAAAATGAAATAAACACAGAATTATAATTATTAAAATATTCAGAAACATATTATAAATTAAAAAAAAAAAACAGCCTATTTGAAATTCAAAAACAATCCATGCGTATATAGAAAACTTGATTGGATGAAATAAAGGCCAAGAGAAGGTGGTGACGTAATTGCACCTGGGATGCTTTAACAAATTTGTTTATAATTACATAATTTTATACACATACAATACTTCAAATACTGCAATAAAATATAAGACACCATAACCAAAATTTCCAAGCTTATCATATTTTTTCCAAGTTTTTAAATCATATTTTAATCATTTACTTAATACTTTTAGAAATAGTTTTTAACATTACAATTATGTAGGCCTATTATTAGAGCATTTTCTTGAGTATACATTGTCACCTCTGCCCCAATATAGTGTAGGCTAGAGTCGTATATAGGCCTAACCCGTCACTGTATGTTGGTTACAAAATACTTGTTATTATGTTATATCAAACCATTAGCATATTATGGTAAGGCACCTCCCTTTTCTATAACAATAATGTAACACTAAGAGGCGCAAATTTACTATTCGACCCTCGGCTGACATACGGCAACAGAAAAGCAAGAATTATTTTTTTAAAATAACCTAAAGTTCTAACTTACAATCATTAGTCTCAGTATGTTTATCTGTATTCAATATTTAAAACAACATAGTAGAATGTAAAACAACGTCGTCGTCTGCAAAAATATCAGCTGAATTTCGAATAGTAGTCCTAAATTTACGCCAACTAAGACAAACTAATCAAACCGAACTTAAAACAACTGGATCACTTTTAAGTTGTAGGTTTCATCCTTCTTTCCCACCATAACTAAGTAACTTAGCCTATATACGACTATAATCTAAAACATCTAGAAGTATCAACTTGGAAGGTGTAAAAAAAATACAGTAGGCCTACACATTTTCTTTGAAGATTATGTGCAGTAGGCCCTAGAGGTTATAAAAACAAGAAAAATTTATATAAATACGGTACCTGAAAGTAATAACATAGGATTAAATAAGTAAACCTTGATAATTTAATAAAGTATTAAAAATTAGGCCATAAGTATCTTGAACAAGCAATCCATTGGGATTATTAATGATTGTTTTGATAGTGACTAGATAAAAAATACTTAACATAGCCTATTTAAAATAAGTCTAAGCCTTAGAATTTGTATTTGTTATTACACAATCTAGTTGGTAATTACAGGCCATTTGTACTTCCATTTAAATAGGTAGCCTAATAAATTTACATTATAGTCTAAAGTAATTGTAAAAAATACTGTTTTAACAAAGCCTAGAATAAAGGTTAGGCTATAAAGATTAATTTTGTATACAAATCATACTTACAGTGTCGGATTTCCTTTAGTTTTGTTTGGTAAAGTAAAAAAAGTCTTCCTGCCTCATTAATTTGAGAATTCAAACATCCTTTTACGTAGCACACTTTAATTTTATCCATATTCAATATTCAATTATAATAAAACGAAAACCGTGTCCGCTATTCTTGCATTACTTTTATTTAAAAAAATAAACGTTTTCTTATGACGTCATCCACAGTTTGTGCGATACCAACGCTTCTGGTGGAATCGTAGTGGACTAAAAATTGAAACTGTAACATGGAACACGTTTCCCTATATTAGTTATCCCACCCTGGCCAAGCCGCTTCCCCCACCACCGGTTGGTCAGCAACAACACGTGAAGCATTGTAATGAATTGTAAAAAACCTGATTCTAAATTAGCCCAATTGGTTGGAAATAAATGTGTTTAGGTTCATTGTAGGCCTAACCTAAAATTATGTTCAGTTTTTGAATCAAATCAGTTGTTTTATATAATTATAATATGTACAACCAATGTTTGAATTGAATCAAAATATAGTAAGCATTTTTAGTTGATTTTTGAAGTGAAAACTTCTTTAGCGGCGTTGGGCACTTTTTGCTTGGGGAAAAAGCATTGAATTCGCGACCGTTACCACTCGAGATATAGTATGTATTATATATATATATATATATGTATGTACGCAACGCGAATATACTACATAGCACTTCTTATTGGGAGAGGAAAAAGCATCAAACTCGCGACCGTCACCGCTCGAGATATAGTATGTATCTATATATATATATATATATGTACGCAACGCGAATATACTAC
>JAGFPH010000255.1:378245-397086 GCA_018207615.1 Philaenus spumarius | reverse complement strand
AACACATTACTGTCTGGGAATTCATCTACACCGTCTTACTGCACGGAGAAGCATAATATAGAACAAACATTCTTTGTCATCCATTGTTGCACTGTACTCGGTTGTCTTTCCAAGAGAAGACTACTCGTTTTTAAAAAGGCGGGGGTAATGGAAGCGTCGGGTAAACGCTAATTGTAGCGGAATCGCGCGATTGCCGTCTGAAAGGTCACCTGCGATTCAGAAGCGCTGGTGGCGCGTTTCTGCAGGCGATTGTGGCTCGTGTGAACCCGGCCTAAGAGTGCGTTCACAAAGAAAGCTGGTTGCAAGTTACTTGTTTCTAGGAGCTTGCAAGTGATTGTGAATACAGTGACTAGATAGAGACAGTGTGGCCATATGAAAGTGGCCGCCATATTTTTCCTAAAAGTAATGTCATCTGCTCAGAATTATAATGTAAAGATTAGTGTTGATCTCTTTGTAATTACAAGAGAAATGACCTCTTAGTTTTTTTTTATAAAGGGAAAAACAAGCGATTTAATTGTTACAGTTTGATATTTATATTGAAATTAAATAATAAAAACTGTGTTTCTTCTTAAAAAGTGTATTCTGTTTTTTCATGCAAAAAATTTAACAAATATAATAGAAACAAATAAGAATTTAGGATAAATATGGCTGCCGGCCAATAGGAAACAAGACCTCACTTGGCCACACTGTCTCTATCTAGTCACTGTATAGTACGATTTTTTTAACCCTGCCGTCGGCCAAATTGTACTAACCTGAATGATAACGTTAGAAATCGCTCTTGTCTACTCTAGTTTTCTCCACGAAAACTGAGCCGAGCGGCGTGAAACAGCGAAAACCGAGCTTCAATAACACTGACATTAAATACACTTAGCAGCGATGTAAATAATTATGAAAATTTCACGGATACGCAGATAAGAACTATAGGATTCGTATGATGTAAAAGAAAATCCATTACAAAACCTATTTTTCATATTTTAAAAATCAATATTACAACAATGTACTTTAATAATGACATGAAATTTTCACACCGCTGGAAAGTTTTTTGTTTGTTGGTCAGAGACAAAGTGTTTGCGAGAAAGTTTTAGATAAAGGTTCAAATTAAATATTTTATTTGAAACATTTTTTCGTTTGACTTACGGTTTGCTCCGTACGAATGTCTGGAGTTAGATTCCGGAGAAAACTTCCTGCCTGGGGGGAAGTAGGCCTACTTTGTGCCTGGCATTTACCTTAACCACACCACAGTATTATTATTCAAATACTCGAACAAGAGACAAGTAGTCTATGACTCATTCAAGTAGTTTTTATTTCAATAATTTTATTCGAATAATTATTCAATCATTATTGTTTATTCGAAGTTTGTGGAACTGCCTTTACAATTACTCCCCGCTACACCGCTAGCCCACCGAGCGCTAGCCGAGCCGAGGGCACGGTTAAAAAAATCGTACTGTACTTGTGAATAGTTTTGGGTGTTCACAACAAAAGCTTGCAACTTTCATTCCGAGAATGTCTTCCTCAAGTGAATTTTTGCTTGAAAATGTAGATTTGAAAGGGTGCCGAAAGAGAATCGGTATACATGAAATTAACCGCGGAAGAGGAAGATTTGGTGAATACCACCATCTGTTTCCTCAATTAAAATTTGGGCAACGTAAGGTTTTTTCTTATATGATAATGGAGTTGAGGACATTCAATTATAGGTATCCTCAAAAAAATTAAAACTACTTTGGACAAATCCTGGGGAAACTGGCATAAGCAACCAATTCATCCGGAAGAACGGCTAGTTATTTATTTAAAACCATTTGTTTTAATAACCATTTAGCATATAATAATTCTATACAAATAGGTTTTAAAAACCATTACAAGATAAAAATTTTGTTTTTTGCTACGTGAAATTACCATAATTAAAAGATTGTATTAACAATGATATAAATATAATATAATCTATTTAAATATTACTTCAGATGTACAAATTTCGATTTAAAAAAAAAATGCTTACTAAAGGGCTCCTAAGGTCTCTTTGCCAGTAGGGAAACACTTTGAAAGAGCTCCTGAGATACTCTTTGCCAGATAGAGGTTTAAAGATATCAACAAACTATTAATTTATTACAAATGACGTAATGTACTTTGTAAATTACAATAAAAGTACAATTATAAATGAATCAAAACATTATAGACAAATTGTTATGTATAAACTTTGAAAAAAAGTAGGCCTAAGGCATATCTTGAGTTATAAATTTCCTTACCTTCATTGATCATTTCCAAGGCTATGTCTTTCCAGCACTTATCTATGTAAAGTCTATTTGAGTGTTGTTTGGGACGTTCGTCTTCTAAATACTTGAGAAATCAATTCATCGACATCCATGTTCACTGCGAGTTGTCAGCGACTTGACTGCTACCAGCGCCGGAAAACAAGTACCTATCAAAAGTTCTTGCTTGCCGGTCAGCGCTTGCAAGTCGGAACAAGCGTTGTCTCTGAACACACAAACTTGATACAAAGAAAACTTTTTCTCGCGCCGGTCAGCGCTGGCCAGCCTTATTAGCAAGCACTTGCAACCAGCTTTCTTTGTGAACCTAGGGTCACTTATTCTACTGACACTTCAGATTAACTAACAGTATATATACCGTATATATTTTTTAAATTGGCCAAAAATTTTAAAATATGTTCAATGTATACTGAATCGTCTAAAAACTTACCTACATTTTTTTTCAAAAAAACTTTTATAGCTTTTGAAATATTAAGCAAAATAAATCAGCGATTATTCAAGATTTCTACATTCCTGCTTAAGGGGGCGCTACCCTGTCCGCCATATTGAATCTGATTCCCATAAGAGCATTGCTACAGAACAAGTCATTTTCCCCCGTTAATTTGTGGAATGAATTTAAAAATTTGGTTCCATTTTGAAGAACTGTTATATGCGGATGTTGATTGCTGAATACATTTTCAAAGACCGTTTTATTGTTTTCATAAACGTATGATATAAATAGTAAACTTTATTAATTTTTTACTCAGTTGCAAAAAGAGATATTGCAAAAAACCTTAGCAATCAATACCCAAAATCTATTTTACTTTAAGAAAAAAAATACAGCTTTCGTTTTTTGACAAAAACAACGCAAAACTATGCTTAATCATGAAGGTATGTTTTGGTTATTTAACATTAAAATTGGTACCCAACTTTGCCGTTTTGAATGTAGGGAGCCGAGCCTTAATCAAAAGGAGAATATTCCCATACAAAAATTAATTTTAGTACTATTAATTCTTAATTTATTTGTTTGGAAGAAAATTAAGTGTTGTGCATTTCAAGGTTTTCTGGTTGCAATCTTTTTTTAAAAGCTGTGCAGTCAAAAGTATTTTTTAAACTAATATATCACAGTTTACCCAGACAAAAGCAAAGTTATTTATTTTTATCTGATATTTTATTTTTTGAAATACTATTTATGGCTTTCCAGATGCTAAAAAAAAAAAGAGTGATATTTCAAGTTTTATAAAAAAAATCAATCACGTTCTTAATTCAGTGAAACCAACATTAATCATACGAATACAATCAGAATACGAGTACAGACCGCAACGTGAACGGTTACTAACCCGCCGTTAGTCGGGACGTGAGAAAAATTCTCACATTTTCTGTTTTTTGATCCCCAAATGCAATCTAGCGGCATTGGGTTGAAACCATTCTAGGAGTTCCCCAACCAGGACATTAGGAGTGCTGTTATAGCAGAAACAAACGTATACCACTGGCCGTTTGCCTGGGGTAGTGGGGTGATGTAAGCTCGGTCGTGTCAGTGAGAAAAAAGTTCTACACCCGATTAGTCGTGTTGCCCTCGTTATGAGAATTTTTCTCTACTCCCGACTATTCACGTGTCTATTTTTTTAAATATTTTTGTTATTTCAGTAGTATTTTATAGTTATTTATTAGAATGTGTATTGTCCAAATGGGGAAAAGAATCTCAGTTGTTGTGTTGGTTGGACGTAAGACGCTTCTGAAGTCTCTGATAAATCCAGTGAACATGATGATGATGATGACCAGAATTCTGAAATCTGCTGCTCAGACATGGAAACACCAGATGATGATTATAGTGATAGAAGCATGGCAATGCCTGATAATTAATACTTCTTCAATGGTCGTTGACAATAATAATGTATATTTTAACAATATATGCCACCTACTCCTAAAATTGTTCCTCTACACCCAACTAACATACCATGTCACAGCGATATGACAAGAAGACATTTTTTAATGGATCTGGGAAGAGACTTTGATCTTTATAAAATCTGAAAGCCATGAAAAGAATTACAAATTCAAAAACGTAATTATTTCTGAAGCATTAGACCACATAAAATACTATTTATTACTTGTAATAGTCGTTTAATAATATCTAGTATCTTTTTAGAATTTAATTTTAATGGTTTGAATCGTGTTAGGTTGAAAGAATAAATAAAATAAAAAATCTCTACACCCGACTAATGGTGTTACAATTTGAGGCCCGACTAACGGCGAGTTAATACGGAAAATTACTGTACGATAAAATAAAACTTGACGACCACCAGAAGGTGCTAAAACATTTTAAAGTGTAATCGTGTTTTGTGATAGTATAGACTGAAAGAGAGGCCTTTGAAAATATCCCATGCACCCTGAAACTGCAGTCAGTGTATAGCGACTGGGAAAGGACCACTGAAGGTCAAATTATTAATTTAAAAGTGATCCAGGTAGTAGGATTTATAAAGAATATAATATTAATCATACATTTAATCATTATAGACCAATTGATTAAATCTGTGTATAAGGCCTTTTGTTTTAATTTTGAATAAAAGCTTAAGCTGGATCACTTATTTACTTTTTTTTTGGTTTAAGGCAAAAACTTTTGTGGTGTTTGTCATTGCCCGAAAAACTTTTATGTATGTACCTCCTATACATATCATAAGATAGCCCTGCAAAATGTCCATCAAACCAAAATAACAGCAATTTTTTTCTGTAAAGTCTTTACTTATTACCAGTCAGACTAATGAAGACAGAGAGTAGTATGACAAAGACGCCAACAACTATCAGATTTTTATTAAATACCCACGAAATTTAATTTTTGTAGTCATCATCACAAGTACAATGCTTCTAAACATAACATAAAAACCCCACTAAAGCAAGGTAAAAAAATAAAATCGACACACTTAACAAATAAATACCACTTATTAAAGTTGAAACAAAAAATAAATAACAATAGAAAGAACTATTTCAAATCTTCAAATTAGTTGACAAATAATAAACTTAATAGCACCATAGACATAAAACTAATGAATAACAAATAACAACTATACAATTTTGGAATTAAATAAATTTTTTGTATTTTTAACGTTCTGCTGTTTTGTACTTTAAGGCTAATGAAGATGGGACCTACAGTTTTACGTGGAATCCGAACCACAGCCAATGATGTCTCTTAAGAAACCATTTAGAAAATTATTCGGGGTCAATGGGAATTGAACCCGGAACTTTTCCATTGATGGTTGCCATGACAATTGATAAAGCTTTCACGCCTTAACAACCACGGCCATCGTGGCTTATGAATAAAATAAAATACTGACAGTAAAATGACTGTAAAACATTACAATAAATTATCAAAAAATCTAATACAGTAGAGTTACTTAACATGAACTTACAAATTTTATAGTTAATTTAGTTAACTAGTTGTTCTACAAAATTCTTATTTGTGAAAAGATTTTTGCAGTTAAAAAAAGAATATAATAAGATGAAATTTTTATTGAACTAACCTGCTATACAAATTTCACCATGAATGAAGGTATCAATGTATCAATATGTGGAAATTAATATATTATATACTAGGGGAAACCTCTGCAGGCTCCGCACGACAAGCCTGTTGGGACCTTCTATACACATAGTCATGAGAATCGTCAAAAAAGCTCTAGGATGCACAATTTTCGAGATATTGATGATTTTTGTGGAAAAACAATGAAAAATCTTTGCAATATATTCAAAGCCGAGAGAATAGCAAGTTTTTTCATGATATGTCACTCACTTATTTTACCAAATTTGTAAAAATCAAAATTCGACTTTGGGGGAAGAGCCCCCAGGGGCATATACACTTTACCGTTGTATAGTCCGAAACTGGCAAAGATGGTGTTTCCTAAAGAGATATTCGAGAATTTGCAAAAATGCTCTAGGAAGCACCGTTTTTGAGTATTGGCGATTTTTTTGAAAAAAACAATGAAATAGCTTAAAATCATTGCGATATAATAGGAATCCGACGGAATATAACATGTTTTTTTGCATTGAAAAACATATATTTTGACCCATCACTCACTTATTTTACCTAATTTGTAAAAGTCAAAATTCTACTTTGGGAGGAGAGTCCCCAGGGGCATATACACTTTACCGTTGTATAGGCCATAACTGGCAAAGATGGTGGTTCCTTAAGAGTGGTCGAGATAGTGCAAAAATGCTCTAGGACGCACTGTTTTTGAGCTATTGATGATTGTTTGAAAAAGCTCCAAATCATTGCGATTAATCGTATCTGACGGAATATAACGTGTTTTTTTGCATCGAAAAACATATAGTTTGACCTGTCACTCACTATTTTAAACATTCACTCTTGAACATTCTTAGTCTTCCAGTAACATTTCAAAACTCATTTACGTTGATCATAAAGATGCGCACGGTGGGAGTCACAGTTACGCAGGCACCTCCTCATAAGTTATATTTAAATAACTAAATAAAAGTTGTTTATATTGTTGGTATTTACATTCTCTGTTTTCTTAATTTTTCATTCATTGAGTAACAAACTTGTGTGAGAAAAGTGGGCTAGAAGCCTTGAAGAGATAGGGAATCCCACTAAAGACAAACCTGAAACTATAAAGGTTAGTCAACGCAGTCATGAGTCAGAACGGATTGGTGTGCATGGTGTGTTGTTCCCTTCCCTTTCTCACCCCCACCCCTCAACCGGTCTACCGCTCGACATCCGGACGCCTTGCACAACTCGAGGGTATTCCATAGCCACCAGACCCCTGGTACTATGTTCGTTCACACTCTATCAAAGGATACTGCGCATACCTATGACGTTGATCAAAAACCATATTTAACACATACTAAATGAGAGAATTAACAATGAGTTACATTGTTAAAAAACAGCTGTTTTAAATTATCAGCTGATGTAAATTATCAAACAGCAAAAATGTTTTCTTTTATTAAATATATCAATTCAAAATGAGTGTATATATGTTTTTTAGACACTCTACATATAGAACTATTTAACCATCACAAATTTATATGTAACTAGAAAAGATAATTTAAAAGGGGTTTTCTGTACTTTTTCTTGTAATTCTGATTGAAAATAACCATTTCAGAGACAAGAAACTGTAAGCTATACCTAAGTTCTTGTCTAATGTAAAAATATTTCACAATACACATATGCACAAAATTGACCACCTCTATTATTAAATTTTAAAAACAGCAAAGAGATATACAAAATCTGATCTCGGGATAATTATTTACCGTCATGGGGAACCTTAGAAAACCTATTTAAAAAGACCCCCCTCTCTCTCTTACCACCCCATGTCAAAAATGTACACATATGGCTTGTGCTACATCAAATTGAAGTCCTTTAAAAACCATGAATTTCTGTAGTAAGAAAATACAAAATTTTGAGATGGGGGACGGGGGTTTTAAAATTTGTAAATAGGTTTTCTAAGATTCCCTCTGACGACGGAATAACTATCCTGAGATTGGATATCTCTTTCAGTTTTTTTAAATAATAGAATAGTAAGTTTTCAAGAAATCACCCTGTGTACATATACCGGTGCGTAAGCTGGCACTTGAGCAAACCTCTACTAACCTGACTAAAAACATCAGTATTCCCGGCGGGTAGATAAACCAGTTCTTAAAACTTTAAAACACGCACAACAATCGAAAGCAAATTACCACAATAAGACTCAGTATTACTGAATATCCGGTACATCTCTGTTCAAGGATGAGGTAAACATCCACTAGTTTGATTGAAGGAAGAGTCACATTAGAAAACGGTGTGGGAGAAAATTTTTTTTTTCTCCACTTATGTTCTTTCCCCACACCTCCGGCCCATCGCGCCAGAGCGAGGTCAAGTGCCAGGATTCATGCCGATATCTGTACTATGAAACTAATACTAAAGTAAACTTATGATAATCAATGAAAACACCACAAAAGATGTACGTTTTATAAACCATCCGCCTATAACAAAAAATCTGAATTATGATAATGTTGCAGTGCTGCCTTGATTTCAACATTTGTTCACAGTATTTTGTATAGATGTAATAATTTTATAACAATTATGGGATGTAAAGAAACACAGCCAGATCGCTTAGTTTCCTAAAATTGTGAAAAAGACTTCTATACTATAAAAGGGTTAAAAACACCTGAACTGTGCCTTTTTCTATATTTACAAAAACTTTCCGAACATTAAACTACCTTTTTACTTCGGCTCGCATTAGGATGCCAAAGTATTGAAATCATGTGATCATTTTTATTGTCTGTTTTCCTGTAAACATGATATAAGCACTCACAGACGTAGTAGAAAACTTCAGGTGGTACCAACATCTTCGTAATTTTACTGCGGAGAGTTGAAAAGCTTTTGAGCTTTCTAGCATGAGTCGTAGCTCATCGGGGTCACGTTTTTCGGTCAAAATTTTGAAAATATTGGGTCAAAATTATGAAAATACAGTGTGGGGTATCGTTTTATATGTTTTTGGATACGGGAAAACCGATTTCGACAGTTAAAAAGTTGTAACACGTCAGGATCACGTTTTTGGATCAAAATTTTGAATATTCAGTATTGGGTATGTTTTTGGGTAAAAGAAACAGATTTTTGACAGTTAGAAAGTCGTAGCGCGTTGAGGTCACGTTTTTGGATCAACATTTTGAAAATACAGTGTGGGGTAACGTTTTATATGATTTTGGGTACAGGAAACCCGATTTTGCCAGTTAAAAAGTCGTATCACGTCGGGATCACGTTTTTGGATAAAAATTTTGAAAATACAGTGTGGGTTATCGTTTTATATCTTTTTGGGTACGGGAAACCCGATTTTGACAGCTAAGTCGTAGCGCATCGGGGACACTTTACCTCACACTGTATTTTCAAAACGTTTTATATGTTTTTGGGTACTACTTGAAACCTTCTGGGAAAAAAGCTTTGAAAGCAAATTCGAAAACAGTAATTCACCCACTTATTTTTTAACTAAATAAAAATAACAAATAAAAGTAATTTTTAACTTTAATTTTCTTTCAATTCGTGTGTTCTGTTTGGACAAGCTGAAGTCTCGAAAAAGTGTACCATCTTTTCACTAGATTTAGGTATGCAAAGATGATAAAGTGATTATGTCACACAGAAAAAAATGTATCGTACAAACATTAAAGAGTTTCATTTCAATTTCATCAGAAGTTTTTGAGTTGAATTCTCTTTATAATTTGGTATACATTTCTGACAAATATAAAAGTTACAAATAATTATAAAAAAGGGACACCAAGTATATATAGAATCTTTATTTTTAATATTGTATTGTCACAGTTTGTCAATAATAAAATACATTTATGTAAAAAGTGACTTTATATACCAAATAGCACATTTTTTACCAGCAAAAATTTTTAATAATAAATCACAATAATCACTTCACTTAATGTATTTAAAATAGTTTTTATCAATACAAATTATATAATATATCACAAAATATGCATATAAATCTCAAAAAATAATAACAAAAACAGACCATTTGCTCTCCAATACAACTGAATACTGTTTATTATAAGAAAAACTATTTTTAACTGCTTTCATTGTTGTGCCTTAGTCAGACGCTTAGCACCGCGACCAGGTGGGCCTTTAGGCTTTTCAAATTTTGGTCGATGTAAATTTTTCTTTGGGTGGATTTCATCTTGCAGGAACTCCTCTGTTAATTCTGAACCAGAATCTATTTCCAACTGAAACCATATATACTCTTTTAAACCAAACACTGTTTAAAAATATGTTATATATAACTAGTTATAAATACCTACTAGAACAAAGTGGACAATATTGTTGGCAAGTAGAATTGCAGTTAGATGTATAATATAAGTGCGTAATGAACGGAAAATTTTGTTGTTGTTACATAAAAGGTGAATGTTTCATATCAAAGGCCAGTTAATAACATACAAAAGAAAATAATTTTTATTAAAAAAAAGTATAAAACTGTTTCCTTTTGGAGTACACAATTTTTATATTTTTTCAGCAAGAAAGTCAAGATTTATTTTTGACAAATTGTGAGGGTTTCGTATTTTAATTACAATTCAGTAATATAAATGAATAAAAAAATTATATTTATTTAAGAACTACCTAGTACCTGCGGCTTCGCTCGCAGATGTAATGGTATAAATAAAAGAACTTTTTTGTAAATATTGCCACACCATTACAAGCAGTTAAAAAACAAAGAATATTATTATTATATTGTAAATTATTAGCTATTATCCTATCAATAAACTTTTAAAATCCCGTTTTCCACAAGTTTGTTACTCGTAACTCCCGAACGAACATAAAAATTACAAATCAGGTTTTGAGGTGTATTTAAAATTTATGAGTACATTTCACATTATTGCATATTGTTTTAATGGTTGAACCAGCGTATACGGTAAATTAAAACACAGACGATCTGGTCAAAGTGGTAAGCTTTCAGTTGTTTTATTTATAATGATTGTGTGTCGTGTCCGTTCACAAAATCCTAATTTTGTCCATAGTGTTTTACAATTTTTCATTTTTAAATAGGACTCCTAAATATTTCCGGGGTAAAAAGTAGCCTAGATTAATCTCTGAAAAGTCCTCTACATGCAAATGAAAGTTTCGTAAAAATTGGTTCTGCCATTCAGACAAACAGACAGACTGATGGAGGAAAAAAATTAAAAAATGCATGTTTAGGTTTTGGTAAAGTGTGAATAACCATATGAGATTAGAAAAAAGTATTTATTTTGAAATCGTGGAAAGACACTTCAATTTTATTTATATTTATAGATAGTACAATAAATAACAAAACTTTATTTATACCACTATTAACTTATTATAACTATATCAATAATAAATATGTTTGCACTTATGTTGTAAAATAATAATAAATTATATTTGAAATACAAGTTATTTGAACAATCAACTCCTATAAAAGCGAGTGAACGTACCTATGTACATACGTTCGTACGTGAGTAATTTATAATTAAAAGCTGATTTCACCCATCATCTGTAATACTTAAACAAACCCAGCATAGATTATACTTTGAGGTTATGTTACAACTTCAATTATTTTATTTTTATTTTTTGGTTTAACGTCCTGCTGTTTTGCACTTAAGGCTAATGAAGACAGGACCTACAGTTTTACGTGGAATCCGAACCACAGCCAATGATGTCTGTTAAGAAACCATTTAGAAAATTATTCGGGATCAATGGGAATTGAACCCAGAACTTTTCCATTGATGGTTGCCATGACGATTGATAAAGCTTTGATGCTTTAACAACCACGGCCATCGTGGCTTCTCAATTATTTATAATTTCTTGTATAATATAACAACTGATTTCACCCATCATCTGCTAAAACAAAACCTAGCTTAGATTATACCTTTGGGGTTATATTTACAACTTTAATCAATTAAGTCTTGTAAAGTTGATTTTCTTAAAGTATGAGTTAAAGAACTAATATAGGCTTTAATAAGATTTGCTTTGTCTGCCTGTGATTTTTCAAGGGGGTTTACTAGTTTTTTTATAAAAACTCGATGGAATTAACAAAATAATGAAAAACCACAAATACTATAAAACAAACTCACTGCTAAAAATGCTATTTCAATAAGTTGTTTATACAGTTAACGTAGTTTACAGCTTAAAGCTCAACGTCACACAAAGTTATTATAAGTAATGAAATCACAAAAATAATTCAATCTGAAGGGTGATATTTAAGTATGGAAATGGCTTTAAACTGCATAACTAAGAGGTATTTTGAGGAAGAAAGAAATGTGGTTCTACATGGTAAAAAATATGCACTATGGTGTTTTTAATTTATTCGTCATATTATTAATTTGAACATAATTTTTTTTAACTCTTTGAGCACAGAGATTGGGAAAACTCCCAATCTGATTTGTTTCCACCTGGAAAGCCAAACCTCTACTACTTAAAAATAAAGCTGTGTGCAGTATTCTGTGTAATAGAGCTTTTCACTTAGTTGCTTCAAATTGGATCTTCTGCTGCAGGTTACTGTCAGTACCATGTACAGTTCGAGCAAACTAGGAGTGCACTTGGCCTAATGGGCGAGTCATCCCTTCTACAGTCTACTTCTCCTTAAACCTGCCTTGGCGGTACAACCAATTCCACAAAAAAATAGGTCCACAAATAACATTTAACTGAGGAAATAGACAGCGCTCACATTCTTATAACTTTACGTACTTGCTTACAACCTTTTTATAAAAAAGTATTTCACATTTTAGAGAAAACTATGACAAATATCTATAAATAAGTAAGGTTTTGTTTCATATAAAATTATAAAATGTTATAACTGTGATGCAAAATTTTACAAGTTTTTTTTATGCAAGTTTTTTTTTAAATAAAAGTGATGACAACAATAATGTTCAAAGCGAGAAATTTTTGTATTTTTAGGCAAAAAGAAAACTTTCTGCGAGAAAGTTGTTGATAATTAGTGGAATTAACTTTTTTATTTGAAACAATTTTCTGTACGACCTTTTGTTTAGTCAGGAGGAAGGTAATTCCTGTAATTAATACATTTGGTGCTTGTTTGACATTGATTTGGTGGTTCATTGTTTGACATTGACATTGACAACCCTTGGTTCACATATTTCCAGTATAAAAAACTAACAAAAAACTAAAATAAACTAACCCGAATTCGTAAAATGTTTCTGAATATTTTAATTTATTATAATGCATAGAATCCGATCCTGTATTATAGCACGATAAGGTTTTTTTTGTGACACTTGTATATATTTATAAATAAAACAACTAATTTTTACACGTCCTGTTCACTAAGAAAAATGTGTTTATCACTTTTATTTGCCGTTACATTACAGTGACAAACTAGGGTGTACAGTATAGAACAGAGGTCTATTTTTTTTTTTATTGAGGTTGTACTGGTGACGTTGGACACAACAAACACAGCGTGGGGACCGGGCCTTACTTCCCCTCTCAGGATGCATTGCTGGCGTGAGGAATCTGTACTTTTAAGGATTTTTCCAGGCTCTTCCATTCTAGAAAGTGTTTGCGATGCTCAGCGCTGATTCATGTTGCGGTAAATATCTATAGTTTTTTGTGGAGAAAACCCTTCTTTTGCCAGATGACTCATATTTGACTTCAAAATGATGCACTTTAAACAATGAATCATGTTTTTAAATTTACTCCACATTAACTACTAACGTTGTTGTCACTTACTTTTGTTTTTGGTTTTCATGTACAATAATGTTTTGCATATATTGTTTATTTTCAATGTACAATATTTCTTTTACATCCTTAGGAAGATTATGATCAAGTTTGAAAAGTTGAAAACCCAGCATGACTGTCAGATGAAACAATTTGCTGCTGCAAACTATCTGAGATACTTGCAAGTCCCTGGGTCGTCACAACCAAAACTATTGGCATTATTACAACTAATGCCTTTAACATCATAAACACGCTCATTAGAGTAGAGTATATGTCGGTTGTTACTCCTTCTTCTGTGTTAACTTGATATTTCGAAGCAACAGTATTTTCAAGATCAATAACATCACTTATTTTTTCAGACATCCACCTGCTGATCCTACAAAAGAGCAAGCAGACTGATGGTTTGGTCTTGGTATATTCACAAGACTCTGAAGGAGTGAAAACAGAGTCATTATTCTCATATTTCGGGACCTCGACCTCTGCTTTTTCTTTCATCCTAAAAAACTTTGCAGTCTTCGTCCTTTAGATTCTTTTACTACCTTCTCTTTTTAAACTTTTGTTTCAAAGCTCCAGATTTATGTTTTCAGCTTGAAATAGTCTCTTGCCTTGACTCTGTATCTTACAATCTTTTCTAAAATTCTAATTTTTTTATGCCATACGATAATATCTCCTTAGTCACGTTTAGCTACTAAATTGCAGTTTAAAACTACTGTAGGCTACAATTAAAACTTAACAACTATATTACCGGGTGTTTCGGCCCACACAATCCTCTCAAAAAAACTCAGTGAGGAATGAAACAAAATTTCCCCATTAAATCAATCTATTCAGTAAGACTCCCAGAAAGTGGAATACATGGTGTTCCTGAAATGCTAAGTAATATTAATTTCTTAAGTGAAAAACTTTGATATGGGCCCCTTTGCTCCTTAAGACCTCTTGCGCCTTGTGTGCCCAGTTATTAAAACGGCTATGTCAGACAAGCATTTTGTTGTGATTTAGTTAGGCATATTTGCAAATATTTATTTCTAGTATTTTATTAGATAAAAATCACTTTTTTATGTAATTAGGATCATAGATTTTTTGGTAATCAAATGTTTTGTTGGCTTACTGTACCTTTTCTGAAAATATAAAATAATTTCTGCGTTTAGAATAACTTCATATATTCCGTCATACCTTAAATTGCACGACTGATCCATTTTTCTCAATACTAACCTACTACATTCACTGAACTATACATTCACTGAACTATACATTCACTAAACCACAAACTAATACTGCAGACAAGTTGTAAACAAAAATAAAGTAGAAGTAGTGCATCAAAACATAAATAGCTGACAATGCTAAAGCATAGAGTAACCATTAGCTCTTGCCGTGGTCAAACAACACTGTGCATTGGTTGAATAAAGACGCTCCTGCACTATGTTTAATTAAGTATGGAGTCCAACAAATGTTTCTAAAAATTGCTGATAGAGTTGCAAATCAATTTCGTCTGTCTGCTTAGTCGAACGCAATATAAACATTCATACCAGCCTGAGTGAAACATCAAAACATAACATTGACGTTCATACCGTTGAGGTCACGCGATGCGCGGGCGCAACAATGATGTTCATACCAATCAAGAGGTTAATTAATATTTCCACTGATTGAAAATTTATGAGCTTGTTTTCATAATTTTTCAACACCCTGAATAATTACAATATTAATTTTAAACATATTTTTACCCCAAAAAGTTTTTAATTCCAAGACAATTTAAAAACTGTAACCTAAAAATTATGTTTTGCTTTACATTCAATTTCTCACAACTTTCCGGAGTGTGAGTGTAGGTTAGACCCCCCCCCCCCCCCCCAGTAGTTCAAGTGTCCCATCCAGGACCAAAAACTGTTTGGCCATCCTTCACTATACCTTTTCTGTACTATGAGAAAGTAATAACTTATAAAGAAAAGATGTAAATAGGCCTGCTGTCTTTCCTTATGTTAAAAGTTGTTTGTTTTCAAAACAAAAGATTACAATTAGCATAACTATTAATTACATACAATGTAAAAGAACACAAAATACAACCAAACAAGACAAGTCAAATCAATCACGTACTGTTAAGCAGCACTAGAATGGAATGAATCAAAAACTCCACTCAACAAAATGACATAACTATTCACTGAGAGTGCAAGACAAAATTCTGAAGGAGCGGTATAGGGAGGAGGGAGGGGTAGCTGGAAGGCTCTTTCCCTTTCAGCGCTCACAAGCACGCACATTATCAGAGCCTAGTCTGCAAAATTCCCATGTCTAGCCACATACTCTGTTTTCCATCCACGCAATGCTATGCTACTTTAAACTCTTACTTCCATTTCATGGTTGAGGTTGTTTGGTTTTATAGTCTGTTAAATATTTATTTTTTTAGTTAGTGGTAATATAGGTTGTAGTACTATATACAGCTTGTATCAGGTTGATAATTGATTAACAACTCACCTCTAGTTCAGCCCTGTTTTAAACATTGTGATGATATAAATACCCTCCATCAATAAACAGCACATAAGTAAAAGTTGCCTATTAATAAGGTAAGTAGTTTTTCTGTTAGGCCTACCTCAAACAGAAACTTTCCCCTATATTATATTAAAAACCAAACCAAGAGTAAATAAAAATGTGTACACAAATCAAAAGAGTACTAAGATTTAAAAATTAACTTTACCTTTTTCTCTACTTTGAGTCCTAATACATTTTCTATATTGTCAAGCAATGGAGCTTTACAACTTGAATATAGCATTCTTTCTTTTATCGAACATGAGTAGCCTGGCATTGAATATATAAATACTGAAACATAAAATATAATATACGATATAGTAACAACAAAACTTTCAATTTAAACACAAGCAATTTAAAAATACATACATCTTTGAATTAATTCTATAATGGTTTCTCAATAAGACAATCAAGAGTCTTAAAAATAAAACCTACCTAACACCCGACCTAACCTAACCTAATAAATAAATATTCATTATTGTTGGCCTTAGAACATACATTTTATAATATAATAAATCTTTTGGTTGATTATGATTTAATTATTTGTACCTACATGTTTCAAGCCACATTTGTAGGCTTGGGCCACTTATTCAGGCCAGGTAATAATGTCCACCTATAAATAACTGAAAACACTGAATGTTCACACGCTCTAAACTTTGTAAACCGTTTAACGAAATATAGACTTATATAACTTCTTATTACATTTAACATCTTACAATCTAAATTTTATTTTCATTAGTTCAGGAGCCTTGTGATTTTTAATTTGTAATTCGTAGTAAATTATGTTGGCCAATCATAAGCGTGATTGCTTTCGTGGGAAGGCAGTACCTTGAGAAAGATGTCCGATAGTTGGGCAATTTTACATATCTTGTGCACAATTTTAAATTTTTCTTAGCTTATCGATGCACATGTTAGATTTTTGCCAAAGACCTTTTGTACATATAAGAGTTGATTCTTTCAATAAACCATATTTGATTTTCTATTTAAAACTTGATTTTCTCGTATTTGAATTTATTCTAGCACGTTCCGCTTAAATTTTGGTATTACTCGGCCTATCGGTTCCTGATTTCTAACATAAATATTTGTTTGTAAACTTTGGATCGGGTTATATTATAATTTTCTAAGAAAGATACACTATCTTTAATTTGTTTTGAGGTGGGAACTATGGGTCTAAAATGTCGGGAAATAATTTTAATAAAATTTTGTAATGTTGAAAGTTAGGTTGTTTTGAGTTTCTACATGTTCCTAGGTGTTTCACTTATTTACCGCTAGGATGCGTGTGTGTCAACCATCGACTACAGTTTGAATGGAATTCCTCAAATCTCCTCTCTCAATTAATTATTTTTTTCTTTTCTTTACATTTTGTATATTTTGAATTATTACATGCCTTAATTGAACATGTAACTTTAATTCACATGCTTCATACCGTTTTTAAAATTATTTATGTGTTCTTACATTAGTTTGTATGCCCACAAATTATTAATTTAATTAATTATTAGTTTAATATAAATTTAAATTTACTGTATTATTATTTTATATAAACATACAACAGCCTTCACTAATTGAAAAAAAATATCCAAATGATGGACAGATTCTTTATTTAAATGGCATGGTTACAGATTACGCTATGTGAAATACAAGTTCGATATGGACATATCGTTAATTTGAAAAAATGTTTAACCCTTTCCACTCGAGTGTCGGGGCAGCCCCGCACTCTACTAATCCGCACGAACTCCTATGTCGGGCGAACCCCAAACTCGCTATGACAACGTTCTTTGATTGCATTTGAACGGACGTAGTTACTTTGATGACCGCTATTATTAAAGTTTGAGATGTGCTGCTATCTGTGGAATTTTTTTAGGACCATTTGAGTTCAGTATCTGTGGTAAATAAATCTTAGAAAATGTAATGTTTGCCGTCTTTGGCCGCTCTGTAAACAGCTGCCTGCTGTAGCCGTAGTTTGGTTTCTACTTACTACGCAGTGTTTTAGTGAGCTTACGCGTTGTTTAGTTTTGTTGTACTAGGTTATCGCGTGTAATTTCACAGTTTATTTTTTAATATTGTTCATTTTACAATGATTGTTGTGAAATAAAATGAACAAAGACGATGGCAGTTACAAAATGGCGGGAGTGGCGACAGAACTTTTGTTTCGAACCTGAATGATTCCAATATTACCAATAAGTTTTGAAAAAGCTTTACTTACTAGTATTGACCTAAATAATGCTGTTGCTAAGCAATAAAATAAATAGTTGAGGCAATTTTGTACAAGTTGGTGTCCTAACTAATTTTTTTCATAAAAACCAATTTTTTACGAAAAACTTGTTTTTCAATTATAACTTTTTTTATAATGTATTATTGTGTCTAAAACATGTTTAAAACACTTAATTTTGTTTGTAAGGATATAGACAACAAATATCAAGCAACAAATATAGGTCTTCCCATTGAAAATTTGTTCAAAATTCTGGTTTTTTACGGTTTTTTGTTACAAATTTCTATTTTTTTCAACAAATAAAAATTTAAAAAACATACTTAAAAATAAAAATATATGTTTTATTTTATACCAATCTATACTTTAGTCATAGAAGAAACTAATTGGAGTGGAAAAGGTTAACAAAACTATCAAATTTTTATTAGCCTACAGTTTTTTGAATACCTTTTATTCAACTCCCGGTCTTGGTCTATGTTTTTTTCACTTGTAATTTAATTAAATATCCCTTGCTGAGAAAGGAAGTGTGTAAGTGGAAAAAAAAAAAAAAAAATAAAAAAAATAATAATAATAATAGTAACACCACATTAAGCTGCGAAATAAGAATTGAGATTGTCTTCAATGTCGTATACACAAGGTATTCAATCTGTTAATTCAATAATTGCAGTATAAACCGTACAAGTGAGATAACATCGACCAATATCGGTAGATATCAGGGTAGCTCAG
>JAGFPH010000255.1:350988-378235 GCA_018207615.1 Philaenus spumarius | reverse complement strand
TTCAACTCCCGGTCTTGGTCTATGTTTTTTCACTTGTAATTTAATTATAGTATTGATTCAAAAAGAAAATTAAATGCAACAAACATTGTTTCAAACATTGTAATTTTTATTTCAAAATAACCTGTTTTCAACCCCACATAAACCCTTTTGAAAATGAACACATCCTAAATTAATGCTTTTGTTGCATGAAATATTGGTTCTACTTAAGAACTATAACACAAAGTTTCATGTTCTATTAAACTACTGTCTCCTTACAATATCTGATTTCGATATGATCAAAGAGATGTATTACATTATACTACATCACATGTTTTGTTAAAAAATTTCTGGAACAAACTTACCAACTGACTCCATATAATCTCCTTCGTGAGTATGCTTGAAAGTGTATAAATGGTATCTTGCCTCTTCATTAGGAACAAGGGATGGTAACTGGGACAAACTGACATTATCTGCTTTAGCTAGGAGGATCTGTTCATCTTGAATATCTACAAGGAAAACAAAATTGTCATTTCAAACGCTCTTCAAGGTTATTTTGAAATGAATCTTATTACCCACTTTAAAAAATATTCAATTCTAGAACTGATAGGAGTTGTAAATTACGACTCATTTGAACGTTTGTGAAGGGATAGAGTCGTAATTTACGACACAATAATCAGCTGTTGATTTGCTCAGCTTCTGCTAACTATATCTCAATGAAAGTTAGAATAATCAATTCTTAAGTTTATATCCTCCATGTCTATAGTAAAATAATTGTTAACGGCTGGCAAGCGACAGCACGTTACAAGTTGAGTTATAGTTAGTTTGTATTCTGACCAAAAAGAAAGCCAATGTCATGCGCTGCACAGCTAACTGTTCAGTAGAACTAATGCTATTAGTTTTTATGAAATAACTATTTTTGTTGATGTATATAACAGTATATTTTATGTGAGTGCGAGGATCTATTCTTTTGTAATGAAACAGTGAACATTTTTTACATTTGACTTGTCTTTCTAATTTAATTTGTATTGAAGCTACAGGGAGTGAAAGTGAAAAATATCTCTTTGTGAAATAAAAAATGACTCATTTACCAAGGAATAACATTTTATGGATACAGATTGGTGCCTTAGTTATAATAGTATCATGTTCTACAGTTAATTCTGAAAAAAAATTATATATAAAACATTGTGATTTATCTGTATAATATATTTTTTATAATTTGTTAAATCGACAGCTGCATGAAGTGTTAAAGTCGAATTTCATTCTGGGAATTTAACTTATCAGTTCTAGGGTAAACTAATTAATTTGAAAGATGCTGTTTGTTAAATAAATTTTAATAGATTAATAACTTCTTCAATTATTTTTGAAGAGATTTAAAGCGACATAATTATCAGCCAAATATTAGTTAGATCTACAATCCTACTCAGTTCGTTCCTTTTAAACCTGTCTCAACAGATCTGTTGCCAACTTATTAAGGGTCTGCTGTAGTGGCGGCCATCTTGGATTTTTATCCCATATGAGCAATGTTAAATTCCAACCATTTATTTCGTTTACTTTTTATCATAAAATTGTTTGCAAGGTCTCATTTTAAGCACAGTCACAATACGCATCCGTTTTGCACTTTACATTTTTTTAAATGCTTTTGATTTGTTATGTAATTGACATTTTGTAAGTACAAAGTTTGAATTTTTTTCCTAACACAATAAAAAATTAATAATGAAATATAAGTTGCAAGCCGGATCCGAAATTTTATAAAGAATATTCAGTTTTTCTTTCAACAATCAATTACAAAAGATTGACTTATAAAATGGTTTGAAATGAGGTAATGTCAAAGCGTTCAGCTGCAAGAAATTGCACTGTTTGTATAGATAGGGATACAGTGAGAAGCAGTTGCGTTTCCGGTTGCTTTCTCGTTTACTGAAGCAGACCCTTAAGGATTAAGTTTTCACTGCCATGATATGTCACTACTGGTCTAATAATCTCTAGATACACAAGAGAAAGCCCTGACCGAATCATCACTAATTTTTTCATTTCCGACTAAACTAGAGGGTTGAAATTAAGACTAGTGTTCCTTACATGCTAATTAGAAAAAGCAGAGGTTTTGATTTTTTTTTTAATGGGTTGAAAATGGGGTCATACAAAATACAATAAACATTATTTGTTTCTACTTTCTTTAGAAGAGTAATTAATACTTGCATTTCAATGACTTGTTAGCAAATTTCCATAGGCAGGGTTCATACAAGTTTTTCAAAAATAATTTCCATGACATTTCCAGTACAATTCCAGGACAAGACCTTGATTTTCCAGGACACTTAAACCACACAATTGTACGGTAAGTAGTATTTTTTAGATACAGCTCTTGAACGAAAAATACATGTCATAAAAAGTAATGAGATTAAAATCAAACAATGTTTTTTTTTTTTTTTAATGTCCCCAACCTAACACTGATTTTGGAACTTAAGAAAATTATTTTACAGAATTGTCAAGGACTGATGTTACTGATGAACTGTAATTTATATTTTAAATAATTGCATAATTGAAATACGTGAAGTGAGAGTTAACTAAAGAATATATGAAATTGAGTCATTGATACATTGTTTCCTGGATGGGGTTTGGCCAATTGTTTACATATATTTTGATTGAAAACAATTTACATTATTGAATTGCTCAACAAAAGAGGAAATTTGTGTAATCTTTAGGTTGTTAACTAACATGTTGAGATAACCTAAACATTACAAAATAGACACCATCACAACAACAGAATCTAATTAAGTTAATTTGTCAAAAATTTTCTCAACTGTTGATTGTTTCTTTTATAGAAAAACTTGAACAACGTGTAATATTTTGAAAAACCAGCTTCTTTGATTCTATTGTACGCCTCAATCATCTTCCCATATATATGTTTAAAATTTAACGGTAAGACTTTATCCATTGGTGGAGAAAGTCTAACTATTAAATTTCAAAATTACTATAGTATGAATTTTCAACAACCTGCATTCTCTCATCTTAAATTGTTATTAGGTTTGAAACGGTCAAAACTAGTTACATGTACGCATGGTATACATACTCAGATCAGTAAATCAAATTTAGAAATGAAATCAGTATTTTGGAATAGGCGGAAAAATTCCAGGACAGAAACCTAATTTTAAAGGACATCACAGAAAATTAAAGGACAATTCCAGGTTTTCCAGGTTCTCCAGGACAACAGATGAAATTCCAGGTTTTCCAGGACGCGTATGAACCCTGATAGGAAAGATAAGCTATTACAGCTATTATGTTGAGACCTAAGGTCAAGAATGGTCAACGAGCACGGATCATGATTCCCAGATCATGTATTGAGGAGTCATGATTCGTGCTCATTGACCATTCTCGACCTTAGGTCTCAACATAGAAGTCACTGTAATAGCTCATCTTTAATATGGAAATTTGCTAACAAGTCAATGAAATGCAAGTATTACTCTTCCTAAAGAAAGTATAAACATTAATGTTTAATGTAAGAATGAGAAAATTATGTGTTCGCACTCTAATAAGACGCATTTTACGTCTGATTTGATCCAAATTTTGTAGTCACTCGGATGAGTTTGTTAGCAAAAAAATCAAACAACCAGAAGCACATGTTTTTACCGAAAGAACCAATTTATTTAGATTTTTCGTACTAGAATGAATCCGTTTTTGGGGTTATATCTACAAAAAAATATTGAAGATTATACAACACATTTGGTTTTTTTACACGACTTATAGTCTGTCTGGTTCCCTAAAAATCAATAAAAACGTAAAATACCCAGTTCAAATCCACGTGGGGGATTTTACCATGAGGCATTTTCTGATCAGATGCCAAAGGCTAGGATGCAAACTCGTGAAGCAAGTTTTTCCTCTGCAAGCGGAACAAAATAACATGTGAGCCAGGGCTGCAGGCAAACAATTCTACTAATATATTTCGTACATGTAGTTCGCCATTCAGGGCCTTCATGACTACTCAATAAACTTAAATTTGGAAATTCATTCAATTCACGTTTGTGGTTCAGCTGTGTGATCGAATTATTTTAAAAGTGGGTAATTTCCTACATTCAATAAAAATTAATTTCCCTAACTTCACATAAAGCTAGAGATCTGAAATTTAGCCTACTTGCTAAGTGATAAATAGAAAAAGTAATTCACTTGAATTTTTGATTACCAGCATTGTAAGGGGAGAACATAGTAAAACTATCCACACACAATAAATATACATTTTTTTCTAATTTTTCACAGGGCCAGATAGAAGAAATTCCGCACAATGTTGTTAAGTGATAAATTAGAAAAGTAAAACATTATAATTTTCATTACTTGAGTGTAATGGAAAATAATCGGTAAAACTATCTCAAAAACAAAAAATTCTTATAACTTCTCATTACACTAAAGAACTGAAAGTCAGTACACTTGATTCAAGTATTACACACAAAAATTAAAGCACCCACACTTTGAATAATTGCATCTAAGGGAAGAAAATGTTAGAAATACAGTCAATAATAACTATTCTAATAATAAAATAATTATTAAAATTTATAGATATTAGTAAGTCATTAATATTTAATATTGTTAAATGTCAACATTCATTAATTTGCCGAAATAGTATTGAAACTTTCACAATACATTTACGATTGAAAAAATTAATAATTCTATTACAGCGTAAATAGAAAGATAATGTTTGCATACAACTTGAGTAATTCTGTTAGTGGTTTTATAAATTTTGAATTTAGTTATGCGGCTTATTAACATACATCTTATTATTTTGTGCAAAACAAAGTATACTCTGTTCCCAGCACATATGCTTCACCTTACCTCCTAAATTTTATTGTTTTTTTATTTTTATTTAGGAGCCAAGGTAAAAAAACATAATAACATCTAAAAACAGTTTCCAAATGACTAAAAACAGGATATGGTCTTTCCTGATCTTTCTAGAACTGTAGAAAAAGTGTTGAGAGTTTTCAAGATTAACATTATATTAAAAATGCTCAATTTATAAACTCCCTAAAAAAGCATTTAAATATCTTGTTATGTTAGATATTTTATTTAACCCTCCAAGTGGCATGGTTAAAGCTAAAACTGAAAAGCCTGTTTTTAGCGATTTGCAAGCATATTTTTAAAAATTCGCCAAAAATAGTAAATGAACCCCAATCCAAAAGTGTTCCATAGCTTTTTTATAGAAGAAACTTCAAAGAATTCAAATATGCCACTAAAAATTAGTTTCTTTTGAAATTGTAAAAGTTATAAGCTTAGAAAGCAAAAAATGTTTAGTAACGGAAGGAAAAAAAAACAACTTTATGCCTACATAAAAAATAGTAAAACATTTTTGTAATTTTTTTCAAAATACACAAAAGTTTTATAATTTAGTTTTAAATAGAAATATGTAAAAATATATTTCAATTTCACAATTGTTTAGTTCAAAATAACACTTTGAATGTTTTTACTACATAACCTGAAAATCAGACTAAGTTCGAAGTGAGTAGGCCTAAAAAATTTTTACTTCAAACGATGTTTTTTTTATACCAAAAATTCGAGAATGAAATGTAGAATCGAATAGCATTCTACCCAGTTTCAAATAACTTTACATTTTGTAGTGAAAAATCAAAATATCATAGCGGCAATTTAACCTAAAACCTTATTTCTAGGCTATGTTATTTCTCAACTTACCGTTTTATTAGAACACTGTTATAAGCCTAATTTCACTCAAACACAATCTACACTTATTTATTTATAACTAAAACACAATATAACACTATTTGATAAACTATAAACACTTTCAATTCTCTAAAATATCAAGACGAATAAAACTTACAAGTGAACACTTTGAGATCAGAGTGTAAAATGGTTAGACCGCTTCGTTTAGATTATGTCTGTGCCAACTAAATTTCACCTAAATTATTTGAACTGAACATAGAATAAACGTTGGAGTTTTTTCTTTAAAACAGTATATTAAACATCTTATGAATAAATCGATTTCTGATAGTAAAAATCGATTTACAAAATGCTTCCTTATTGGCCCAATCTTAGACCAATAACAAGCCTTTATTCTAAATTCTAGACTCATAACCATAATCTAGTCACAGATGATTTAAAAATACCATTTGAAAGATAAAAGTCTAATGAATCCAATGCTGTGATGATCTTTGTGACAATTGACAACTGTGAGGAGTTGCAGGCCGTTCAAAATGATGAAGTTTTACGTTCTTTACATCGCGATGTCGCACGGAAAACAGCTGTTTGACATTCTACAATTTTGAAACGATGATTACGTATGTAAATATACGTTTTACAAAAAAGTTTTAAATACAAAAATTAAAGTTTAATTCATTTTCTTTCCAACGGTGCCAGTTTTATTACGATTGGCAAATTCTAAGTGAACTAAATAATCGAAAATTCAAATGTATGCAAATTCTCGCTAATTGTCGAAATAGCTGCGTCTTGCGCCTGAGAGAACGTCACTTTGGGCAGTCTGCCACTGGGAGGGTTAACTGCCATCATAGTCCTAATTTTTCAGTCACTTGATAAAGTATATTAAAAACAATTTGTTTTTTAAAATATATTTCCAAACTGTCTACAAACGAGAAATAGTTAGCATAGTAACGAAGGAAAAATAAAATTATTATTACTGTATTTTTTTTCCGCTCTAAGTGTGTAAGCGGGGGAAAAAAAATAACTCCACTGTAAGCTGCAAAATAAGAATTAAGATTGTCTTCAATGTCATATACACGAGGTATTCAGTCTGTTAGTTCAATAATTGCAGTAATAATTGCAGTTGTTCAAGTGAGATAACATGGACCAATATCTGGAGCGATCAGGGTAGCTCAGTTGGCACAGAGCATAACAACGGAAACGTAAAGGTCCCGGGTTCAATTCCCGGTCTTGGTCTATGTTTTTTCACTTGTAATTTAATTGAAAAATAAAAGTGTAAGAATGACTTTCATACAACTGTTTTATAAACAACAGCCTATACAGTCCCGATAATTCGAGGTTCCATGTCATTCGAGCTGGACTTTTAATGCAGATGATGATCCTTCCTCTTTCTGTTATAATGATTTATCGACCCCAAAACAGAACAATGCAAAATACCAATTTCCGATTTTATAGAAAACAAGCAATAAAACTTAATTTAAAACTTAACTGCTAAAGTCTACAAAAGAAAACAATGGCCAAATACAAACATGCATTAATTTTATAAAATATATTGGTTAAAAATACTTTTAATGCAAAGACAACAGTATGCAGCAAAAAGATTGCTCGAATACAATTTGCCCTAATTTTATAAACTACCAGTGTAGTATGTAGTTTTAAATAAAACGGCAAAAGGTAACATCTTCAGAATAAAATTTGTGCCAATTTTAAAAGTCAAATAAACATTAAAACATAATTAAAACAAAATGGCATATGTCCATAAAAGAAAATCTCCTGTCAATTTTTCCTACCTAAAAAAAAGGTTCCTAAATGTTATAAAATGTAATTTAAAACACAGAGGCAATTAAAACAACGTCCAAGTAAGATTACCTCTAAGTTTATGAATTTAATTTAAAACAATGGTAAAATTTCACGAAGAAAACAATGCCCAAATTTAAGATTATTTAATAAAATATATGTGATAAAAGGTAGTTTAAAATATAACTGTGAAAGTTGACAAAAAACATTGTTCGAATAAGATTTGCTCTAATTTTACAAAATTCCAGCGTAAAAACTTAATTTGAAACAAAACTGCAAAAACCCGCCAAAGAAAGCGACCGAATATAAATTATGATAATCTTATGAATTACCCAGCATTAAAATATTAAACACAATGTTCAAAGTTTGAAAAATAAAATAACTTCTGAATTCGATTTGTGCTATTCAAATCACAATGGTGGAATTTGAAAAAAAAAAACACTCTTTGAATAAGATTTGCCCTAATTTTATGAAATACCAGTGTAAAATATAATTTAAAACACACGAAAACAACGTCCGAATAAGATAATATACACGAATTACAAGTGTTAAAACATAATTTAAAGCACAATAGTAGAAGTTCACAATAGAAACTAATACTATTTGCACTAATTGTATGAGTTACCAGCACTAAAACGTAATTTACAACATAACGGAACAAGGAAACAACATCTGGAAAGTTTTGGGCATAATGTACGAATTACCAGTGTTGAAACACAATTTAAAGCACAATAGTGGAAGTTTCCAATAGCAATCAATACTATTTGCACTAATTGTATGACTTACCAGCACTAAAACGTAATTTAAAACACAACGGCAAAAGTTTATGAAGAAAAATATCCGAAAAAAATTGCTTTCATTTTATGGATAACTGGTTTTAAAATATAATCTGAAACAGAACAGCGATAATTTTTTATATAAAACAATGTCCAAACATGATTTGTACTAGAATTTTAGTATGTACCGGAGTTAAAACGTAATTTAAAACACAACAACAAAAGTGCTCAAATGAAAAGTCTCACATGAAACTCTCGCCTCCCAATACATTCTCGCCCGATGTAGAGACTTATGAACTCTCGAAAATTCAAGGCCTCATCCATGCCTACTGTCGACCTGTTATTAAAAATCCACCATGTTTCTTTACATTAGTGAATTTAGCCTACAAAGTGTGATAACAAAACAGTTAGATGTTCAAATCAAACCCTTTCCTTTCTCACCAAAAACTTCCTATTAATCAACAAAATATTGACAATGTTTAACTCAATCTGTATTTACCTATTTTCAATTGCACATAATTGACTTTTCCTTTTGAGAAATCTAAAACTGCATTCTTGGCATTTGTGACTAAAGGAAATGATACCCCTCCAAGTGTTTGAGTTCTACTATCAACGCTGAGATCTGTCAAATCCTGTGTCATTGTTGCTAGTTCTTCTTCACGTGATGTTAAAGGTGCTGGTGAAATTGCAGCTTGGCGTTGTCGTTTTAGGCCTTTTAATGTTACATCCTCCTGAAAAATAATTTGTATAATCAACCTATTGTCTTAAATTTACAAAATTTGTTCACTCAAAAAAAAAATGCTTAGACATCTATAAAATCCTAATATTGATATGTTAAGTTCTGCAACAATTAGTTTAAATTTTGTTATTTATAGGAATAGAATTATAAAAATTATTATAATTTCAATTTTAAATGCATGTAATATACAAACAACACAGTACATTATCATCACTATTATACAATTATGTATCTATTTCACATGATGAACGACTTGCAACGACATGCCTCGACATACAATTAAAAGCAGAAGGCGAGCTACATAGTTATATGGACAATATCTAACGATCACCTTGTTCTAAACTGCTGAACCATAAAATCTATACAACTCAGTATACAATGAAAACTAACTAATGACAGTACTTGGGAGCAACTATGCAGACGGGGATTTTTAACTCGGTAAATGTGTACAATTATAAGGACTATAAAACTATAGGAATATTTGTTAAGATTTTGTGTTTATGTATATTATTATTTATATTTAAAGAAAGATAAATTATATTTAATTGCCTTTTATTTCATATTGATAGATCAAATGATTATTAATATTATAGGCTATATTATTGATTGAAGTTGTAAACATAACCCCAAAGTATAATCTACGCTAGGTTTTGTTTGTGTATTACAAATGATGGGTGAAATCAGCTGTTATATTATTAAGTTAAACGAATATTTATTTCTTCTTTAAATGTTATTCCTAGAACGCTCGTACGTACACTTCGCTTTTATACGAGTTGATAAAATAACTACTTGTTAACCCTGTAATTGTCGTGGCGGCGTGGCACTTAAAATAGATCAACTTTGACAACTCTACTTGAAATGAATATTTCACCCACTAAAAATCATCCAATCGCAATAAATCAAAAACTGTTGGAAAGGTAATGATCTAAACTTAATTTTTTGTATTTACAAGTTTTTTCGAAAACGTATATTTACATATGTAATCATCGTTGCAGTTTATTAATTTTCTACAACACACTCGTTGCCCAAATATTCACCGGATTTCATCATAAAACACAACGAAATAACACTTTCTTCTCTATTTAAAGCCCGCCCAGAACTTCTTCTAAATTAAACCTAGATATCGTTGGGTTCTTCACAATTTCCCCTATCTAATACTGCCATTCAATCAAAAATCGGACAAATAGTTCTAAAGTTGTGGAGCGTTTTGCAGACCCTTACAATTAACCAGTTTTCCAACCAATAAACAGCCTTACTTATTACACGTGATATCTGTGTGACCACAATCTATTTTTAGAGATATTTTGGTATCTTTGTAAACATAATGCTTCAAGCTAACTTTCCCTGTAAACCAAATATGTTTTATTTGAACAGTTTGCCGTGTAGGGCCGTGGGAAAGTGACTGTTATTACGTTCTCATCTAACACGTTTGAATTTGAACCCTAACGGACTTTTATAACATAGGTAGACATAGGAGTTTTCACACGCTTCTCGTATAGGTTGTATGAACGAAATATTTCTATATTTGTTCTCACTTTTGTTATTCAAATAATTCTAAGTCAAACACTTTTATGAAAAGATAATTTACAAGTATAGAGTTCAATTCTTTGATTTATTCTCTACACTTTGTTATAATAATATTTCATTTTTTGTTAAAGCAAATATCCTTAAATTACGTTTCAAATTAGGCCTAGTTTTGTTAGCAGTCGTGTAGATGGAACATAAAAACTGGTGTTTTCAAAATAAGAAATTTGAAATTGATAAATGTTTTTATACAGTTCTATTTAGAACTAAATTACAAAACTTTTTTACACTTACGAAAAAATTACAAAAAAATGTTTACTACTTGTTATTTAGGCCTAAAGTTGAACATTTTCCTTTCGTTACTGAACATTTTTTGTTTCTTGAGCTAATAACTTTTACAATTTTACATCAATAAATTTTTTAACTGCATATATGAATTCTTTGAACCTTTCTCTACAAAAAATATATAGAACACTTTTGGATTGGTATACAATTACTATATTTGGCGAAGTTTTGAAAATATGCTTGCACACGCACCGAAATGACTTGGCGTTGCAAAACATTAACATGGACAGTTGTAGGGTTAAATTATATTTGTTATAACTAAATTAATAAGACATTTAAAATACCTCAACTCCATGGGAAAATACAAACTTTCATTGGTAAACATTTCCAATCAAGAGTACTAATACTTTAATATACAAAGCCTAACATAGAATCCTCCATAAATAGACAAATTTCTATTGCATTCATATTTCCCCTTTTTTAGTTATTGTTGAAAATTTTAAGAATATTGTAGGCTTGGCTTTAAAGTAACACGTAAAATCTAGGTTTTATATTAAAATATACGCATTATAATTATTGGTTATAATTTGAAAAGCCCCACTTGTTGGGCGTCAATAATAAAATAAAAATGCCTTTCTTTATTTTATGAAAATTATTTTCTAAATCAGCCACAAGTTGTGAAGGCAATTATAAAATGGAAAAGTTCAGAAACTCTCTTTGTAAAGTTAGACAACTTCCAATGAAAATATTCAATAAGCTAGGCCTATTTTAAAGAAATCAATGACTAGGTCTTTGTTTCACAATGTTCCTTTATTACGTGCAAAAGTGTTGCTGGTTCTTTTAAAAGTTCTGTAGGCAATGTTCAGATTTACTGGTTACAATTTTTATAATTTTATAGAGCACTTAAAATGTGTAATCACAAGATTATATTCTAACAAAATTAATAAATATATTTACAAGTGACAAATCATGACTCTATTTCTCGGGTTGAAAGGATCCTGGCCTATTAAATGTACAATCAGAAATATAAAATTTAAGTCTATACCAAATAAAATATCTAAAACTAGGGAATGTTATATTACAAAGTGTTAAAATGATTCAAGTTCTTTAAATATTTACAAACTGGTTTTAGTTAACTATTGTTCTCTTCGAATAAAGTCACTGGTTTATAATGGATAATTAATTTGGTTGGATATTACCTTTCCAGAAGTTAAAATTCGATTTGGTACTTTACCAATTATTAGTTATGCAAATTTTATAATTGTCTCTTATCTTGATGGTATTTTATCTATTTATTCTTCCATTTATCTTTCTAAAATTATATTTTAACTTATTTCACATGAAATTATTTATAAGTTTGTTAAGTACGTCTGAACAGTATAAGGTTTTAAAGCTGAAGTACCAATTTTTGGTTCAACTATCCCGGCTTCTACAGACAGTGCCGTTGCAATTATCTTTAACAATTGTTTTCACTACTTGGTCCCGTAAGTGGCAGGTGTTTCTGGTCACATACACAAAATATATTAAAAGTTTATTTTTATTGTATTTCATCGGAGATATTTATGTTTTTACAATGTTTATAATAATATTTAACCTTTATTAGTCTTAATTTGTCCGAAGTACGTAATTATTTGCTTTTATAAATCAATATAATTGTATCTTTATTCACCACAGAACACAATTGTAAAACAGCTGTCCTCAATGTATCTACGGTCGTTGTATTCAGTTAGCAGTTATTTCATTTCATTTTATTTAGTCCTTTGACAATTTACATTGCATGAGACAAGTCATTATTAGATATAATGCAAGACAATAAATAATCTACAGATTTAAATTTTAAAATTATTTAACAAAAAAAAAAACGTAAAACAATATAACATGTATATATAGAAAATAACATTAATTTATAAAGTGGATGTCATTAATCCTTTTATACTTTTAAAAACTACAACAATAAAACATTTTATACAATCAAAACTTTTTAAAATATTATACACTTTTACAGTACCGTACATTTAAAAAAACATTACACAAATACAGTAGAAATGACAAGTTAAAAAGAAGAAAACTGCTACACCCAGAGGCAAAAATAGACCCTGCCACTGAGATCCCCACGTTCAAGAAAATCTATGGTGCACAAACTCCTCCACCGAATAGAACGATCCAGTCAACAGAAGCTGTCTAAACCTGCTTTTAAAAATCTTATAATTTTTTTCATTTTTAATATTTTCTGGGAGCTTATTTATCAAACGTCCACCAGCTTGGGAAGGGAGTTTGTTAAAAAGGCTTACTCTGTGCTTTTTAGCACGGTAGTTACCTGCCTGTCTGGTGCCATAATTGTGTATGTCCTTGTTCTGGACGTGATCACATTTAAATTTGAAATATAGGACTACTTCAAGTATATAAATACTTGGAAGTGTAAGAATACCAAGCTCCCTGAAGACATTCTTACACGACTGGAATTTTTTTAGTCCTGCTACCAGCCTAATAGCTTTCTTTTGCAGGACAAATATTCTGAGAAGATTCTGAACAGAAGAACTTCCCCAGAGAAGGATTCCATAACACAGGTGGGGATATACTAACCCGTAATAAGCGGTCAAAAGAATTGAGGGTGTACAATATGGCTTTAAGTTTCTCAATGCAAATATTCCTGAGGCAATCTTTGCACTGATACTATCAATATGATTCCTCCAAGAAAGCCTATTATCAATAAGGAGGCCCAAGAACTTTACTGAGTTTACTTCCTCAAGTTCTTCCTCTCCTAGAAAGACACTTGGCGCCTGGTTCATGTCATGCTTTAGACTAAAATACATATACTTAGTTTTTCCAGGATTTACTGCCAAATTATTTTCATCCAAATACTGATTTGTGGCAGTGACCTGTAAGAAAGCCTTTTGCTCCAAACTTTCTAAGGCATTTGCTTGAAAGGTCAAAGTTGTATCGTCAGCAAACTGAATTAGCTTATCCACGTTTATTACTGACGAAAGGTCATTTATATAAATTAAAAACAATATTGGCCCAAGAACTGATCCCTGAGGGACTCCATATCTCAACTGGACCTGTTTAGACAGCCTTCCTGCAACAGACACACTTTGTGACCTATTACATATATACGATTCCAACCATAATAGAGGTTGCCCGCGAATGCCAATTTTTTCACACTTATCCAGCAATAGTTTGAAATCCACACAGTCAAATGCTTTTGAAAGGTCCAGAAAAATACTCATAACTTTATTTTTTTTATCCAAACCTTCCACAACAAAGTCCATTAACTCGACTATTGCACCCACTGTAGACTTACCTTTTTGAAAGCCATATTGGCCACTAAAAAGGATATTAAATTTTTTTAAATAGCTAAGAAGTTGTGCCAAAAAAAGTTTTTCAAAAACTTTACTGAACACAGGTGGTAATAAAGAAATTGGCCTATAGTTATTTATATCTTCCTTTTCTCCCTTTTTAAAGAGTGGAAGTACTTTAGCATGTTTTAATTTTGAAGGGAATACTCCCTTAGAAAATGAAGAATTAACTAAAACCATAAGAGGTTTGATAAGTTCATCAGAGCACTGTTTGATGAGCCACGTGGAAACTCCATCAATATCAGTAGCTGTTTTATTCTTCAGACTGCTAAACACCCTGGAGACCTCCTCCACACCCACAGGCGAAAGAAACAATGATGACACTCCACTCCCCCCACTATTTCCTACCGGATCAAGAGTGTTGCTATTTGCAGTATTACGAATAAAAAAATTATTAAACAACTCTGCCACATACGATGGTTCTGAATGATTAATTCCATCAATATTTAAATTAATTTCCCCAGATTTGTAATTTTGTTTCCTAAGTTCATTAATTATCTCCCATGTTGTTTTACTAATATTTTGCGAAGAGCCAATTTTTTTCGAAACTTCATACGATTTTGCCCCTAATATTACCTTCCTATAAATTCGCTTATATTTCTTATAAAATTCCTTAAATGTAAAACTGTTTGATGTTTTGTAAATTTCATAGTAAAATTTCAATTTATCCCTGGATACAAGAATTCCTTTTGTTATCCAGTTTGAGCACCTGCGCTTATTTCCCAATCTCGTTCTTTTTAGAGGACAAGCAACATTTAGAAAAAATATAAAAGAATCGTAAAAATAATCAAATTTCTGATTTAAATTGTTTATACTTTTGAGGCTGTCCCAACTTTCGTTACTTAACAAGTATTTTAATAAATCAATGTTTTCACGCCTATAATTCCTAATCCTTCCAAATTGAGGTTTAGTCAGAGGAAAAGAGCATCGAACAAGCTCAATCCCCTGCGCATAGTGATCAGAGATCCCAGACTGGATAACAGTAACCGACAAATTTTCATGAGGAATGTTAGAAATGACATTGTCGATTGCCGTTGCAGAGGATCCCACCACCCTAGTGGGGGAGTCTATACACCATTTCAGATCATAAGTTGCCAGAACATCCCGTAATCTATCTGTGCAACTAGACTTTCTAAGAACATTTATATTAATATCACCACAAATAACAAATTCACATTTTATTAAAGTTATTTTTTGCAGAAGAAAATCCAAGCGCTCAAAAAATATGTCCAAGTTGCCACTTGGGGATCGATAAATTCCTATTATAACCACGTTATTTTCCTTCAGTTTAAATTTTGTGCTAGTGAATTCAAAGTCCCGTTCCAAACTAATCCCCTCATCAACCAAGAAAGGAACAAAATTAAAATTATTTTGAGCAAAAATAGCGACACCGCCACCCTTATGGATCTTTCTACAGAACTTGTTGGTTAAGTTATAATCATTTATATTAAAAAAATCTATATTACTTTCATTAAAAGCATGTTCCGTTACAACAAATACCTCTGGCTGCTTTTCCGAGCAAAACAGATTTAATTCTACTATTTTGTTAGTCGCAAATTGGGCATTTTGATGAATAATATTAAATTTACTTCTTGTACTTAGTTTTTTTGTCGAATTTATCTTTACACACTCTCGCCTACAGCTCATTTCACTATCCATTAGTTTAGCAGTTTTCTCCTTCACATATTTACAATTTACATTACATATTTTGACATTTGTGTCATTGATTCCATTTTTAAACTTAATTGAATTTAATTTTCTAAAAAAACGTTATCACTCCCTTTTAAAAGCAATTTGTCTATACGAGGCAAATAATTTTCTGGATCATCCAGATTTATAACTGGACCACAAAGTTGGATGGTCTTTGCTTTTTTAAAGCTTCCATCCTGGAGCCATCTCTCTAGGGCTGTTTTGGCTTTAGGACGAGGGTTGTTCTTAGTCTCCTGATCTGCAGGTTGCTCAGTAGACTTGTTGTGGACTTTAGCTTTTTTTAAACTTCCATCCTGGAGCCATCTCTCAAGGGCTGTTTTGGCTTTCCTTATTACATTTACTTTATTACAATTTATCAGTTCCGCCAATCTGCTGCAGATAACCATTTTACCCCTTTTCCCCAGATGCCCGCTTTTAGAAAAATGATTTCCAGTTACTCTTTCATTTATAAAATTGATAGACACATTTCCTATGTTTATATTCCTGGTTGAGTTAATCTTTCTATGTATTACTAGATTTGCATTCTCTATTAGATGTTTCTTGAGTAGAGTATTAGGAGGACTTGGGATAGTGTTAATTATAATGTTGGTTTTTGATGCAATTGGTAATATACTATCCATTGCTCTATTGATACTTCCATGGTAGTTTTGACCTGGCACTACATCATTTGCACCTCCAAAAATAACCAAATAATCATCACAGCGGAGATCCCGTGCCAGGTGTTTAGCTTTCTCTGCGATGTAGGAAATTGGAGCCCCTGGGAACACATAACCCATAACATTGTAGGTATGATGCATCTTGGCTTCCAGGTTATGAGCAATGTGTCTGGCGTGACTATCTCCCACTATAATTACTCTTTTCATTTTTTTCTCCAAAGTGTTAGATCCCTTCTTGACACCAGGAATGTTAGTTTGTTTACGGCTTTTTACAGTCTTTGTATTTATAGGACCAGGTTTTCCCAAATTTACCATTGTACTTGGCGGATTTAGTGGAGGAGATTTATTAGCATCCAATAGTGAAAACCTATTTTGAATATTTAGCTTTGGTAGTTCCGTATTTTTTATGGGACTCGTTTTATTTATTTTTTTACGTGGATAAAGCCATCCAAGATCAGATTCTGAAAGTTTTATTAGGTCTCTTTGAAGTTGTTCGTTTTCTCCTTCCCTTTCTAAAACTCAAAGTTTTAAACTGGTGTTTTGCTTCAAAACCACGTCTAAATCATTACTAATCTCTAAAATTTGGTTATTTACCCTTTCGAATTCAGAACGCAAGAATCTGACTTCTTCCCGCAATCCTTCAGTTTCATCCGAATCATTGAATCCATTAAAAACTGAAGAATTTATTGTACTATTCATCGTACTATTCATTGTAAATAATGGCAACAACACAATTTCAAAAGGAATGCACTTCAAAAGGTTATGCAACTTTTATTTCGCAGCACACTCACCAATAACCTTACTTTGTTTGGTTTAACACTTTTTCAATTTTATAACACTTTGTTTAATAAACTATACATTGCTTTTGAAATTTAACTCTATTACAACTTATATTACACAAATAAATACATACGCTACTACTCATTTCGAAATGTGAAACATTTTGAATACGTAGTTAGGCTTAGGCTAGGCAAATTAAACTTGATTTGTATATAAAAGGTAAGTTAAGTGTTACTTAGTTATAATATGAGTGTTTATCGTTATTTCTTTATTATCTACTATTTCCTTAAGTGAATTTATTTGTTTTTAAATTATTTTGTCTAGATCGAATTTGAGGTTAAATTTAGACTATCTTGTCAACATTAAGCCTAGGCCTACTTTTCACAATCTTTTAAGTTAGTTTACCAGGACCCTTCAACTTTTTGTGAATTTGTTATATCCCAACTGGATCAAAATGTTATAGCATTAATATTTGTCTTAATCAATTCAAATAAAATGTCATATGCATAACCTGTAACAATAGGCCTATGTCCCACACTAATTATTTTCAACCAAATAAATATTAGATTTACATTTAATATTTCAAGCAATAAACACTACTAGTCTCACCAGTAGACTGATAAGTCTGTCACAAGACAGAAAATACTGGAATGGTTCACTCACTGCGAACACCAACCCTAAATGACAAGTGGTAATTTGAAATATATTTAGAAAGGGAATAACTCCCATCCAAACAATATACTAACCAGACACACAGCTAGGAATTTAGTGTAGGGAATTTAGTGACAAAAACTGTATATTTTATTTTTTTTATGTTATTACAAAATTAGTAATATTGTGGATGACAATATTTAGTTATTAATCTGCCATTGCATGGAATACAAAAAGATTATTAAATTAATTACATATTCATTTTTTATAAGCTACTCAAATTAAAGAAGAGATCTCATTTGTACGAAATGTCTAATGCCGAGTGTGATTATTATCCAATCTTCCTATTTATGAAAATATCTTAAGTCATATACACACATGTGACTGAGCAGCTCGAAGTTTCCCAAACAACAATTAAAATTGGACTCTGTCAAAAGCTTTTGACAAATCCATGAATAAACCATTTACATAACGTCCCCTATCCAGTTGATACAAAGTATTTTTTATAGAAATTTTATTATTGCTGTAATAATAGTTGATTTTCTTTCTTTTTTTTTAAACCAAACTGTTCGTTAGTATTTACATTATTTTTCGTTATAAAATCAACAACCAACTTCATAAAATAAAGGTGAATGTACGTCCATACATACATACATGTGTACATTCGTATGTAACATATAATATAACAGTTGATTTCATCCTTCATCTGTAACTTAAACAAAACCCAGCATAGATTATACTTTGGGGTTATGTTTACAACTTCATTCATTATAATTTCTTGTGAAATTTGATTTTTTAAATATGAGTTATAGAACTAATATATGCTGTAATGCGTTATAAGATTTGCTTTGAGGTTATAAACTGTATATAAATAGAACGTTATATCATCAATATAATATATAAAATATTATTTGTTTATACAAATTTAAAGAAGAGATCCCTATTTGTTTAGCTTCGGAAACATTTGTACATCTTAGTATAACATATAAACATATTCTCGATTACCGGTACTGCATTAATTTCTTCATTATTATATTAATAACTTCTAAATCATTTTTTGATCTATCAATATGAATTAAAAAGCAATTAAAAGATAATATTTTTGTCTATCTTTAAATAAATAACAACGTATATAAATACAAAATTTTAACAAATAGGCCTACAGTTTTATAATTCTTATAATTGTACACATTTACACAGTTAAAAATTTCTGTCACCATAGTTAGGTAGGCCTAGATAAAGTCCGTTGTTTTTAAATACTATTTTTTTAAATGATGTATTTCTGATGTGAATCTAATTAATCTTAGAATCAATCATTTTAGCCACGGATCAATTATTATAATATTAATTATAAGTGATTTTCTACTCACGTCAATGATCCTTGTCTGTTTTTCTCTATCTAAAAAACAATAGCAATTTCGGACTTATCAGTCCATCATCAGGTTATATATAAAAACACTACGAACATAAAATAACATACAAACAACACATATTCACTCCGTTTGGAGATCGTAAAAGTTCAATGCGCACTGTCATATCGCGAACTTGACGTGCACGTCGTTTGGTAAATTAGCACTGACTGACGCTGGGGTAAACAGTACCGTAGGTACTGCCTCCCTGTCATCATTCAATCATTCAAATCAAACTTATTATTCGATACGATAATCACGAGACAGGGAAGGAGTACCTACGGTACTGTTTACCCCAGCGTCAGTCAGTGCTAATTTACCAAACGACGTGCACGTCAAGTTCGCGATACGACAGTGCGCATTGAACTTTTACGATCTCCAAACGGAGTGAATATGTGTTGTTTGTTTGTTATTTTATGTTCGTAGTGTTTTTATATATAACCTGATGATGGACTGATAAGTCCGAAATTGCAATTTTTTTTAGATAGAGAAAAACAGACAAGGATCATTGACGTCAGTAGAAAATCACTTATAATTAATATTACTAATTAATCTGACTGTGATTTTTCACGGGAGCTTATTAGTTCTAGTATAAATTATTTTTTCAGAAAATTAAAGCAATTGGTCTGTAATTATTTATATTTTGTTATCACCTTTTCTAAATAAATGTTTTACAAAAACTGGGTTAAAATCCAGATTTAATCCTTAACTGCTATCATGGTTTTTTGCCACATACTCACTATTCCCGGGTCTTTTTTGACCCGATTTAAAAAAAATGTATAGTTTTTTTTTTTGTGTTGGAAAAAAACTATTGAAGAATTCAAAAATATTTTTTTAATCAAAATATATGTAATTGTGATTCTGAAACAAATTATTTCTTAAACCCCTATTAAAAAAGGTTATGTTTAAGAAAAAACACTTTTCTATATTATACAGTTATTATGATATTCATTATAAACATGGTATATTATTACTGTTACTGTGGTATATTATTGGTGTAATTGATCATATTACAGTAGAACTCCAGTTATCCGAATCAATTGGGACCGGACCTCATTTGGATAATACAAAATTTAGATAGTTGGATTTTTTTCGAAAAAAGTGTCTATTTAAAATTTTTTGGGACTGGCTTCGCGTTTACGTGACTAGAGTAAACTATCTACGGTTGCCTATACACGTTTTATAACTTTATGTTTGTGTATTATCATCGCGTTAACGCGACTAATATAATTCTTTTACTGGTATTTACTACAATATATTAGCTTTAAAATGAACTATTCCATCTTTCGATAGGAGGTACTAGCTAACAGTAGAAAATAGAGAGAATAAAATCATGGTGCCAGACCGTGATTACTATGTTTTGTCAAAGTTTATTTTGAAAAATGAATTAGGAATATATGCTATATCCAAAAATGAAATTTGATTATAACAAATTGTAGAGAATAAATCATAGAATTGAATTGTATACAGTACTTAAAAATGTTAAAAAAACCTTATTTTATAAACATTTTTCACTTTATTTCACTAAATTACGAGTAAAGAAACCTCTCGCTAGCGCTAGGCATACAAAGCCAGACGCATTGTCACGTGCATGAAATAACCAAGTCTGAGCATGAATTAGGATTTAGACTATGTTAGTCCCGAAAAGGTTAATTAATTACTGTATGTATGTTGAAAATGGGAGAATAAAACTACTGTATTTTTAAATAAAAAGAGCGTTAATTAAATAAATGAAAAAGTGACACTTTTACATGTTAAGCGTATGTACATACAGATTCCTCACGCCGGCAATGCACCCCGAGAGGGGAAGTAAGGCCCGGTCCCCACGCTGTGTTTGTTGTGTCCAACGTCACCAGTACAACCTCAATAAAAAAAAAAATACCTCTGTTCTTCACTGTACACCCTAGTTTGTCACTGTAATGTAACGGTAAATAAAAGTGATAAACACATTTTTCTTAGCCCTAGAACCGGCAGCTTTAACGAAAATGGATTTTTTGGCGTGTGCAAGCACTTATTCAAAAATTCGCCAAAAATAGTAAATGAACCCCAATCCAAAAGTGTTTCATAGCTTTTTTGTAGAAAAAGGTTCAAAAAATGTATATGTGCCAGTAAAAAAATCATAGATGTAAAATTTACAAAGTTATTAGCTCAAGAAACAAAAATGTTCAGTTACGAAAAATAAACGTTCAACTTTAAGTCTACATAAAAAGTAGTAAACATTTTTTGTAATGCTTTCCATAAATGTAAAAAAGTTTCGTAATTTAGTTCTAAATAGAACTGTATAAAAACATTTAACATTTCATTTTCAAATTTCTTATTTTGAAAACACGAGTTTTTATGTTCCTACTACAAGTCTGCTATCAAAAGTATGCCAAGTTAGAAACGTAATTTACTAATATATGCTTTGCCCAAAAATGAAATATTATTATAACAAAGTGTAGAGAATAAATCAAAGAACTGAACTGTATACTTGTAAATTATCTTTTCATAAAAGTGTTTGACTTATAATTATTTGAATAACAAAAGTTAGAAAAATATAGAAAACTCTCGTCTGTACAAGATGCGCGCGCAAACTCCTATGTCTAGCCATGTTGTAAAAGTCCGTTAGGCTTCATATTTGAACGTTAGATGAGACCGTATTAGCAGTCACTTTCCCACGGTCCTACACAATAAACTGTTCAAATATAGCATATTTGGTTTACAGGGAAAGTTAGCTTGAAGTATTATGTTTACAAAGATACCAAAATATCTCTAAAAAACGATTGAGGTCACACAGATATCACGTGAAATAAATAACGCTGTTTATTGGTTGGAAAACTGACCAATTGCAAGGGTCTACAAAACCCCTTACAACTTCAGAACTATTTGTCCGATTTTTGATTGTTAGGTTTAACTAAGAAACCCTATTGGGCGGGCTTTAGAGATTGACGAAAGTTGAGTTATTTCGTTATGTTTTGGATGAATTTTCGGGCGCCGATTGATTTGTAGAAAACTAATAAACTGCAACGATGATTACGTATGTAAATATACGTTTTAGAAAGAAATTGTAAATACAAAAATTAAAGTTTGAAACATTACCTATCCAATGGTGTTTGTCTTTTTGAGATTGGAAGATTTTTAGTGGGTCAAATATTCAATACAATCACGCGTTACAAATGCGTTACAATCACGTTTCGTGCGATCTGCTGGTTCTAGGGTTAGTGAACAGGACGTGTAAAAATTAGTTGTTTTATTTATAAATATATACAAGTGTCACAAAAAAACCTTATTGTGCTATAATACAGGATCGGATTCTATGCATTATAATAAATTAAAATATTCAGAAACATTTTACGAATTCGGGTTAGTTTATTTTAGTTTTTTGTTAGTTTTTTTTTACAACAGTTAAAATAGCAACAACAGTAACAGTGCCCATCTGTAGTAGGCCTAATGTATTTTCATCAGCTATTTTTTATTTATTGGAAACCGTTGCCAAATGATGTAGTTACAATTACTTTTTTTTAACATTGTTATTCATGATAATAAAAATCAATGTCCGAATTGGAAAAAAAAACATTACTGAACATTTTAAAATTTATTTTAATGTATTGAATTCGATACTTCATAGAGCATTAAGGTTTTTGTAACATTTTGTATATGGGTAGTATATTATTATGTCAATTTTGTGTAGGCCTAAATCGTTATAAAGTTTTAATGGTAAAATATTTACTAAATGAGTAGTAAACAAAAAAATTTAATATTTGATATTTAAAAATATTGAAGGTCCTAGTTGGCAAGTTTACTTGAACCTTTCAAAAATCTAAGCATGAAGACCAATTTACAAAAAAAAAATGGTTGGATTTAGGAAAAACCGCAAGAACTAAGAATAATAAAATTTACTTAGCCTATGTAATCTGATTACCAAATACAAAATAGGGATTTTCGTTGGAAATTTTAAAATTGGCCACCAAATTGAAAGGTCATATATTTGTCTACCTTTGATAGAAGTTCAGAAATCCAGCCGTTCCGATTTTTCGACACCCTGTATAGGCCTATTTTTAAAGTGGAAATGTTTAAACTGTTTACACAATAACTTTATTCTTTAGAAATATTATTCGCTCTTATTGATAGTTACCTATAGTAAAAAAATATAATATTATTAGATAAAACTTACAAAATAATTGATAGTTTATTCCAACTTGTCAATTCCTGACAGTTGATCATCACTCTCAGAGCCGGTGTCACTATTATCTTCACTTTCAGTACTATCCGCACCAAGTTCAATTATGAATTGTTCCACGGAATTTTCTATTAAGGGCTGTTGTTTTAAGTAGTCTTGTTCAATTCGTTGTACATGTTGACACTTTTTCCTCCAAGATTCAGGTGTATACTCTTCAAATATTTTGGTTGTTAATGTTATTACATCGTCAAATTTAAAGGTAGTATTGTTGGCAGCGACCCAGTTCTTGACATAGGCCCACACAAGCTCTATGGGGTTGAATTCTGGATGGTAGGGCGGCAATCTCAAAATGACATGTCCACTATTTTCCACTAAAGAATCAATGACATATTCTTTACGGTTTGGTTTGTGCAACCGCATCAACTCCATCAGTTGCACTTTTATCATAGTATTAGAAAATGGTATATTTTGCCGTGTCAACCAGTCTTGCATATCTGACTTCCTAGAATTACTAGTGGGACACTTGTTAATTTGCACATTGTGGTAGGGTGCATTGTCGATAACTAGAACACTTTTCTCAGGCATGTTTGGGAGCAATTTCTCTTGAAGCCATTTCTTATAATTTTTAAAATTCATTTGTCATGATAGTCCCCTGTAGACTTTGTTGATTTCCACATTGTCAAACAGTTTTCTAAGAAGCCCATTTCCCCTCCCGCATGAATGATTATTAGCCTACCGCCCTATGATATCGGAGTACACAAACCTTCTTTCGAACTGCTAGACCATGATTTTGGCGTGCTATGTGTCGCGTTTATATATGTTTCATCCATAAATACTAGTGGCCGTCCTTCAGATCTGTACTTCTGTATTTTATTTAAATAGTCCCACCTTTGGAAAGCAATGTGTCGCTGTTCTACAAGAATGTGCCTATTGTTCCTAGTTTTTTTCCACCTATAACCTAAGTCTTTGACTATTTTCCTTAGACTTGTTTTACCACCTTTAAAGCCTAAGTCTTTCACTAATTTCGTGTGCAACTTAGGAATTGTAGGGACGCTTTTTTCAACAAGATGAAAATTATTTATAGTTCTCCTAATCACCCCCTATCAAAATCATCAATTCCTGTTACAGGTTTATCGCGTTTTCTACATTTTTGTTAGGAGTTTCAAACAAATGCTCTCCTCTCATTCGTTTTGCCTTGCGATTTATATTTATTAGTGTATGTTGTGATACTCCCGTTGCTGCAGACACTCTTTCCCGCAATTTCTTGATGTCACTTTCACACAGTTTCCGTGTTCAGCTTCTCTCTTCATAAATTGCATAACATTATAAGTAATGTCACGACTTTGACTCTTCAACACTTTACGTTTACTCATTACCACACTTAGCACTACACCTACCAAGTTAACACTTTATACTGGAAATATGTGAACCAAGGGTTGACAAATCTTTTGCGCATGTGTTAAAAATTATGAGGAGAATGCGTTCTTGGAATCGACAAATAAAGAGAGCAGGAAGTATTTCCTGAGATACCCTTCCCGTTACATCATCCTATTTACTTTTCCCACATAAATTTCGTATATTATGTATTAACTAACTTTCACCAACCTGGCGACTAACAATACAAAGAATACAAAACCTAAAACTAACTTTAACTTCTCGCTTTGAACATTTTTGTTGTCATCACTTTTATTTTATAAAAAACTTAGTAAAATTTTGCATCACAGTTTTAACACTTTATAATTTTGTATGAAACAAAACCTTACTTATTTATAGATATTTGTCACAGTTTTCTCTAAAATGTGAAATACTATTTTATAAAAAGGTTGTAAGCAAGTACGTAAAGTTATAAGAATGTGAGCGCTGTCTATTTCCTCAGTTAAATGTTATTTGTGGACCTATATTTTTGTGGAATTGGTTGTACCGCCAAGGCAGGTTTAAGGAAAAGTAGACTGTAGAAGGGATGACTCGCCCATTTGGCCAAGTGCACTCCTAGTTTGCTCGAACTGTAAATGAATGTCATTGCTTGCTGAACATCTTGGTCAAAGTAAACTGTTTGACTGTATTCATCCGTTTGACACCTAGTGCCTACACTAGCTTCGCGGAGGGTAGGACATAGCGGCGTAGACAGAATCATTATTTTGTGAATCGCAGTACGATCCTGTCTTAATTTTTTTCTGAAATTCTGAAAGTGATTTGGATAATCAGCGATTCGGATAGTTAGAGTTCGGATAATTGAAGTTTTACTGTATATAAAAATGATAAGATAATAATTATATTTTAAACAAAATTACAAACACAAAACGTTTAAGGAAATAGTTGATACATTTTTACCTCAGAGTTGAAATAAAGTAATAATTAAGTTATATTAGATGAATGAAATATTAGCTTTTTTACATCGTGGATTACCTCACTCATCCTTACAATTATTTATATACCACTTTGTTTACACTGTGTTTTTTACACACTGTAGCACTACACTCACAAGATTCCTCTTCACTAGCTACCGATACCTGATCTGAAGCCAAATCAAGATGACATTCGATTTCACTAACAACCGTTTCGCTAATCACTTATGTCACTGTCAAAATTATTGTTCAATAAATCAATTTCCTGGTCATCCATGTTAAAAACACATCAGAAATTAGGTTATAGTTCATTCACAAAAAAAGGTAGTGTAAACGATACTGTCGATTCAAAACAGACCCAAGACGCGAATAACTCGTAAACAACAAACGCCACTCGCACTGTCTCAAGGACAACTTACTAGCCACCCACTCCCTTAGGATTACGTAGACGCCAAGGTTCCTACGAGCGATCACTGTACCACTACAACAAAAACAAATTGCTCCGGGTCAAAAAAGACCTGACGATAGCAGTCAAGGGTTAAACAGATATTTTATTATATCCACCAGAGGAAAACTGTATGCACCAAATTATTTTTTTACATCATTTGAAATTTCATCTAATAAAGCTGATGATTTACTTTTTAGTTTATTTATTTATATATATATATACTGAATTAGTTGAAAAAATATATTTTCCTATATTCTATTATAATTTGTTGGAGATTTAAGCATATTATGTTTATTATTTTCTACTGTATTTAAAAAAAAAACTATTAAAATATTCAACAATTCATCGCAATATACAAGTTTGTCTTTATCATAAAATTTTATTATTTGGCGTAGTATCTTTACCTTTTCTCTATTAGTTAAGTTACCTTCCAAATAGCAAAACTCCAGTTTTCCGCCTTATGAATAAACCTATTAACAAAGACTTTTGGTTGTACTACAACTCTATCATATATAGTTTTATATCTTTAAACAAAATTTTTTATTAGATACACTAAATTGAAATGATATTTAAGAATGTCCATAAACGTTTTAAATATAAAATTTACATCTGGCGTACTTCTTGCCAGGTTTTAATAACTTGTAAAATGGATCAGCTCCTATTTGACTTAAAATTCTATCATGCTTCATGCTCTCTTAAGCGTGTGAGATTAGGGGCAAGATTAGTCTCAGCTCTGAAGCAAAAGAAAGTGTTCGACTACTTTTCCTATCTGTAGGCCTACTTTAATGTTCTACTTTATGTGCAAGGTTATCAAAAAAATCTGTTATTCAAACAACCACAGTTGCCTATTGTTTCGGATAATCAAGGCTCTACTGTATTCATTAATGGATGATAGTTATTAAATGAATAATGTTGCACAATCATGTACTATTTTATAGCAATCGATTTATAATGGTTACAGTTATAAAGGTAAAACTAGTTGTA
>JAGFPH010000255.1:304169-340691 GCA_018207615.1 Philaenus spumarius | reverse complement strand
AATGGTTAAATTGACATAGTCTTTAGTTAAGTGCCGTTTATCGAAAACAGTGAAATGTCGTAAAAGTTAAATCGTGCAAAGCGGACGGTCAAAAGTTTCGTTACATCACAAAACACGTGAACACGTTCAAGCGTTTACATTGCTCTTACCAGGTAAAGATTTAAACCAAATTTATTAATTCTATTTCCATCTGAGTTGCTATAATAATTTATACTGTCTGAATTTTAAATATAACTATATCTCTGCAGTTACAGAGTAATTTTGTTAATCTATAACCTTATTATACAGCCTATAAGCCTTGAGCAAATTTCAGTTTAAAATGTAGTAGCCTTTTGTGCTATATAAAGGAGAAATATATTAATAGAGTAATAGTGTCTGTTCAAAGTTTTCTGTGATCAATTTTACATGCAATATGTTACCATACAGTTTCATGCGCATGCAGTTTCATGCATGAAATATACAGTTTCATGCATGCGCTTACATTTCTGTTTTTTGCATGATTTTTGGACTTAACCCCAAAACTAAAATTAGGTTCTAAAATTAGGTTTTTGCATTAGGTTCTGAAACTAAAATTATGTTGTATTTTGTTAATAGTGTACAACTGGTTCAAGAATGACCAACAAAAATACTAACATGAGTAAACTCTGAACATTTCTGTCTTCGAAAGAACAATTAGTGTACAACAAATCAGTGATTATGAATAAATAATATATGTATAATTACAAATTAGCAATTACCTTCTCTTGAATTAAAAATTAACAAAGGCTATTTTATAAAAAAAAAAAATACAAAAAATAATCTGATAAAGGCTATATTTAATTTCTTTTTAATTAAACAATTATTGGATGGGACTGCTAGCTAAATTTTTGGAACTACAATCCCCAAGGGATTTCATTTAAAATTTAAAACCTTTTTTTATTGCATGAGAGACGTCTCACAGAAAATCATTAAACACCATTATTTTTATTATTTAATTTGACTTAGTATTAAGGTTGGCCAACAAAATAAATGTTATTAATAAATCCATGGTAAAATGTATTCAACTTTGTAACTTTGTAAATTTAACTAATTGTATTTTTTTTCTACTATAAATGGGAAGGGTTTTCAAATTTTATTTTGGGGAGGGATTTTTTTTAAACTTAACTGAAAATTAATATTGTAAAAGTAAAATCTTCTTAAATTCTTTTTTTGTAATTAAGGGCATGTCAATTTTAAACTTTTCTTCATTAAGGGCATATAAGTTTTTTTTTTAACTAAGCATATTAACTGCAATAAATTTAAATAAACAAACTGTTTATTATACGAATTGTATTTATTGTATTTCCTGTAAATAGCTAACTCAGGTGTTTCATATCAGCTTTAAATAAGGTAAGGTTACAGATCTTTTGGTGTACTTGGGAAAGTCTTTAATTCTTTTATAATATTGTATGTACCATCTCAGTCTTCGCCCAGTACGTATTCCAAATTGCCGTCGTTATTCTTAAAGGTGGTACAACAGTGACAGGTTGAACACAACTAATAATAACTTGTTTTCACGCTATGTACGGCCGTAACTCAACGCTGACCAGGCACTGGCTACTGAATTATTGTGTCGATCACATCAAATAACTTCTAATATTATTGTATTAACATTAGGGATGGGTTGATTCTCAAATTTATCAATTACGATACCGATTCCGATTCCAAAAAATCGATTCCAATTACCATAATAGTAAAGGGAAGTAAACATTGTTATTCAATTTTTACTGCATGGTTTTTTGACTTTAGTGTTATTTGTTAATATTGTTATTGAACTAAGAGGAACTTACATAAAACTGCCGATTTGGATTCATTAAATATGTATACATTTTGTTTTCATTATACTGCACCGAAAAAGCTGTTGTCTATACCTGTACAAATAGACGTAGCAAACACAGACATGCAAGTCCTTATTTTCCGTGCACAATACTGTAAAATCAGCTATGTAGGGATCAGTAAATTTATCGTTCTCCAGCTGATTTAACAAATAAGAATAAACGTATCAGTTTTAAGTAAACAGCTGATTTTACCGTTCTCCAGCTTATTTTACAAATAAGAATAAACATAAGTTTTATGTAAACAGCTGATTGATTTGGTCAATTGAAATATAACAAAAAAATCATAATCAAACAAGTTTAATTGTTTTTCTTTTCTTTTTTATAAAAAGATGTTTTGATTAAAAATATGTTGCTTTTTCGATGTAGTATAATGATAAATATCAAACGTAACTCGTCCGGTAAGTTTTTCCGTGCTTGCACATGCAAATCCCACACTCGGCTAAGCCTCACCCGGGAACTATCATGCTCGCACGGAAAACCCCTATTTACCAGGCTTGTAACGTAATATACTATTAAAGAGTAGGGGTTTAACTATTTAAGGATAACTTAAGAACAGAAAAACCATATAAAATAAATATCAGTAGGCAAAATTTGATGTATGTAGACATTTTCCCAAGTAAAATGTTTAGGCAATTGTTATGCGTAGGCTGTTATTTGTACACAAGAAATCAAGTCAGGTAGGCTCAAGGACAACCACTAACACATTTTATAGATCGGTAACGGAAGTTTAAAGTAATAATGCTATTTGTTTTAGGTCGGGTAAAACATTTTGGACATTTTTGTTACATACGTTACCCGTGATTTATGACTTTTGTAGGAGTCCCGACGGAATGCCTTTGTTTTACTTGTTATTCATTCCCGAAAACAGCTACATTTAATTTCCACTTTTTCCGAATTTTACAACTATCAACTAAATTACATTTTCGCGGACCTTAGTCGTTGTAATTTAAATTAAGGTTTACGCAGGTGTTTTCTAAAATTAGCGCTAATAATATTCGGCGTCGTATTTTTTTGATAACATTCGTCACTATTATAAACATAATAGTATTTCATACTAATCAAGAAATTGCTATCAAACAAATAGCTTATTCAGTTAGACAATTTTTAAACTCTTTTACAGACAATCTAGAAATGACAGCGTTGCTGGGCATCTTGGTTTTCAGTGCTCTCCACAAAGATAATCATTTGAATGTAAGTGAGATGTTTGATACTTCGAAAAGTGGCCTTCTCTATAAATTAGAGTTCAGTGATAAGAGATTTAGATTTCTTGTAGACTGCTTGAGGTCGACGATAAGGCCACCCTGAAGAAAGAAGGCAAACTGACAAATTGGCGGCAATCAGGGAAATATGGGATACCCTAATTTTTATTAAGTTTTACTCAAAACTATGAATCTGAACTTTACTTAACCATTGGCAAGCAGCTTCTGGCGTTCCCTTCAGCATGTCCCTTCAAGATGTATAAACCAAATAAACTGTCGAAGTACGGTATTAAAATAATAATGATTTGCGATGTTGGGTCCAAATACATGCTCATAGCTGAACGATATTTAGGTAAAAAAATCTACTCCAAGAGATGTTTCTGTCAGTGAGTATTTTGTAAAAAAAACTAATAGCTCCATATCATGGTTCAAATAGAAATTTGACGATGGATAATTGATTTACGAGTACTGTATACCACTTGTGGACCAGCTGAAGAACCCACCGTATAACATTACTGTCATTAGTACTCTCCGACTTAACAAACCAGAAAAATACCACCATGCCTTCTTTCAAAACAAATCAGACCATTAGGAGATGCATGTTTTGTATTTAATGGTACAACAACCCTTGTGTCTGTGAAGGTAAAATCTAACAAGGTTGTTTGTTTCGCATCTACGATGCATGAAGGCAATGAAATAATCCAAGTATCAGGTAAACCAGCTATCATACACAATTATAATGAAATAAAAGTGGGCGTTGATTGCTTTGATCAAATGTGCAGTGTAATGTCCTGATAAAAAAAACGAAACGGTGGCCACTTTGCTTATTTTTTGGCCTCCTGAACATGACATGTATCAATTCCTACATTGTGTACAATAGAAGAATGGTGATGCAGGGAAAAGCTGCCATCAATAGAAAGTGTTTCATGGAGGAGCTTTATAAAGGACTTGTAACACCTTGGCTGGAGGATCGTCTTCGCCAAATATCATTGCAGCGTTCCATCAAAACAATCATCTTATCTGTTCTCGGCAGAGAACAAGAGACCCTTCCTATCGCTCAATCTCTTGCAGTGGCACCGAACGAGAAGAGAACTACATGCCGCTTATGTCCTTCTCAGAAACGAAGAATGACAAACAACTATTGTGTCAAGTGCGCCAGGCCATTTTGCCTTGAACATCGGGCCGAAATGTGTACGGAATGTGTGTAAGTAAATTAAGTGGACTGAGACTTTATTACTATCTACTTTGGGTCTTTTCTGTTGTTTTTTAGATTTTTTTTCTTTTGCACAGCTTTATTCTACTTTATAGTTAGTCTTACATTCTATTATAGGTTTTTATTATTTTTACCTTCTGTTTCTAGTTTTTTTATCAATAAGTATATTTATTATATTATCTTTGAATTTGAAATACGTAAAGTAAGTTGAAATGGATTCAGTTTCTGACAGTTTTGATAGTCGTAAAATTTACTACGGCATACCAATAACGTACAAAATTATTCTAGTAAATATTGTTCATAATATTTGTTTTTTTTTCATATAAAATGTATTTTATTTTTATTATATGTACTATCCACTTAAAAGTAAAAGTATTGAAAGTAAAGTGCAGCTTAAATTACATTCAAATATCAATTATATACATGTTTATGTGCGTTTGAAAGAACAATATTTAAAACAACTCAGAATTGTAAATTTTCAATAAAAAGCACTAAAACTACTTTGTATTACATACCAGTAACGTTACAATTTTTACGGCATACCATTCTAGGGTTAAATAATATTTCACCAGTGGCATAATATTTTACATAGGATGTTTCCAAAGTTCTGGGAATTTAGCTATAACTTTTATTGTTTTGTTAATTTTCGTCAATATTACAATGTAGTTTTTCAACATAATCTCCATTTAAGTGAATACATTTATCCCAACGATAAACTAATTTTTTTAAGCCATCCTCAAAGAACTTTTTGGTGTCTCCTCAATCCACCTGTTTATGGCACGTTTTACGTAAATTAAACTTTCAAATCGAACACCGCGTAAGGGCTTTTACAAATCTGGGAACAGATGATAATCACTGGGTGCAAGATCCGGGAATAAGGTGGGTGCGGAAGCAGTTCCCATAGTAAATCGTTCAAAACATCTTTTGATTTTCTTGCGGTGTGTGGTCTTGCATTATCCTGTTGCAATAACGGACGCTTATGCAACTTCCCAGGCCATTTTTTGACAAGTGCCTGTCGCAGTGGTCCGGATAATAAATTTGAATAATATTCTGCGTTAATTGTAGTACCATTGTAGTAATCCATAAAAATAATCCCTTCGCAATCCCAGAATACAGTAAGCATTACCTTTCCAACAGACGGAAATGCACGAGCCTTAAGGCTAAACATCCCTGAAAAAGTTGTGTTTTTAACCCGATAGATGGCAGCACCTCTGCGGCAAATTTGTACTACGAATAATTTCCGTAATTATTATCCGATTTTTGTTTTGTAAGTTATTTTGTAAATGATATGAATAAAACATTCACGCTATTGTGATGTTTTTTTTTTAAATTGATTTATAAAAAAGTTTTATATAGATTTTTTTGTTGCTGTAATATTTTGTTTAAATCGCAGGTAGTCATTTTGTAAATACAAATTTTAAAAGAATTTTGCCGTTTTCAGATATTAACTCGGTCAAATGGTCGTATCGGAATCGTTTTTTAAAGATATTATCATTATTTCTCTCACGCTCCGGTCCCCTCCTCCCGCTGCGTAGCGCACCATCCCCCCCAGCACAGCCCAGCCAGCCGCTCTGCCCGGCCCTGCAACTGTAGCGTTCGTCAACTCACTCACTACTCGCATTCATACTCTGGCCGGACACACTTACTAGACTAGACTACGGATTACGACAGGTGTTTGTTATCTATTAAAAAGTATTTTCTGTAAGTCGAAAAGAGACATCTAGAATAAATATAGAAAAATATACAGTAGTTCAAATTAAGGATTTATGAAAGTAGGCCTATATACAGGTTCTTTGGCCATACATTATTCAATAACACTAGGGTATGAATAATATTACCCTATAACGTTAGTTATTTGTTTCAAATAAAACTTATATTTTAATACATGAAAACGAGAAATAAATAAAAAATGAATAGTGCAAAATACTATTTATTTAAAGTAAGCCTGAGGTGTAAAAAATAAAAATAAAATATAATATAATTCAACTAGCTGACCCGTGCGAAGCATTCGCATTCTAACTTACTTAAATCCCACTTAATTAAAGTACACACCGTATATTTAGTATTGTATAGATAGAGCGTATTTAGTGCGTCATATAGCAATGTAATGGCGTAACGGCAGGTCTCCAGCTGGATATTGTTATCATCAGTGTTGCCAACGCCAGGAAAATTGTTTTTTTTCGTGTAATTGTATTTTGCATATTTTTCCGGTGTAGCGGTTAAGGAAAGCTTTAAAATGATGTCTCATTCATGTAATTTGATGATGTATTAAGGAAGTTATGGCGTACCGACAAAAAATGGCCTTGAGAAATAATATATGTGATATGTTGCATGTCAAGGTGAAAAGTTCTACTTTAATACAGTAATATGTTTAACATTTTTAGCAAATTTTGATATTTGTAATTAGTTTAAGTTCTTTGTTCTGTGAGTATCAACAGCTATCCTCCGGAAATGTTTTTTCTGTGAACTTAGCAGCACTGCAATAAATATGAAACAGCTGATCTAATAATTGAAGTTGCTACAGAAGATAGCTGAAAGAATTCTCTAACTAGTAATGCCATAATTTAAGATAATATATTGTCTTTTCATTTGTAATTTGCCTTTAAACTTAAGTAATACGTGATGTGACACCCGTTACATTTTGTTTACAAAAGTTAGTATTACAAAATGAACAAACACCTTAGGAAAATACTTTTACTGTAAAAATAAGAGGTTTTGTTTCCCTAATGTTTTGGTATTATTATTTTAATTTTAGTTTTATAATTTAATGAGTAATTCGCGTAATGGGTGTTACATAATTTAATGTATCGGGTGTTACAATTCAACACAACTCACAACCATTCAGTGTTTAGTATATTTATATTCATTTTAAGTAGAATTTTAATACATAGCCCTATTGAGAGTTTATTAATTTTGGTAGCAACACTTAAAAAGTTAAGAGTGATATGTTATTTTAAATAAAATTGAACACGATAACACCTTCAAATTTCATACTGCGAATATCCTATTTGTAATTCCAGAATCAATCTTTTACATATTTACTGGGCAATGAATGTTAGGCGTATCAAATGATTTTATTTATCTTTAAAGTTTTAATTCTATTACTATTACACCTCATACATTTTTTTCTCACGATAAAATGATGAGTGACGTTGTAAAGTGCCAGTAGCATTTGCAAAAAACAAGAGAGTGAGATAAAAAAACAAGAGAAGAGAACAATACACTAAAAGAAGAACAACTTGAAAAGATCCAAAGCAGAGTAAAAAAATGTAGGGAGAAAAATAAGAAGCGCAATTATCATCAATATCTCAGATTTCGCTGGGATATTAAATATCATATTCTGAGAGATGACAAATTTAAGAATATTTTTGGCAAATTACAACAACCTACAGCAGCCCAAAGGACATTTTACAATTCTTTACGAGTTTCCACTAGCAGTTGATATTTTTGAAAAATGAATTAGCTTATGAAGTTCCAAATTGTTAATTCTAGAATTTGATTTAGCGATTATTTTGTTTTTATTTAAAGTTTTAGGCCTATTCTATTAATTCTTGATAGGGGCATATATAAGACTGATCTTTAGTAAGTCTAATTCATAATAGGCCCTAAGGCATGGTATAAAAAGTATTGAACTATATCCATGTAATGTATTAAGTATATATATTTGTTAGATATAAGTTTTTTTATGAAAAAATATAAGTTTTTATTTCTTATAGTGATCAAAGAAACCTCAATTATACTTCTTGTTGTTATTTGACACCTTATTATTATATAATATATGTTAAAAATCTTAATTTTAGCAACAGCGTAACACCCGTTACATTTTAATGTAACACCCGTTACACAAGATTTAATTTTATGTTTAAAAAAATTGAATGCCAATATCAATTTGAATTACAGTTCCATTACATACATTTACTGTGGAATAACTCATATTTTTTTAAAAATTTTACAGTTTTAAAATTCACAGAGTTTTAAGAACATTTACATGAAGTTCAACTTCACTATCCATTTTCAGTAACACCCGTTACACTCCTTTTTTCTATATTTTAGGCTAACTAAGATATAGTTGTTAGCCTTCGTTGAAAGCCGAAGTTGCTTTTTAGATTTTGTTGTTCCTTGGCGATCCATTGAGAAAACATATGTTAAACGAAATAACATTCTCAATAACAATAATTACAAGACGACGCAATAGTACAACAAAGAAGAATAGCGGGAGAGCACATGGATGGAAGCGAAGGAAACCGTCATCCAACTGTATACAAGCAACATCTGAGACGCGTGGTGGGGGGATAGGTGGTGCGAGGAGTCACAGCGGCACTGCACCTGCTTCGTGTCACTCTCGCGTTTGTTCTCATTACTGTAAATGTATAAACAATGATACCAACTAAACCAGCCAGGCGATTTTAAAAATTAAAAGTTTAAAATTAATTAAAAATTATTGTCTTTAAAATGACTACCTGCGATTTGCATTTTTTGTTTTGTAACACAATTATTTTATTATTATTTTTTAAACCAGCAACTTAATTAAAATTTAGCTTCATTGGCGTGAATTCTAATCTTATTCCGTTCACAAATCAGTTTTGCAAATGAACATCGGACGAAAATTCCACCAATAAACACCAATATAAAATGGCTCCATTTTGGTGCTGCGCCGTGGTGGCAGAATTTGGAACTAATCCTGGGATGTTTAGCCTTAAGTGGAGGCCCTTCTTCAGGTTTGCGCCATTCTTTGGATTGACTTTTGGTCTCAGGATTGAAATAAGGATTCCACGTTTCGTAAGTGGTTATTATTCGTTGCACAAAGTAATCGCTACTAACGGCTAGAAGTAACGGTACGGCTACTTCAGCAACTCTATTACTTTGGTGCACTTCGTATTGGAATGAAATGGGATGTAACGACTAATATAACGAGCAAATATAAACCGGGACTGTGGCAATCGGCGTACCGTACGTATTTGCAGAGATTGGTGGTGGCCGGGCTCGGAATCGACTCGATACAGATTCCAGTGCCGAGAATCGGTGGAATCGACCCATCCCTAATTAAAATATATATGTATTTGATTAAATAATAGTAACACTTAAACACTTAAACATAAATGGCAAATTTTAACTTCATTAATACGTTTTTCCTGAAATAATTAATTATTTACAATAATATCCAAAACACTTTTTTTGTATGAATATTAGTCATTATTTAACTAATAATATGTTATGTATTTTTAAAATAATTTATGCTTCAATTATTATTTTGTTTTTAAATTCATTTGTAAAATAATATTTGATTTCGCTAATCCATTTAATGAATTCAATACATTGACTGGCCCAAAAACAAAATTATTTTACACACAAACTGTTCTTTATTTTTGTTTTGTGAATGTTTTGGTTGAACACTTTTGAATAATGAGTCTAATATTGAAATATTTGGTACATCCAGCCTTAATTAATAATAAATAATGGTTGTCTTCTACGTCAAGGAAATGTCTGTTTTGAAAAACGTCTGTTGTGTTGAAAATGTGCAACAAAAAGCGCGCACCATAGCAGCGCGGTGTGGAGGGTACCAAGGTCGCCGCCATATTTCTCCGGCAACTTACTCACCGGCGGACTATAACACTCCCTCCATCCATTTTTACATACTCTATACATGCACTGTCCCCCCCCCCCTCCCCGACTCACCGACAGTAGGCAAGGTGAGTAGGTAATCAGCTGTCGCTATATTTTAATCCTGCAAAATCTTTATTATAAACATTTATTATGCCTACGTCTCGCCATGTTTGTTTTTAATGTATCAATGGAAGGGAGAACTCGGTTTTCTCCTACTGCATTTTACATGGAATTTTAAAGATGGCTTTTGCAGATTTTAATTTCACTAGCTAATTGATTCCTCTATTTGTATTTAACATCACATTTAAGGTCTATAGGCTATTTGCAAAAAAAACTAGAAAATTATTTTCAATAATTTGGTATCTACTTTGAGTTGAAATGATTAATTTGATTAATAAATTTATATGAATTCGTAGCATCAGGTATGCTACAAGGTATGCTACCAGGATCGCTATATTTTCATATTTCTTTAGGAATACTTTAATAAAAACAGCAAGATGATGCACTAACCCTTGATGATCCAGCTAAAAACTGTATCAGCTGCACTATTGTTTATATTACCAAAATATTAGCATAACAATCATCAGGAATTTATGGTTCATCTAGTGCAAGTATCCATCTTAAATTTAAAATAAAATAATTTATATAATTAAAATTGTTAAAATTCCAGAATATTTCTAAATTTTAGAATACTTGATCAGCATATATAGGATTTTTGTATAGAGGAAGGAATGCATTAGGCACCATCAGGAGACAAGTCTCCAGGTGTGTGGGACTCCCAGTTCATCCGGTTTACCCACTAAACCATAACCTCTTTTTCTAAGATCCTGGTCCGGAACTACTATTGCATGTGCAAAATATTACTCTGAATAAATGTAGTGTAATTAAACATCATACTTCTTGAAATAGATGTTTGGCAATACAAACCATTATCACTAGATTAGCCTCTTACCTTATCTAAAAAATTTTATTAGATCTTTCAAATTGTAAAATAATGAAATAAATATCTTGGTCATTACTTCATCAATGCATTAGAAAACGGGAAAGTTGTATTAAAAACTAGTTTCATAAAAAGTGACTAATTATTGATTATTTAATAACAATAGTTAGTCATGGATATTTTGTTAGTAGAAAAACTAAATGAAAATTTATAGAAGGATCAAAAACATTTTTAATTTGAAGAATTGTTTTTTAAATTTTAATAATTTAAGATTAAGATTGTAGTACAGCAGTTTTTATTAAAGTTATCAGTTAAAAAGGCAAGGTACATTCTCACACAATATCTGCTTAGTCATATTTTTTTTAAATACAGAACCAATTAAATTGCATTTTTCAGTATAGAATTATTTTTTTACTGAAGAGTGAAATGAAATACACATGCATAAAAACAGATATGGATAAGCAACACACAAAATTAGGAACCACAGTTCTCTTGGATATTATATTAGCGAAAAAGGATTAATTTTAGAATGTACAAGCATTATAAAATTGCTTAGAGTTATTTAAACTAACATATTACCTTACATTAGGCTGCTTATGTTTTCTTGTGTTTATTATTGGTTAAAATTGTTTCACTGGTTTGGGAGCACCATTAACCATATAGAAACATCAATACTAAATACATTCTCAAAACCTTACACCACAGTACATAAAGCATTAATTTAATACAAGTTAATATCTAAATTACTGTTAGATCGTTAATCTTTATTTAATTTCAAGTCAACTGGAGCAGTGCAAGTTTGTTTCGCCCGCAAAATGTTCTGTACCACCAGTTCTCCCAAAAATTAAACAAAACAAAAATTAATTATGGCAACTCATCATATTATACGTAACTAGCGGTATACCTGGGCTTCGTTACGGAATATATTAAAAATGTAATTTTTGGAAATATATCTGGAAACAAGAGCATAAACTGGAATCAAATATAAATTTGCATGTTTTCAAGTAAATAAATCGAAATTTGCTAAATGAAATATAAATTTTGAATATACTTTATACAAATTTAATATAATCCGAATAATAATAAAATTGTTATTAATTTAAAAAAAGTTAATTAATCTTCCTTTAGTAACAATCCTAAAGGTTTGAGAAGAAAATGAAAAGAATAGAAACATTTAAAACATTTCTGTAACAAGCCCTTGAGTAAAAATGTCTCTATAATGCAGGCATAACAGAAGATTATAAATAACTAAATAGTACAACTAACAGATATGATATTTCTTTCAAAGAAATATAAGTAACTAGCTGAATACACGTGCTTCGCTACAGGGAGTTTGTTTTTTTCATCACTATGGTTCATAAATAATTGTAATATTTTTCTGTCATTTTCTTTCATCTAGTATTTTACGACAGTGAATTATAACTTATAACATGTATTTTCAATTAGTTTGGTATATATTGTTCACTGGTTGCCCGTCAATCGTCTTGTTATGGTATGTGTGCCGAATAAATTAAATCAATAAAAAAATTTAAAAAATTGAGTGAAGAGTGTCTTCTTTTTCAACCGCTAAATCTACAGACTGGTAAATCACAGTCTTAGCTAGATGTTTGCAGATCACCCAGATACGTCTTTACTATGCGAATGTATAGATCGATGTATAGATCGGGATTGTTTTGATCAGCTTACGTATAAAATATTTTCTTAAAATGAATAAGTGCCAAATTTCAGCTTTCCAGCTTTAAGGAAAGAATACCAATTAATATTTATTGTTTTTAGGGGTTGTTGTTACATTTTCAACCCTTAACAGCACGTAACAAAATGTAAAACTGGTTTATTTTTTATATGCATCTTGTAAGAAATAAATATACAAAATGTAAGATCTATAGCTTTAAGGAAAGTATAAAATATAAATATTTATAGTTTTTAGGGATTGTTATCACATTTTGAAAACTATAGCATCACGTAACGAAATATAAAACTCATTTACTTTTTATATGTGTTTGTAAGAAATAAATTATTAGTATTAGATAGGAGAAATTGTAAAGAATCCAACGATATCTAGGTTTACTTTAGAAGAAGTACTGGGCAGGCTTTAGAAAGAGAAGAAAGATGAGTTACTTCGTCGTGTTTTATGACGAAATCCGGTGAATTGACAGGCGCCGAGTTTGTTGAAGAAAACTAATAAACTGCAACGATGATTATGTATGTAAATATACGTTTTAGAAAGAACTTGTAAATACAAAATTTAAAGTTTAGTTCATTGCCTTTCCAACGGTTTTTGATTTGTTGTGATTGGATAATTTTTAGTGTGTGAAATATTCATTACAAGTAGAGTTGTCAAAATTGATCATTTTCACGTGCCACGCCCCCCCCCCCCCCCTCCCCGACCACTCAAATTGAGTAGTCTGACAGTTGCAGGGTTAAAGGCCAAATATTTTAAAATCCTATCTTAGTGCGCTTCTATCGCCTATGAGCAATAAGTGTACCAAATATGTCACGTTCCTTGGCGGTATTAAATTAATATTTATAGATACAGGGGTTGTTCCTAAATTTCACCCCTTAGCAGAACATAATAAAACGTAAAACTGTTTTTTTTTTATATGTATCTTGTAAGAAATAAATGTACAAACTTTCAGCTTTCTAGCTTTAAGGAAAGTGTAACAAACAATGTTTATTGTTTTAAGGGTTGTTTCAATAGCCAATATGAGCAATATGTGTACCAAATTTTACGTTCCTAGGCGGTATTCAATTAATATTTATACTTTTAGGGGTTGTTACCCCACACATCATTTCACCCCTTAGCAGAATGTGAAAAAATGTAAAACTGATTTACTTTTTATATGTATTGTGTAAAAATAAATGTACAAAATTTTAGTTTTCTATCTTTAAGGAAATTATAACAAACAATACTTATTGTTTTAGGGGTTGTTTCAACCCTTTAAGACCAAATATTTTAAAATCATTTCTTAGTGTGCCTCTAGTGCCTATGAGGAATATGTGTACCAAATGTCAAGTTCCTAGATGGTATAGTTTTTGAGATACTATGATCCGTCAGCGAGTGAGTGGGTTTTGGATTTTATATATATAGAGATATACAAATATTAAAACTTTGTATAGTTAGTTATTCTTAAAAAAAATATATATAAAAAATAAACAAATGTAGAAAAATTTTAGTAATTGGAAGTAAGTTACACTTGGTTATTAAAACAACTGTTATAATTCCATCGACAAACAAGCCTTAAAAGGTATACTAATTGTTGATTATCATTTAAAATTATTTATATTAAACACTTAGTCAAGTACTATAATACAGAAGCAAACTAAACTGACTAACTTTTTGTATGACTGACTCCGTGGGAAAATTAGAAATGTAAAAAATTTTATTTGCCCAGGCTCGCCACTGTTAAAATTTAGATTTTTTCCGAACGAAATACACAAGTAACCAATTGACAATTAAGTCAACAGATTTCATGGTTAAACAATCAATTAGAAAAGCCCAAATTCAATATCTCTTAAGGTTTAAAAATTATAACGGACGCCAGATTTTAAAGTTTGTTTCCTTAATGTATTTATTATACCTATTTGTCGAATGAATACAGGGGGAGAAGAGTTTTACGATATCCAGTGACCTGGTTCGAACAGTCGACTTTCCAACTGAAGTTGCATTTTAAACAGAAAAACAAACATTCACATTTAGTGCTACGGAACACATTAAAGAAATAACACTATAAATTAAAAACTAGTATGTTGTTCGACAATCCATCTCAACAAGCTTCTACTTCCAACTTGTAGCGGATGTGATTTCATAAATGATGAAAATAGATAAAGAATTAAAAGTAACATGTGAAATAATTAATTATAATAATCAACTAAATATTTATTTTCAAAATTCTACAAGAAGCAGAAAACAAATAATTATTGGTCAAGGATAAAAAATGTTTGTTGAATAGGAAGTAGGGATATTATTTATTTAGTAAAAGAACAGTATATCGGATAAAATCAAAGTTGACTTTATAGGGCGTGAAAACAAAGGTTAGACAAGTTTCCCATGTCTGAGACAAAAGACATCCGCCATTTTCCTTTCTAGAAAACAAGAGAAGAGCAATACATATCCGAACTTGGAACAGATTGGACATCTTCTCTCATCTCGATAATGTTACCACTATATTTCATCGATTTGTATATACGAACATCTGAAGAGTGTTTCATGGTAATAATCATAACTAAAACTTGAACTACTTCAAACTTATTTAAAATGAGGTAAGCAGAAAGTGCCTTAAAACAGGTAAGATGTTGCGTGCCGTCAGATATTAAATACTAGCCTAATGCTAATTTATTTATTTACTACGTAATTACAAGTTGCTTATTAAACGTTCTGAAAATAAATATTTTACTTAATATAATTAAATCAAGGCTACTTTGTTTCTTACTATCTTTTTTCAAATATTCTTTATTTACCACAACTTTATTTATTTTAAAATCACAAAGATTACAGGTTTCCCTAAAATAAATAGCTTTCCAGTAAAATAAATAAGCATAAGTCTACCTAAAACCACCAGTTTTTCAAAATTGCATTTTCGCAAGAGGCTTTTTAGCAACATGTGTGAAAATATCTTGCAAGCTATATATTACAAAATTCTTTTAAAAAACTGTTTTTATATACTTAAATAATAAAGCCTAAACATTGCTGAAAGAAATATATTTGATTTAGCATGCTTTAGTATAAGTATTTCAGCTTAATAACTTTAATTGTTCCTGAGAAATTTAACTTTGACAGACAGGCGAAAGAGTGATCTTATATAGGTAGCTTTTCCTTTTAACACAAAAATCAAATATTTTCCTGTTTGACAGTTTTAAAATGTCTGCCTTTTTAATACCAAAAACTAAATAGCTATGTACTTAAAGTGGTGATTTTATCTTTAATATTAAATATAGTAAATTCACTTATAATCAGTGCTGTGTTTATCAGGTATTTATGTTTATGCAGGTCTGACAGAGCTGCTATGCCAACCAACGTCGTAACTAACTACAAACACAGAAAATTGCATGACTAGAAATAAAATGACTTTGGAATATTATACCATACAATTCATTAACTCTTGCTAGATAAAAGATAATAGACGTCATAACAGATCAGTTTTACTTTAGTTATTATTATTCACGAATCACTGAATAAGATGATATTGTTGTTGAAATAAACACATTATTTGTGAGAATTTAAGTTTTATTCTATGAAATTACGACTAAAATCTAATTATAAAGTATAAAAAGACAAATGATTATTTTATTTTATTAAATAAATTCCTTAAATTAACCACACTTTGTGAAGCCAATTTATAATATAAATTGATAAATTTTCAAAGACTCACTTTGTGAAGTCAGGTAACTTGTAATGAAAATACTTAATAAGCTAGGCCTATTTTTTTAAAGAAATCAATTACTAGCCCTTTGTTTTACAATATTTCTTTATTATAGGCAAAAGTCTTAGTGGTTCTCTTACCACTGTAGGCTATATTCAGATTTACAGGTTTACAATTATAAGTTTATAGAGCACTTAAATATACAATCACAAGATTTTATATTAATAAAACAACAAAATATATTCATAAATGACAAATTATAACTCTATTATCTCGGGTTAAAAGGATCCTGGTCTATTAAATATGCAATCAGAAATATAAAACTTAGGTCTATATAGGATGAAATATCTAAAGCTACTGAATGTTACAAAGTGTTGAAATAGTTCAAGTTCTTTAAATAATTACAAATTTTATATCAGTGATGGTTGATTTTAGTTGATTATTGCTCACTTCAAAATGAAAGTCACTGTTTTACAATTGGTAATAAAATTTAGATGGATATTACCTTTGCAGAAGTTCAAATTTGGTTTGGTACTTTACCAATTATTTAATTATGTAAATTTTATAATTATCTCTTATCTTGATGGTATTTTATCTATATATTCTTCCTTTATTTTTCTAAAAGTATTTTTTAACTTATTTCACTTGAAATTATTTATGAGTTTATTAAGTACATGTGAACAGTATAAGGTTTATTGCTGAAGTACCAATTTTAGTTCAACCATTGCCGGGCTTCCACAGACAGTGCTGTTACAAGTATCTCTAACAATTGTTTTCGTTACTTAGTCCCATCATAGGTGGCTGGTGTTTTGGTCACGTACACAAAATATTTTACAAAGCTAATTTTTATTGGTTTTAATCGGAGATATTTATGTTTTCACATTGTTTATAATGATATTTAACCTTTATTAGTCTTAATTTGTCCGAAATACGTAATTATTTGCTTTTGTAAATTCATATAACTGTATCTTTTTTCACTACCGAACGCAATCGTAAACAGCTGTTCTCTATGCATCTACGGACGTCATATTCAGTTAGTCATGCAACTTCGCATATCGTAGCACATTTACCAATAACCTTACTTTGTTTGGTTTAACACTTTTTCAATTGTATAACACTTTGTTTAATAAACTATATATTGCTTTTGAAATTTAACTCTATTACAACTTATATTACAGGAATAAATCTATACGCTAATAATATTTCGAAATGTGAAACATTTTGAATACATAGATAGGCTTATGCCTACTTGCAAATTAAACTTGGTTTGTATATAAAAAGGTAAGCTAAGTGGTTATTTAATTATATTATGAGTGATTATCGTTATTTCTTTATTATATACAATTTCCTGAAGTGAATTTACTTGTGTTTAAATGATTTTGTCTAGATCGAATTTTGAGATTAAAATTTAGGCTATCTTGTTAACATTACTTTTCACAATCTTTTAAGTTAGTTTACCAGGACCCTTTAATTTTTTGTGAATTTGTTTATATCCCAACTGGGTCAAATGTTGTAGTACCAAAAAAGGAACATAACCATTCTTAAATTACCTAACAATTACTAACTAATAAATAATCCAAACTTTCATACCTATATAGGATATAAGCAGGTTGTTCTGGTTTTATCAGCCTAAGAACGCAACGGTCATAATCTTGCTCCCAATTATCTTTTGCTTCTGAGAATACAGATAAACTTAGTTCCTCTGCAAAAATAAAATTATTAATAAAGGTTGATATTAAAAATGTCATTAGAGTTGGCAACTAAACACTAATTTGTTCAGAAAACCAATTTTATAAAAATATAAATACTATACAGTATTAGTATTAGTTACAAAAAAAAGACAATTTAACTCTTTTAGTTTTGAATTTAAAACTTTTAGCAAACCCAAATTGTAGTAAAAAAAATTAAGTTACCTATTTTGCATAAATAGTAAACCTAATAATAGTAGAAGATATTCAAGAATTAAAAAGTCAGAATCAGTTACTATCTTAAAGCAAGAAGTTGAATTTTGATTGAAATCTCATTCTACCGCGTATAAATAGCTTGGTAGACAGTGCAGTATTATGTACAAATTAAATATCTTGATAAAAGTAGACAAAAGATAATACCAAATATATAATTTGGAGAAAACTTTTTTCTAGAGAAACAAACATTTATAATATCAGATCGTATGTTTAAAATGTTTTTTAATGATTTAATTGTATGTTTATTGTTGTAATGTTTTCCCCCAAATTTTTCACAAACTGTGGACTGCTAAATGGAACAACTATGTTTTTATTAGTACCTCAGTATTGTAAAATAAGAAAAGTAGGCAGCTAATTATAATTTAGTAGCCGTTTATCAGTGTAATTGATGGCAGTGTGCATAGAATTCATCAGCCGCTATTACAATTTGTAAAGTAACTCAGAAAACGTTCACAACAAACTGAACTTTCAATTGAGGAGATTCATTTAAGTAAAACAAACTTAAGTTATGCCCAAATAGAATTTGACAGCTGCATAAACTTGGTAAACATATTTTTAACAGACGACTTCAGTGATTTACTCGGTTTGAATGTTTTGTTCAGAGTATTTTAAGCATTTTTGACAATGTTATTTATTCAGATTAGTCTGGTTTTTTTCATTTTGGATTTACAGTATTCATAACTAAAACAATAGTTTTGAGTTTTGAAAATATTGGTAGCCTATTTGATTTGTGATTTCACTATAAAGGTCTATTTTTCACAAAACATTTACTGCAGAACATTAATCAGAAATGATTACACATTTGGTGATTACACGCTTGAGACTCGAGAGTGATAATTCCTACAGTCCGAACTACGGTCTTCACAGTCTTCTATCTCTATAGAATTTTAAAGGAACTTATTTAAAAAGCTCACACACTTTGGATAAATAAAATTCAAATTGAAGAAATCATCTGTGCAGAAACTTTATGAAAATTGCAATGGACATGAAGTAACTAAATTAAACAGAATCAATTAAAACATTTTAAACATTTTCCTAACCCCACATGTTAAACTGTCCTATCCCAGGAGTAATTTACTAATCTATTTTACATTTCTAGCGATTTAAAGAGTCCATAAGTTATGATTAGCTTAGATCAGCTGATTGTTTGTTATAGCAGATTCATTTCATTGCTACTATACAAAATTGTATTGTTTCACCGATTCAGAAACTAACGTATATTTCTGAATTATACAACAAGTGTGAATTTCTTCTTTCCATATTCTAAAAATGAGTGCCAACGATAGTTTACCGTCTGATATAGAAAATGAAGCCACAAAAACGATGGAAACTAAATGGTGCTATAAATTTAACATTTATACCAAGTAAAAATCTGTTTCAGTTGTTAATTTCAATGTTTGATTAATAATATTAATGCAATGTGTGGTTAATAATAAAGTACCTGGAGACCGAGCTAAAGCTCGATTATAAGCAGGGCTATGATTTCAATAATAAATATTGGATTATTGAGTTTTGAGGTTAGGCCTATAACATTAAACAACTAAATAAAGGGTATATACAACATTAGGCTTACCTGTAATAAAAATAAAGTTTAAAGGATTAACCACAATCTCAACGCTATGCCTCAGAAATAAGTCAGGCCTAAATTAAAGTATTATTTCAATATCGATTTATTCCTAGGGCCTAGTTCGCTCACGTCAATAACTACTATTATTGCAAATTTCCGTGAACATCGTTTAGGTTAGGCCTATAACATTAAACAACTAAATAAAGGGTATGTTTATTATGTATTCGTTGCCATGGTAACTATAAATAGATACAACATTAGGCTTACCTTTAATAAAATATACAGTTTAAAAGAAAGCAGATGATTATTGTAATGGCATTGAAAACATTTGCATCAGCTGTGCTTTGTATTGTTTAAAATGGACAAATTTCACTTTTTAATTTAATAAAAAGACGTAGAAAACGAATTTTCCCAGACTGGTGACCATTTCCAATCGATTTCTCGTGGCCAAAAGCCTAATATAAAATCAAAAAATCAAAAATCCTTAGACGGAGATTCCAGATCCATTTAGCAGACAAACAATTATCTCTCGCTTTAGAAGATAAGATACTAGTTAAAATGATGTGTTGATTTATAACACTACTCATTAAAAATAATAACTCAACATTACAGTTTAACAAGTTTTACCTTTAATGGCAATTTATTTTTATAGGCTAGTTTAGCAAATTAAATTGGTTAGATAAATCAGCTATTAATACAATTTGTAGTACATTCGGTATTGATGTACCATTCTCGGGGTCTGGCACTCGATTTTTGACATGAACAGACTTTTATCATAAATAAATAAATATTTTGAATTTACAGATATAAAATTTTTAATAAGAAATTATGGCGTCTATTTTTTGTCTATTGGAAGTTAATTAAGTATTTAGATTGATGTAGTTCATTGGTAGTTTAACTGTTAATGTAGTAGACTATACCACGTTCTACTCTTTATTTTCACTGATTAATACACACTTGGTTGGTTAAAATCACATTTTAAATAAGAAAAACTTCCTTTTGAAGAAATTTGACGTCATTTTGCTTGGTCTCTCCGTACTCATTCACTTTCAAAATGTACGCTTCACTTCTTTGTCCTGCGTACGCATCCGTTGACGTCATCACTTTCCTATTGGCTAGTCGCGGTGCCTTCTGATTACGTATGTGAATTTCAATTGCTGTACTGAGCGGAAATTGCCATGATTTAAGTTTGACATGAGTTTTGTTTACTTATTGCATTTTTTTGGTATTTGCGGATTAGTGATTATAATTTATTTTGAATATCGCTGGTTTTTCAAATGTTAATTTTTTATTTTATCTCAAAGGATTTATTATACAAACCGTTTTATAAATATAGCTCATGGGTCAAGTAAAGTAACTTACTGATATTATAACTAGACATCTCATTTTCCTAATGCTTTTACTATAAATAATGCTAACTAAATTTATGTTTAATTATGCTTGAACAGTTTTTAATACAATCTAGCGTCTTCATTTACATTTTAGAATACTTGTGTTTTACTGCTTTCCATGAATTGTTTTGACTTGTCCAGTAGACATTCAAAATGGCTGCTGGCAATTGTTCCTGCTGGCCACAGAGTTTAGAAAATATATTTGCTGCTTGTTTAAAATATAACTAGCTGGAAGCCGATCTACGATCTGGTTATGATCCCATCATCTAGCTTTGTTTTATATCCCCGATAAAGCAAATTATAAAATTATCTTTAAAGATTATTTTATTAAAATATTTTAATAAATATGTTTAATTGATATGTTTTTATCGATTGACTATTTAAAAAAAAAAAAAAAATTTCAATATTTTATTTTGAAGTATATATCAGGTATGTAAGTGATAAACATACTCAATGTACAGTATTAAATAAACATCATGGAAACTGCAAAGTATGTTAGGTTTGTGTTTAAATATTGTAAATGTATTTAAACATTGTTGTTTGTTTATAGTTTAACGTACCCTAAATGAGTGTAAATACCATATAGGATTTTTTTAGGTTAGGCCTATAACATTTCACAACTTAATTAATAAAGGGTAAGTTTTAGAAGCTGTTGTTGTTTAACATCTGTGTTATATGATATTTATTAGTTGCTATGGTAACTAATTATACACATTAGGCCTACCACACAACTTTAAAGGAAACATCTGATTATGGTACTGGCATTGAAAACATTTATGCATCAGCTGTGCTGTGTATTTTAAATGGACAAATTATGCATCAGCTGTGCTGTGTATTTTAAATGGACAAATTTTACTTTTTAATTTGAGAAAAAGGTGTAGAAAACGAGTTTTCCGGTAATTTTCAATAAGTCCAACTGACTTTTTGGGTAACAAATAACTTATGTACCAAATTACAAGGGAATCCTTAGAGCCGTTTTCGAAATTAAATTCTGCAAAAACATACAATTATTGCTCATTTAAGAATATAAGATAATTCGACTGATGTTGACATGTAAATGAATATGATTTTTAATAAAATAAAGATATCGTATATTTAATTTGTGTTAGTGTGATGCTTGTGGTTGTGACTGAATTATTATCTTAGTTGAGTTATTGATATGTGTAGGCTTGGTTCTAAATAATAAATACATTAACAGGTTTGTTGTGACATGGTAACTACGTTAATACATTATCCATTTTATATCAATCCTGATATTTGAGTGGCTTAGTTATAAGTTATTATTAATACTTCTTATTATTACTGATTTTATAAATAAATTGGCTTTGATCTAGGCTAGTTTATTTACTCCCTATGACAGGTTAGGTTTGAATGTTTACATTGCTTAAACTAGGTTAAATACTAAATATATAGGTTGGTTTGTCAATAGGCTATTATATTTCAGACCAATTACTTTTTCTTTAACCCTTTGAGTGCCGCAGCGTCTACATAGTAGACGATATAAAATGCGCATTAAGTGCCAGCGTCTACCCAGTAGACGATCCGTATTTTATACTAATTTCATACATTATGTTATCATTGTAATCGATTATTCGGTTCACGGTATTCTATATGAGTCAAACTATCGATTGATACCGGTTTTTTTATTTCTTTGACAACGTGACACAATACGTAGACAGCTGATTGGCGCCAACTGCTGACAGTGTTATGTTGGTATTGTGTAATCATGGCAAATTTCACTATAACATAATATATTATATATGTTTTTTTATGTATTTCTTCATGTTCTTTCTTGTTGTATAATGCAAAAAAATAAAAAAAAATACTGTACACAACAAATTTTACTTCAAACTTGAAATTAAAAAAAATTCATTTTTGTTTATACAACATATTTTGTATGTATATTAATTTAGAACTACATTTTTACATGTATTTTTTTCTTCAAACTATTACCAACGAAATAAAAAAAAATTATCCAAATTGGTTGAATAGCTTTTTTTTATGATTTTTTCCCCAGGCGCTTGCAAAAGTGTTGGTTTTGGTCCGGCACTTTATGCATATGGCATGGAGAAACGGCCGCGGCACTCAAAGGGTTAAGATGGGAATTGTAACGTTATAGATTTTATTTATTTCACAAAGTGTCAGGGAAATATGTAAAAATGCCAAATGTCACACTAATAAAATACATAATATAAATTATAAATTAGATTAAAAAATTACATAAATAAATCTCAGTAAAGATTGATTCAATTCGAACAAGCCAGAAAGCTGCGACAGATATTATTTCAACAGGAAGTTATAACGGATGTACCAGCTTTAATAACTTAAAACACAAATACACAACTATGCGCTATTCTGTGTGAATCAACAAATGCAGGTACGCGAAAAATACAGCAGAGCCGCAGTTATCCGAGGTAATGTGAACCGAGGGTATCTCGGATTTTAAGCAAAAACTCGGATATCAAGGACTCTGTCAAAAATCGAGAGAGAAACGTATGTTAAACTGGTGACATCAATGAAAACGTGGTCAAAGATATGAAAAAATTCCTCTACTGTAGGCCTATTATCTCCAAGTTGTAGGCCTATTAAGTCCAAATAAAAGTAAAATACAAAATGATAAAAAGGCATATATATGCTTAAGTACATGTTCTAGATAAAAAATGTAATTAATTAAAGAAGTCCATAAGTGTTTTCTGTTTAATGGAACTCACTCGCTTGTGCTTCGTATTTATTTTTACAATACTGGTTTTAACTGGTTTACACTGCACATTGACATAACACAGCGAGTATGAGTTTTATTGAATAACATGACATTTAGTGGAAAAGCATAAACAAAATTGTATTGATGATTAGCAAAGCGTCCAAATAAAAATAAAATACAAATAAACAATGATAAAAAGACATACATATCCTACAGTACATGTTCCAGTAAATTTTTTTTAAGAAGTCCATAAGCGTTTTCTGTTTACTGAACTCGCTCCCTTGAAAACTAAACAAACTATATATGCAGTATGACACACGCAAGGTTTTTATATAAGAGCGAGGGTTTACTTGATACTGAATCAAATTACTGTATTCACAAAAACTAAAGGAGAAGTGCGAGAGGCGAGTAAGCCGGGTAGGGTAGAAGTTAGACACAATAGAAGGTCGGATAGAAGCAGCAAGCAGGTGCAAGATAAGGAATGATGACATCACCATCGCGTAAACAATAATCACAGACGTTTGTCTAAGTGTATCCAACTACACGATTAATCGATTAATATTATTGTTTATTCAAGTAATTTGTTTGATTGTTTATTTAGTTCACTACTTATAAATAAATAAATTATGTAATTTATTTAGAGCATCTATTATTCTCTTGAATAAACAGTACTTGTAACGGTCAAAATACCTTAAAACGTAAAAAAATCCTAATCCTATTGATGATTAGTGAGTTACTGAAATTACTGTATTGTACAGTACAGTATTTAATAATGATTAAAAACTGTGCTTTTTATTTAACGGAACCATTTTTGACAAAACATTATGTGACTAATATAAGTACAGTAGAGTAGATTTGGAGCTATATGCGGATTTCACATTGCGTGGTTACTTTAACGCATGCGCCTACCGCAAACCGAACTTTTTTTATTTCAGTTTACTTCCTTGGTTAACCCGGAACTCGATTAGTCGGGGATCGGATAACAACGGCTCTACTGCCAAAAATGTTAAACTGTAAAGCCAATCAGAACACTCCAAATTTGAAATTGTCCAATCAAAGAAAAATAAAAAATGCGTGAAATAAAGAGGTGGGAGATTTGGAGGGAAAAACGTGGTCTGTCTAAAAAAACCCTTCAAGTGAGGAACACCGGGAGTACACATTTCAAAATGCATTAGTAGAATTTTATCATCATTGTTTCATTAGTAAACAGAACCATTATTTGAGTGTGAAATTATCCAACAGAATTTATTAAAATTACAACCATGAATTTAACAACGTAAAATCACCAAAGGAGTGTATTAAAATCAATTAAATCAAGCGCAGTGTTTAGTGAAATAAATAAGTAACTAGTCTGTGGGAAAGTGAGAGAGCCAAATTATGTAAGTAGCTTTAACCCACTAATTAATGTAAAACAGATCTCCAGGGTTAGTAAACTTATCAAACTAAATCATATTCTAGTTTATATTATAATAATAATTATAAGTGTTATTTTGTGGGTGAAGAAATATACAAACACGAGTAGACGAGTATTTGGAGTAGGGACCTTTTTTTAATAAGAATTAGCTGATAGCAAAAGCAATTAGAATCGGTTCGGAAACCACATGGCAATTTATATTTCAATCCAGTTTAAAAGCGTTACTATCCAATTAAAATTCACTATGTTTTATAGGTTTCAATAATATTAATAATGAGTAAAATTACAAATGTGTTAATGTTTTAAAAAGCATTCATTTAGATATCACTGTTAGAAACAAGTAGATTTAAACTAAGATTAAAAGTGTTCGTATTTAGAATAGTTGCTATATTTTCTGCTAGCTGATAAGGTATTAATATTATAAATTTGTTCTGTTAATTTATGTTTTAATTAACAAATGCCAACTCAAATTTAAACTTTTAATTGTTTTATAATTTGCATCATATTGAACTATTTACTGTAGAAATTATTTGAAAATTTTTGTAATATAACAAATAAGCTCTGTAATTTATAAAAGCACCTAATTTTGTAATTTGTGTTTTAAACTAATTTATACTTCTTGTTTGTGAAAAGTTGGGCGTCAAATTAATACAACACACAAAAGTTTGTTTATGAAAAACCCCACGTTAGGAGTGCCAAATTAATACAACACAATAAATATAATAATCTAACTTTAATATAATTGTTGCTAATCGTTTAATCTTTTGCTCTTAAGTCAAAATTATAACAACACAATAAACAGTACTGTTCAGATCTAATTTAAATAAATAAATAAGTTCAAATCACAAATAATAAGAACACAAAATTGAATTTCTTTTAATGACTTAGTAAGAAAACCAGTTATAAACATTTATTGAAAATATTATGCTTCTTTAAAAATAGAAAAATTCATTCAATCATCATTGTTCAGTATGGTTCGTCTTTCCATAATCTATTGCGATGTACACTATTTCAATGGAAAACTTTAACATTAACACATTTATCAATTGTCTTTATAATAGTCTCGGGGTTTAAATATGAATAAATAGTTTTAATTGTTCTAAATATTGCCTTTATCTATTAAATAACACACAAGAAATCTTAACCTAGGTGGGTCGGTGCCGACTTTTCCCAAGGTTATGATAGTGTAATGTGGTTGTAAGTGTATGCAATGCTATATCTGGGTATCACTTAGTTCAAAGTTTGTTCACACATGTACGAGTTATATATACATGAAAAATAATGTTCAATGACTTTCTTTAACTCAATAGTCTTTGAAATTCTACCCTAATTATACAGCAGGATAAATTAGGCTTAGTAATAGATTGGAAGGATTTCACCAATATACTTTATTCTTCTTAATGTCTTCTTTTTGGGTTCGACCAATTTTTATTAATATATATTTATCTTGATGAGTTATACTGCAAGTCTTGCTTGATAGTTTGGATAGAATATTTGGTCATAAACGGGACAATTTCTTTAAATTATTACTCACTAGCCAAATGGCGTACTGTTCCCTTTGGTAGGTTTACAAGAATAAGAATGAAAAATTATTGCACTTTTGGTCCACTTCGGAACTTTACACAATCGCCGACTTGATATAGTCTTCGGGAGGTTTGTGTTTGTAAGTATTAGGAATTGATTATTTTAAAATTTGTTCCTTTTTTTAATGTTAAGTTATTTTTTGAAAAGTAAAATCATTTAAAGAATAATCGATAAATATTGTTCAGTGGAAATTAATAAATAAACGGAATAAAATACTTAAGGGGGCTAGGTAGGTTAAAAATGAAAAAAAATCACTTTTTATGTTTTATATATTATTTTTTTCCCCTTTTCTTTATGAAAAATTTAATACCAAATAATATATACTTATCAAAGAAGAAATACTAATTGTAAGCCTTTATATACATGCGCGACATCAAAAAACCAACTTCAGTTGAGAGAAGCCAAGCGCTCACGGTCGTTGATCACTCTCATATAGTATAGTTTTTGTATTTCACAGCTACTTCGTTTTGCTGGGTTGGCTAACGTGCCTGCCTATGTGAACATCATACTGATTCACTGGCTGTTGTTTATTATAACCTTACAAACTTACAAATTGCTTTGGTTGTCAGTTTTGTGTTTGAAGTTTGAGTTTCTGTTTTGTGAAGTGAAAATGCGGAAAGGTGAGAGGCGCAGGACTATTTTCAAGAAAAGAAGGAATGTTGGTGTACGTAAAGTGGAGGTTATTAGTCTTTCAACTAGTTCAGGTACTCGTGATGAAGTGGAAAATGTACCAGTAGGCCTAGGCCTAGGTCAACCAACTAACCAAGTTCGTGAACCTATCCCTATTCCAGTGATTACCAGTGCTAGTAAAAAGAAAATTGGTGACATTGATAGTAAGTATAAGGCCTTAGGCACAGATAATGAGAGTGAAAATGTAATTATAGATTTAAATATATTGAATAATGTGCTTAGTACATCAGTAAAATGTACCGAATGTGATTCAATCGGTCTTCGAATATCATCGCATAAGAACTACGGCTTATCATCAGAGCTTGAGCTTTTTTGTGATGCATGTGGATTTATAACTAGGTTTTTTTCTTCCCCTAAACTGCCTTTTGAACAGACAGGCCAAAAGACATTATATGACGCTAATGTTAGGCTAGCCTATGGACTTCGATCCATAGGTAAAGGGCACAAAGCCGCGAAAATTTTATGCGGCATCATGAACCTTCCTCCGCCACCAACTAAATTTGATAGATATAATGAAGTTATTGGCTCTGTAGTTGAAGATGTATGTTTCAAGTCTATGGATAATGCACTTGAAGATGCTGTAAGCTGCAATGATGGCATAAGAGATATTGCTATAGCTGTGGATGGAACGTGGCAGAAACGGGGTCATGTATCTTTGAATGGAGTCATATCGGCCACTAGTGTGGATACCAACAAGGTAATAGATGTTGCTATATTTTCTAAATTCTGTAAATGCCCTAACAAAAATGCCCATACTGCTAATTGCTTTGCAAATTACCAAGGGAATAGTGGAGGAATGGAGGTGGCTGGAGCGACACAAATTTTTCAGCGGTCACTAACGAAAGGTGTTTGCTATACACAATATCTGGGTGACGGGGATTCGAAAGGGTTCTCTGCTGTTGAAGAACTTGAGTTGATGAAGAAGATAATGTGATTAAAATTTCAAAGTTAGAATGCATTGGACACGTCCAAAAAAGAATGGGGTCGCGATTACGTTCTTTGAAAAAAAATATGAAGGGCAAAAAACTAAGCGACGGTAGGTCTCTCAGAGGTAAAGGCCGTCTCACTGATGGAGTTATTGATCAGATACAGAATTACTATGGCCAGGCCATCAGAAATAACAAAACCAGTCTGTCAGATATGCAAAAGGCAGTATGGGCGATATATTACCATAAAATATCAACTGATAAAGACCCGCATCATGGTCTCTGCCCCAGTGGAGTTGACTCGTGGAGTAAATTCCAGCAGGGTCTTATAACTAAAAGGCCATATCACCACAGAAACTCTATTCCTGTTATCATTATGGAGACCATCAAACCTGTATTCTCAGATCTAGCCGCCCCACAGCTCCTAAAAAAATTTATACACGGGCAAACGCAAAACCCGAATGAAAGTTTAAATAGCGTCATTTGGAATAGACTTCCAAAAACAGTTTTTGTGGGCATAAAGACATTACATTTTGGTGTTTATGATGCCATAGCATCATATAATGAAGCCTACATAGTAAAGTGTGATACACTGAAGAGACTGAGGATAAATCCAGGAAAAAACATGGTTCAAGCTATGCGAGGGCCGATAAGGACCGTGTTTACTGGGCCCAACATCATTCCCAAGATCTCTTCAAGAAGTCAAGGCAGTCCAGAAGGCAGAAGAAGAGGAAGGTAGAAGATGAAGAAGCCAATGTGGATGATCCCAGCTATGGTCCTGGACTTTTTTAAAGGTAGGATTCAATAATTACTCTATAATGACTGATTGTTAATTTTCATCGCGGTTTCCTCGGAAACTACTTTTTTTACGCATTTGCACACTTTTCTCAAGATTGATAAAAGATAGAGCTTTGAAATTTTTACCAGAGTTATAAAATGATGTAATACATGGTTTAACCTTCTAACGGCCATACGACACCACAACACCAGGTTTCACGGCGCAAACGCAACAACTTCACACATTTGCATAAAATTTGCATATATTTGCATAAACGATAATTTAACCCACTTAAAATTATCCAATCGTAATAAAACTGGCACCATTGGAAAGGAAATGAATTAAACTTCAATTTTTGTATTTACAACCTTTTCGTAAAACGTATATTTACATACGTAATCATCGTTTTAAAATATGCATATCGGACTACAGCTCTTTCCGTGCGCGAATCTGCATACAATTGTACTGTTATTTCCCACTTCTGCAACGTTCCCCACCATCTACAATAATGTTTCTTTGGCATTTCTAGCAATACCGTTGGATTGGTTGGGATTTCATCTTTCTGTTGGTGTCTTCCAATCAGATTTCACAGTACATTTACTGTTTCAAAGAAGAGTTACTGTAAACCCTTGTGGATTGGACAGTCTCTCAACCGATAAACACGCCTTTTGTCAACGATTATTTAGTAGGCAACGCCCAATGATTTGACAGATTGCTTTATACCATTTTGTAGACGAAATTCTGTAGTTTGTAATGGTGCCAAGTAAACTGGATAAAACCGGTTTTGTGATTGTCTAAACAGCAGTGGCAAGTTACGTTGTTGTGAGATCGCCTCGGGCGTTCGTTCCCACGCTATTCAAGTGGTCCGACCTTCTGCACGTGTTAGCTCGGGAGTTTTTATTCCACTGATGTATTTTTGTTATTCAAACGAATGTAACTCAAACACTTTTGTGAACTAAGGAAAGACAAGTACACCGTTCTTTTCTTTGATTTATCCTCTACCACTTTCTTATAATAATATTTCATTTTTTGTCAAAGCATATACGTAAAGCACGTTACAATCTAGGCCTAGGTAAATACCAGTTGTGTACTTGAAACATAAAAACGGTTTTTTTCAAAATAAAAAATTTGAAATTGATAAATGTTTTTATACAGTTCTATTTAGAACTAAATTACGAAACTTTTTTACGCTTACGAAAAAAATACAAAAAATGTTTACTAATTGTTATGTAGGCCTAAAGTTGAACTTTTTCCTTTCGTTACTGAACATTTTTTGTTTCTTGAGCTAATAACTTTTACAATTTCAAAATAAACTTATTTTTAGTGGCATATTTGAATTCTTTGAAGTTTCTTCTACAAAAAAGCTATTGAACACATTTGGATTGGGGTTCATTTACTATTTTTGGCGAATTTTTAAAAATATGCTTGCAAAACGCTAAAAACGGGCTGGCCAATTTTAGCTTTAACCGTGGCCGTTGTTGGGTTAATGAGAGGTTTTTACAATATTACCCATAAGAAAAAATTTATAAATTTTTATAATGTAAAAAAAATGTATAAAATTTAACAATTTTAAAAAAATTAAAAAATATAAATTAAATTTTTCAAAAATTATTTCCTCTTGTTAAACTGTACAATACTATGTTGGTAACAAACTGTGAAAATTTGGAAGTGATATCTTTTATAGGTAGTCAGAAAAGTGTGCAATAACCATGTATAATTTAACATTGCTGTAAATGGCCCTACCGAGCCCCAAATAACTCCATATTACAGGTACCCTTTTTATAATTAAATCTAATCTTTTATATCCATAACTTAAAGAAACGGGGTAAGTTACTCCGCCGTGGGCGTGGCTATCCCAAATAAAATGTCTCCCTTGGTATGTTATAAATGATTCTCAATTGATTTCGCAATTTTCCTGTCTTAACAGTTTATATTTGATAATTTTGCCAAAGACTTTTTGTATGTAAAAAGGTTCGTTCTGTTTATAGGCTGCAGCAGTTTTTCTCTAAAATTTGTAGTTGTCGCATATTCATAGTTTTTCTTACGGGTTCCGCTTTAAATTGGTCATGTGTTAGGCAAAGATTCTGACTTTCAAATGTAAAGAGTTAATGAATAATTTAGTATTGAATTAAGGTGATAATTTCCTTGAATTAAGGTTATAATTTTCCTGGATTGATCTATTAATTTTGTTTGATTTTGATATAGGAAGTATAGGTCAAAAATATTGGGAAGTAATTTTAATTAGTTTCTTTCAATCTCGAAAACCGGGTTACTTGACAATTCGTATATTTTTCTGGGAGTATATATATTTTCCGCAAGGTGTCGTTTGCTTACGCTAGCTTGTGTTTATATGGCATTTCATAGATATCCTTCTCTCTCTCCGACCATTTTCTTAATGAAACTCTTGAGTTACGTGTATTTAATATTTATTATATTTTGAACTGTTATAATTTATTTCAACCCAGTTTCATTTGCAGTTAGCCCACTTGCCAAGCAAAATTTGATTCGTGAGTTGAATCTGGTGGAACCCCTTATAATTATAATGTGTCTGATACTTGTAAAATGATTTTTTAAGGTTTTACGGTTAAAATCAATCAATCTTACATGGTGAAAACACCTTAAATTCAATAAATCTTACAAAAGTTATAAAACACCCTTTAAGATGTGGTGTTAGGTAAAATATTGTACGTTACACGCAGTGTTGCCAGGTGCAAAAAAATAAAATCGGAAGTTGGACCCAAAAAAATCGGAAGATTGTAGGAAAAGTCGGAAGAAAATAATATGTAGGGCCTAATATAAAATAATTCTACCACGCAGCTGGACCGCTGACGTGAGTTGAGCAAATTTCCAAAATTAAATTTATAGGCCTATGTTTTAGGGCTTCAACAAAGAATTTGGGAAATAAGTCTACTCACGACGGTGCTGAATAGCTGCAAAATGCTTCGCACGCCAATCCGCATATTGGGAGTGTCTTCAATATTCAAAGCATTGCGTGCTTCGCACGCCATTTCGAAAATTGGGAGTTTCTTTAACACTGAAAGCATTGCGTGCTTCGCACGCCAACCCCCGTATTGGGAGTATCTTCAATACACAATGCATTGCGTGCTTAGCACGCCAACCCCACGGTAAAATCCACCACATGGCTTTGAACCGGGTACTTTTATGGTATTTTACGTTTTGATCGATTTTGCGGGAACCGAGCGAGCTATAAGGTCGCGTAAAAAAATAAAATGTGCAGAATAACATCCTACATTTATATTTGTAGAAAACACTCTAAAAAATTTTCATTCTCGTAGTAAAAATGTCAAAAAATAGTTACTTCCGGTCAAAAAACGTACTTCCGGTTGTTGGATTTTTTTGGCTAACGAACTCGTCCAAGCGACGTAGACAAACAACATGTGTACCAAATTTGAACCAAATCGGACTTAAAATGCGGCCGCTAGAGTGCGAACACATATATACATATATATGAATTTTAATGACACCCAAAAACATGTTCTAGGGACCATGATCGGTGCTCATTTGCTACTCCCGACCTTGGGTCTTACCATAAGGGCCACTGCAATAGCTCATTTTTCCTATGGAAATTCGCTAATAATGTATAGGCTAGAATAAATACACTATACTTAAAACTGAGTCTACAAAACAATAGTGTCAATTATGTATAACTATTTAGCCCCTAACACTTTCTACTTCTGCATTATGACTCGAGATTCGGGAACAATATGACTATGACATAAGGAGAGTCTAGGTTTCCGAAAAACATTATTCATGAATTACTTAGCAAGCAAATCGCATAGCAAACAATGCTATTAAACAAAAACTAAGTCGTTTGATGGGATAGGTCATTGTGAAAATTGAACACAACTGATTTCTGTAAAGCGCAACTATCAAATTGCTCAACAATTATGTTTTTAAGCATGAGGAAAAAATCGGAAGATATCTAAAAAAATCCGTTTTTCCGACAACTGTCGAAAAATCGGAAGATCTTCCGACAAATCGGAAGACCTGGCAACACTGGTTACACGTGATAATTGCTTCTTTACTGTGTTCTCAAGGGATTATAAATTTGATTTTGCCTCGTTGTACAAACACCCCCTTCGAATGATGTAAAGAAGCACTTTCATCACTTGTAATGTAAATATATCTATTATTGTTATAAGTGCAGAAAATGTAATAATATTTGTTTAGTTATCTTTATCATTTAATTAAACTAATCTTATGAATAAATTAAGATGGTTTTACATGTAAATTGCATACATTTATGAAGACAATGTAATTAATAACCTATAATCTTCCTGAGTGTTGAGTTAATACAAACCATTTTCAATTGAGATTTTAAATGTTCGGATTGTTCCATCTCTGCAGTTCCCAAAAAACTTTTTCAAATCTTCATTTGCTATAAACAAATAAAAATTATTGTATACATGGGTGTATATAAATATAGTTAATCAAGATTAAATCTATGATCACAATGAAAATGAAATGAATTGTAACTTTCAATATGCAATTTTATTGACGTATATTTACTTTACGGTAATAATTAGTCCAAGAAACCAAGTAATATTAAATATATTATTTTTCTAAATAAGTCAAAACAATATACTGAACTAAATAGAGTTAGTATGTACTTGGAGAAGTATTTCTTGAAGTACGGTAGCTCACTTACTCCTTATTTGTACACTGGTTGTGATTCTATGCCTTACAACCATACATGTACCCTCGTTTAACATTCTACAAAATTGAAATAAAAATTTCAAATAGACCTAAAACCACATCCTGCCATCTTACAAACACGGAAAGATCAAATTGAAAATGATATCAAATATATTTGGGATAGAAATAACCAAATGGTAAAATTTCACAATTATAATTTATTACTGAGCAACATATTATGTTTCACCGTTAGGCATCATCAGGCTACTAAATTGAAATACAGCAAGTATCTTAAAACTAACATACAAACAAAAGTAGAAGGAGTGGGAGTGACAATGGAACTGACCAGGTAAACAAAGCAAGGGCCAGGAGTTGTAATATATGTGAGTTTCAGGGATTTAAATCATTTAAATAAGGGTATAACGTAAAGGGGGTCACAATGTAAATTTTGGACATTTTAGCAAAAAATAATAAACATAGAAATTCAAAGGGAAATGCAGACGTTTCTAATAAATAATATAAAATAGTAAATCTTACTTAATATCCTATTTCAAATTTGAATTCAATCATGTTTAATCTATTCAATTGTATTCACGATATTCAAAATACAAAACATTGAACAGTGTTGGGGAAAGTTGAAGAAGTGATTCACTAAATTTCTAGCCCATGAGCAATAAATATTGAAAGACAATTGCAGACTGTGAAGATACTAAATTTGATGTATTATGTTGGTAGTATGTATAATTCATCTATGATGCTGTGACAAACAAGGACAGAATTTCGGTCTGAGATGTTGGTAATAGGCCTTACTACGAGAAATGAGACATATTACGGTCCCCTGGCTTGATCACGTGATATGACGTCACATACAGGAAAAGGACGCTACAAAAGTAAAACCTTTGTCCTCAATCGTTCTATAGACTTGATAGAGTGCGGACCTGTTGCAGGTGGTCTTGTGAAATGTATTCACAATGTGGTTTTTAGCGGTAGTTGAGGTATAATTACCGTTAAACAATGTGTTAACAGAAGTAGAGACAGTGCCGTGCATTTATTCATAAGACGGCGTCAACTTGTGCGTAATGTGGTACGAGAAAACTAACTTTGAAAATCTTGAGTAATGGCGTGGCGTAACTTGAACATGTTTCGCATAAAAACCCTCTCAACGAGTGTCTTAGTGAGTCAAATACGGCGAGGCTAGAGTGCTACGAACTAAAAATATAAAGGGGTTGTTTGTTTTAAATTAATTTCAAAGGTTTTGTAAGTTTTCTCTTTTTTTTAATAATTTGAAAGTGCACTATAAAATAAAGAATACCGGTACGTAAGTAATAATTTTAAATTTAACTAAGTCTGCATTTGAATATTTTAATAATATAAGTTGTTATAGATTTAGAATGAAATGGCTAATAATTAGTATGTATGTTTGAATGACTGAGTTTACTAAGCGTGGTTATGATTTGCCAATATATTTTTTTATTTATTTGTGTGTTTTAAGAAATTGATATGTGGCATTAAAAGATTAATGCTAACTACTATGCTTTCTTAATTTGAGTCCTTTCCTTTCCAGAAGTACTTTATGGTAAATCGAACCTTGTAAATTAAAAAATTAAATTCAGTGTATTATAAGTGATAAAAAATAGCGTCGGTCGTTGGTGAAGGTGATACGTTTGGCGGTAAAGGCTTCTATGCGTAGAAACATAGATGCCAAGCTTCCAGAAGAGTCCATCTTGTAGCCAACTAACTGTACGCACAGATGTAATAAATTAATGCGTAACAGAGATTTGATAGTCAACTGTGATAGACACAAATCTGACTACAACATAACCTAACTTCAATTTTTGGGATTATGTTTGATTGTTTTTGTTATGATTAAAGGAATAATGTGTTGTAATATTTTGAATTAATAATTAAATAAGTAAAGTAAAGCATATGGATTGAAGGTAGGATATAATAAATAATTGTTACGCAGTAAAGGTTATTTTTTTTATTGAAATTAACTTAGAAATAATTTGTCAAAATTTTATTTATTTTTTTTTATTTTTCATTGATAAATTTGTTTGTAAACGGCTTGTGTAGGCACAGCACGTTACAAAACGGCGCCCGAACAGGGACATGATTGTAACAGTGAGCCGCCAGCACGTTACAAAATGGCGCCCGAACTTCTTTACCATAAACGAAACCACTGGGAGGGGAGACTTTGATGGAATCATAGTAGTTGGCTATATTTCAAAATTTTTTAACAAAGTTTAAAAGTTAATAAAGTTAATTAATAATAAATTATCAAGGGTTAATAATTAAAAATACGATGGCAGAACTAAATGATTCTGGTATTTCAATATTAAATCATTCATTAGATGATACAGTCTCAGAAGAGACGAATAGGCCTAAGACAAATGAAGAGGTAATCTCAGAAATAACTATGGAGAAGATAATAACAGAAAGAAATAGTAATAATGCACATGTAAGTGGTAGTGATGATTCAAAAAATTTAATGATGGAATTATTTGATTTTGTGAGACAATTTAAAAAAGATTTTGAAAACTTAGATAAAAAATCTGGCAATTTTAGGTTAGAGGTTAATGATAAATTTGAAAGTTCTAAACAAGACATAATAAATTTAAGTGAAAAATCTGACAATTTTAGGTTAGAGGTTAATGATAAATTTGAAAGTTCTAAACAAGA
>JAGFPH010000255.1:278087-299983 GCA_018207615.1 Philaenus spumarius | reverse complement strand
GGGGGGGGGGGGGGGGGGGGGGGGGGGGTAAAGTACATTTTTTTGGTATTAGATGTTTTTTTCAAAATTTATTAAATTATATCCAGTTAAGAGAGCGGTTTCTAAAATATTAGCAGAAAAAATAGTAAAAAATTATATGCAAGAAGTTGGAAAACCTAAGGTCATCCTTAATGACCATGGTAGTCAGTTTCAGTCGCAAGTATGGTATGAAACGCTAGGCTGGGAAGGAATCCATATACGACATACGTCAGTTTATCATCCACAGAGTAATCCTAGTGAAAGATGTATGAGAGAATTGGGAAAGATGTTTAGAATATACATCCATGAAAAACGTAACAGGTGGCCTGACTACGTAGATTTCATAGAAAGATGTATCAACTACTCAGTGCATGATTCAACGAACTTTCCGCCATACGAGCTGATCTACAACGAAAGATGTCCTAGGATATACAATGAATTGTTGGATTTCCCAGACAATAGGGAGTTAAACAGGGAAGAAAGATTGATATTGACAAAGAAATGTCTAAAAATCAAAGCTGAACAACGGAAGAAACAACATGACAAGAATGTCAAACCAATAAGGTATGAGAAAGGAGAATTGGTGTTAGTGAAAAATCACTATTTATCGTCATGCTTAAAGAAGGAAATAAAGAAATTCTTTTTGCTCTACAGAGGACCATACAGGGTCAAAGGTGTTAAAATGGAAAACTCATATGTACTAGAGGATATGCATACAAACGAAGAAATAGGTACTTATAATGTGGTAGAGTTGCGGAAGTACTACATTGCAAACCAAACCTCTACGCCGACGTAATTCATTATTAGGTGTTAGATTTTAATTAATGGCAATGTTAGTAAGTTAATACATTATGAGATAAGTACTCTATATGATTATGATATAAAATATATTGTGAAAAGACAGTTATGATAACTTGATTTATTAAGAATACTGAAGTATGGGTGTAGCCAGGTGTGGCTTAATACGTCATTGTTGTAGGTCATAGAGATAACAATATTGAGTCGCATCTGGTGATTTAAGGGTAAGACGTCCCTAAAAAACGGTCATGTAGCTGGTGTGCATCCTAACAAGGTGTACACTAGTGATTTTAGGTTGTTGGGTCCTTAAAAAAACCTTCTGAATTTCGATGTTGGCCAGATGACGTGCCGCATCAAGTGCACAATCCATATGATTGTTAGGTTTAGTTGTGTACATACACGAAGTTGTTCTTAGTTTATAGTTTGTTTTTCTTAGGTTGTGGGTAAACCGTGAAAACCTTCGTATTGAGAGGTTGATCAATGGTGTAGGTGTTTTTAGAGGTACAAGGTGTCTCTCTTGTTGTAAGAACAGCACGTTACAGAGTTACATAATGGGTTTTATTGTATTTCAAATTAGTAGCGTGATGATGCCTAATGGTAAAACATAAGTTGCTCAGTAATAAATTATAATTGTGAAATTTTACCATTTGGTTATTTGTATCCCTATTATGGAGTTTCACCAAATACCAACTGTTTTTACCTTAAATTCTAATTATATTTGAATAAATATTAATTTTATAATTTCATGACAGTAGTGAAAAGTACATGATTAGAGCGATCTGTTGTGACCGATTGCTCCGTCTCGTTCCCACGTAATTCAAAGCACCCTTCTTGTAAGACCTTTACCGACGGCAAAATGTCATTTGATTCATGTCATTTTGTTATTCAAATAAAGATAACGCAAACACTTTTGTGAACTAAGGAAAGACAATTATACCGTTCTTTTCTTTCATTTATCCTCTACACTTTGTTATAATAATATTTCATTTTTGGGCAAAGCATATATTAGTAAATTACGTTTCAATCTAGGCCTAGGTTTGTTAACAGTCGTGTATTTGGAACATAAAAACTGTTTTTTTTTTTTTCAAAATAAGAAATTTGAAATTTATAAATGTTTTTATACAGTTCTATTTAGAACTCAATTACGAAACTTTTTTACGCTTACGAAAAAAATACAAAAAATGTTTACTACTTGTTATGTAGGTCTAAAGTTGAACTTTTTCCTTTCGTTACTGAACATTTTTTGTTTCTTGAGCTAATAACTTTTACAATTTCAAAAGAAACTAATTTTTAGTGGCATATTTGCATTCTTTGAAGTTTCTTTTACAAAAAAAGCTGTTGAACACTTTTGGATTTGGGTTCATTTACTATTTTTGGCAATTTTTTTTAAATATGCTTGCAAAACGCTATAAACGGGCTTTACAATTTTAGCTTTAACGATGCCAGTTCTAGGGTTAACTGTAAATTTACAAATTTAATATTCAGGTTGATATTTTGGCATAAATTTACTATTCGACCCTCGGCTGATATTTTTGCATTCTTTTATGTTGTTTTACACTCTACTGTTAAATGTTGAATACAGGTAAACATACTGTGACTAAATACTATAGGTTAGAACTTAAGGCAATTTTTTTTAATTATTCTTGTATTTCTGCTGCCGTAGGTTAGCCGAGGGTCGAATAGTAAATTTGCGCCGATATTTTTATACTCTTTCAATTAACACTCCAGCTGTTGATAAACTAAAATGTAAGGACCTTTTTTATAAAAGTAAGTAGGCCTAGTGTTACCTACCTAACTTAATTCTATAATTCTTTAATCAACTCAAAATAACTAACAAGTGGTAAGTTTATATTCAGGACGATACTGTAGGTTACTTTATGGTAAGTATGAAACAATTTGTAAACATATATAAGCTAAGTTAGTATATTAATTATTGTCTATGTAACAGAAACGCAAGCATTTAAAAAAAATTGCGGGAAGTTCTAACTTATAGTCTTTATTCAAAGTAGGCTAGGCTATATTTTCCTGCATTCAACATCCCATAAAATGTCTGTAGATATTAAGAAATTTAAAAAAAAATTATTTCTGGATTTGTAATAATCCTTTTTATTGTTTAAGTGAGTTTTTTCAGACTGATGTCAGGAACATTGTTTTTTAGTATTATTAAATGTTGCCCTGGCTGGAGTCTTAATGTACTTATACTTACGCCAATTTGTTTTATAATGTAATTAAGTTAACCCTGGAGGAGTCACATAGCGGGGAAAGGACCGCAGTTAGATTTAAGTTGGCACTACTGTTTATAGATGCTCAAAGCTCCAAGGCCACTCAGTGACTTTGTTCTTTAGAACCTCCCCTACTCCCTCCTACGCAAGTAAAACTTCGGCAAAGCTTCTACGGCAGTTGACAAAATGTTTTGTTTTTGTGCTGTCTTTTCTACACTGTGCGACTTCTCGCGTTACTAGTGTTTGTGGTCTTTTCGACCTTGTGCGTGTGTTTGTGTTATTGGATTTATTTTGTTTTGAGTTCAGATTTTTTATAATTATGGAAGACAGATATCAAAGAAGGATTTTAAATTTGTTTGACAGTGTGGAAAATGAGGAAGACATTAATGTGAGGCTACAACGAGAAAGGGACATGGCAAGGAGAAGGCTATTTTGTAATGAAGACGTAATAGTGTGTGATTTGGATGAGGAGCGCGATGATGGCGAAGATAATTTGATGTACTATGATCTATAATGATATCAAATCTTCTTAGTCATTTAATTAGATAGCCTAAAGATTTGCCATGTAACATTTATAGCTAAATAAAATTTAAAGAAATGTAAACAAACCAGCTAAGCCTATGGATACCAAAACCTAGATAAATAATAGCCTACTAACTTACACCTTCATAGAAATAAAACACCACAAAATGAACAAATAATATAGCCTATGTACTAACAACATTCATTCAACTTTATTCATATTTATTCATTGGAAATGTCAGAAATACACTTAAAAATTATAAAGAATCAAAATTAGGTTATGTTAAAAGTAAACACGATGTCGGCCATCAAATTTACTAACCCACATGATTCGTATGGAAATACGATTAAAAACAATATAATAAGCAAATATTTAGATAAATTATAAAACACAATATAAATACGTTTAAATTAAATAGGCCCTAGTTGTATTTTAAGTGAAAATTATGTTATTTTACTTTCAAAGAGATTAGAATAAAATTATGAAATGTATTGTATAAGCTTAGGTTGCCAAAGATACAAATCAGCTGTGTATAACATGATAAGAGCCCACTTGATACTAAAGTCGCAGAATAGAACTAACTAAATAAATTTTAATAAAAAATATTGGTAATAAACCAACATGGCATCAAAATTAAAAGAAAATGTGAGTTACAAAAATAAATAATAAGCATATTACACGCGATTGTGCGAAATTCATGAGAGAAATATTAAAATAAAGTGGACATATACGAACTGCGTACGGCTGACCAATCAGAGACCAGAGTTTCAATAAGAAAAGTGAGCAACGCAATTGACCCTTCTAGGAGACCATTAAAAAGACGCAACAACCGTCGAGTTTAAAAATCAGTGCATAGTAATCAATAAAGATAGGCTATGAAGATGCTTTGTGAAATCGACAGTTTCGTTTCTTTCAATTTTAAAAGTTAAGTAAATATCAACAAATTATAAAATATATAACAGAACTTGGTATGGTCTGTACAATTTGTTATTGACATTGCTACAAACAGTATAGTTCAAGTTGCCTTGCCAAACTGGTAAACTTTGAACCTTATAAACTAGGCCTATAGCCATTTTATTCTTGTGCATTTAAATTAAGTTTTGTACTTCGAATTCGTAATATGATTGCATGTAGTGAATAAAGATTATCCAAGATCCGGCCGATAACCTCTTGCCCGAGATATATTTTATTAAATTTAAAATTGTGAATAAATAATAACATACAAATTTTATTGATTAAACTGAGCAAAGCCAATGGCAAATCAATAGACTTTATATTAGAATCAATTTTAACATGTAGACAATTTTGAGGAACCCAACAGTGTTAATTTATATAGATGTATAAAGATTTAAAGGTATAAACGTAATTCTTGGTCATAATTAAATGTAGGACTATTCTGTTTCCTTTTTATAGTATAATGCCTATTTATAGAAACTTAAATCGATTGAGATAAGGAGAGTTATTATGATTATAAATTTTGGCACCACAATGTGTGGGCTATTAGAAAATTAATAGTAATATTATAGATCATCATAATTCAGAAACTGACCAGTCTAGTGAATCTGATAAAGAAGGTACCTTTACATTGGTAAAAATGGATAAACATTTAAATGGAATTATTTCCCAAAAAGGACTGCAGGCAAAGGAAGAACGGGATAAGAAACATTTTAAAATAATTCCTGTTCTGTTTTATAACAAATAATGTCAGAAATAATTTGTATAGGCTACTCTCATTAAGTTAGGCTATGTTTTGTATGTCTAGTATTAGGCTATATTTTTATAGTAATAAAGATAATTTGTTAATATTACATTGTATGTAAACATGAGAGTCCAACACAGTCTAGTTCAGGGTTGCCACCTTTGGTTAGGGAAAAATCGGGACGGATCCCCCACCCCTCAGGAAAAGCACACATCGGCCAAATTTTAGATCTAGCAAGTCATTGAAATAATGTAAATAATCAACTTATTAACACTAATGTAAATAAACATGCCATTTCAGTACTGCTGTTTGCCTCGATTGGACCATTGACCAATGTGTGGAGCTGTTTGTTACCATTTGAAAGGCATGACCAAATCATACAACAAATTAAACGTAAAACAATTATAATTTATTTAATACAAAGTACCTAGTTAGAGAAAAAAATAAAATACACATAACTGTGTTGTATAAGAAGAAATGAGTTCATAATCGATTGTTAAAGAATTCTTTTTAAACATACTTTTCGTTGCTCCTAGTAGCGTTAATCAATTTCTTGTTGCTGTTTAAGTTGAAATAAAGTCAGAACAAGACATGTGTAAATTTTAGGTTATTAGTAGTTCTGCTGTATTTACTGCAACTGCCACTACGATCACGAAAGAGATGGTAAGGCGTTGCCAGAATCAAATCCATTATAATCATTATCCGCTAGATTATTAACTCAAAACAATTAATAAAAATGCCTATGAAAAATATGAATTTGTTGTGTAAAACGATAAATTGGGACAAAATGCATCCCGACGAATGTTCGGTCGGGACGCGGAACAAAAGGTCCAAAGTCAGGACTGTCCCGACAGAATCGGGACGGTTGGCAACCCTGGTCTAGTTATTAGGCCTACTTGTATTTTTATTTTTTTCAGTAAATAGTAATAATTGTTACATTAGTTCAATCTTTTATAAATGTCTTCACTAACATCATAATAATATAATAAAGTAATAATTTTACTAATATATTTTTGTTAGTTTACGATTACGTAGTAGTAGGTACACTGTTTTTATGTATTAATAAATATTAACTAGGCCTATATCATTATATTACTGTAATTTAATACAGCAATTACAAAATCAAATTTACTTTTCATTAAAACACATAGGCCTAGGCCTACAGTATTAAAACAATTTAAAAAGCTTTTTTACATAAAAATTATATTGTATCAATATTTTCTTAGGCCTACAAATATTTCTATTATAAGTTTTTTAAATAAAAAATAATAACATGATCTGTGTCTCAAAAAACGTTTTCCCATACGCGGTGTTTTAGACCGCATGCGAGCTCTCACGTTAAAAAAACAATGCGACCTATTTAAGGGTTAAACACTATTCTATTTTTGAGCATTTGGCAAACTTTTAGAATTCTGCTCTTGTTGAAATGCATCAGCTGAAGAGCTTTCTTTTAAGGGCGTAAGTTTACTATTTGACCCTAGCCTAATATTGTTGCAGACGACGTTGTTTTACATTCTACTGTTAAATATCGAACACAGGTAAACATACTGTGACTAAATACTACACCTAGGTTACTTTTTAGGTTTTTTTAATTATTATTCTTGCATTTCTGTTTAGGTTAGCCTAGGGTCGAATAGTAAATTTCCACCCCTACTACTTTAAGAAAATAAGAAGTGCTTCCAACTTATAGGCCTAATGTTTACAAACTGTGACTAGAGCCTGTAAGTTGGTTTAGTTCATTTTTTTGTAGGGTAAAACCCAAAAAGGCCCTAGCCTATGACAAAAAAGTAGGCTACTGACTTAATGGTAGGCAGATTCTAAAATTTTGCAGAAAATTTTTAAACTATAGGATTATAATGGAATTTGAAATAAATACCCAATTAGACATTACATTGTACAGCGTTTTTGTGCATATAGATTGGCTGGCATCTCTGCTGCAATATTGTAAACTTTACCTTAAGGAAATGTTATAGGTTAACTTTAGCCTTCTTACCTCTAATTCCTGTTTGATGAGACATCTTACAAGGAAATATTAATAGTTTTTTAATTCCTCTTAAACTGTTTTTTCCTGTAAATTTACCAAAATTTTCGTTTGGCTATATTAAACCAATTTTGTAAAAACAGTTTTATTCTTCAACAACCTAAAATTAAAAAACATAGTCCTAGTCCTACAAGTACAATCAGTATTTTAGTCTTAGTTGGTGTTTCTACAGAGTGAGAGTACAAAAATATTATTTTCTTTATGTTTTACAGCCTTCTATAATCTCAAAATCTGAATCTGAATTAATTGAAGATTTCAGTACTTATCCTATTGCCTCTGCCAAACTCAAAACTCAAAACTAAGACAAGGGCGACTGGGCGACATAAAAATTAAAAATTGCCCTTTCTCTCTCTCTCTCCCTCGCAGAGATAATAATCTCTCTCTCCCTCGTCTCTTCGCTTCCACCCAGAGATAATAATACCATTGATTATGTATCTTAGGAATAGATCCCGCAAGGCATAGGGAAATCCGTACCGCGCAAGAGATAGGTGCTGAAATTAGTTATAGGTGCCCACGCTAGGAAGCGCTAACAGTCAATTCCCCTCCCTTCCCCCATCCCTCCAGTTACGTCACCAACTCACCCCTCTCTGCTCTCTCTCTCTCTCTTCCGCACTTGCACTGCCAGCACTTGGTATTATTTTATTAATCATTATCTTTGTCTCTGACTGCTAGTACGGCCAGACCTTGCTTGGCCATGCGTAATTTTATAATTAATTAAGATAATTGTTTACATATTTTTGCAGTCGTTTATTGTAATAAATATACAAGTTATATGTTCAGCCTTATAGTTATACAACTTAAACTTTTTAGGTTTAAAAAATGTTGAACAACACTGTTCTGTTAGATTCCATAGTCAAAGGTATTAATTAAGTCTACATTATTTCCTGTAAGTGTGGGAGCGAGGGTTGCTGCACATCTAGCCTTCCAAACTGAACAAAAATATTTTTCTGTTAGGAATGAAATCATGCAAAGCTAGAAAACTTGTATCGCACTTATTTGTATTCTAATATGATTCTAAGGATCAACTGAAAGTAGCACATTTTTATGGGTATTTTAATAGGACTCACTTTAAAAACACGTCCTGATTATGTTTTAATGTTACTTTTGTATATTTATTTTATTAAAAATTCAGACAATACTGTTATGAACTGACGTTATAACAATAATATTTCGAACAAATTAAATTTAAAGAGAAGTATTCAAGGTTTAATATAGAGTCTATAGGTAGTTTATTTCCGTTTATATAGTTTAAATTATACGAGTTATTAAATTAGTTTAAATTATACATTCGTAATTTATGTGCATTCTTAACTTACCAAATCCAATTATTGCCTTAACTGGTATTTCACTTATTACTGACTTTAAACGCAGTTTTGACTTTTTTTATTTATGTTACAATTTTGTGGTTTAATAATTTTATTCAATGTACAAAAGAATGAATGAATATTTTATTGCTCCTTATACTATTTATAATACGTTTGCAAAAACAAAAACATAATTAAACTAAAATCATATATATCTATAAACTAAAACTAAACTAAAAAAACTAAGAAAAATAGCTATATTTACAAAACAATTATAGTATAAGAAAAACAATTTAAGCTACCTCGATGTTTTAAATACATGTTTGAGGTAGTGAGTAAAACAATTAAAAAAAAAAATAAAAACATAAATACATATATACACATATAGAAAAAAAGAAAACAAAAATAAAGGAATTAGCTGACCGGCTTTCAGAAATATGTATAAAACTACTTAGTACATTATTAAAAACAAAAATCTTTTACTGCAGCTTCACAATTACTTTGAAAAAAAAACAAATTAAATACATATTTTGAAAAAACATACGAAATATAAATATACAAAATGCAGAACATAAAATACGTAATAAGCTATAAATATACAAGTTTTACATCGATACATCTACTCACATATACACACATTCACACCCCCCACCCCCCTACATACATTCACATATACACATTTTTACATAAACAGCATTCTTTGTTTATGTGTACAAATTGTTTTGCAGTTAAAAAAAAATACACATCAGTACACTCTTACATCGACATACATACAGAAACATTCTACATGCAAAAACAAAAATACCCACACGTTTTTATAAAAATATCTCCTAAGCAAAACATACACAAGGCTCGCATGATTTAATTAAGGAGAACAGAAAGCTACACATTATTTAAATTATTGTGTTATAAAATAGGTCAACACATTCAAGCTCCTGCAAGAATTTCCTTAACTGCTGCCGGTACTTGTGTTTATAAGGGCATGTTTTCATGTTCTGAGGTAAGTAGGTGCAAGATAAGTATAGAATTTCTTGAAAACAGTCAATTTAGGTCTCGGAACTTTAACATTTAAATTGTTGCGCAATACATTGTTTCCATCACCACTTCGCTCGTAGAACAATTTAAGTACTTTGTATATGTATAAATTTTTAAGAGGCAAAATGTACAATAATAAATAAACTAAAACTAAACAAAAAAAACTAAGAAAAATAGCTATATTTACAAAACAATTATAGTATAAGAAAAACAATTTAAGCTACCTCGATGTTTTAAATACATGTTTGAGGTAGTGAGTAAAACAATTAAAAAAAAAATACATATACACATATAGAAAAAAAGAAAACAAAAATACAGGAATTAGCTGACCGGCTTTCAGAAATATATATAAAACTACTTAGTACATTATTAAAAACAAAAAAATTTTACTGCAGCTTCACAATTACTTTGAAAAAAAAACACAAATTAAATTCATATTTTGAAAAACATACGAAATATAAATATACAAAATGCAGAACATAGATAAGAAAAACAAAAAATACGTAATAAGCTATATACAAGTTTTACATCGATACATATACACACATACACACCCCCCTATAATAATAATATAATAATGAAAAATATATTATTCTAAATAATTCTGTATTGATAATCGGTCTCAACAAATAGAAAATTCTTAAATATTTAATTAATTTGTTTTTCAAATATTCTACATGAATATTCCATCTTAATTTAGAATCTACCCACAGGCCTAACTATTTGATATCATCATAGATCATGAATAATAAAGTTATCCAAATACAATGATATCATCCAAGGTCTCTAGAAAGGATATTCCTTTCTAGAGACCTTGGATATCATCGACTTAGATTCCATAGTCAAAGATAATACCAAAAGCTTCCACCTCTCTTTAGTCTCTTTTCTTGCTGATTTTCAGTTGGCCTTTCGATTATTTGACTTTGTAAGATTGACTCAACAACTAGAGAACAGATTATAATATTATACTGATTGTCATGGAAGAGAAAACCTTTACAAAATAAATCTAGGTTTTATTCATCTTAAAACTAGATATATAACAGTTAGCATTAATATAAACAATTTAAATAATCAATTGTTATTAAGAATTGAACATTGGATAACATAAGAACTAAACATATAATATGACAAACAGTATTATGAATTTTCACCACATTCTTCCTCCCTTGATTTTCAGTCGAAGTCTTTCAGGTATGCGGGAGTTCTTCTTTGTTGATGGGACCGGGATCGTTTAAGTTCAAATAGTTGATCATCAATTCTGGCTCGAAATCGGCTACTTCTTGTTGTATGCAAGTTTCTGTTGTTACTGCTGTTGGTTGTCTGTCTTTTTTATTATTTGTACTATTTTGTGAGCCTAGTCTAGTAGCGCTTCTATGAAATATATTTTTACTTGATCTTAGGCTGTTGGAATCAGATTCACCTGGCATCCTCTCGGAGCTGAGTGGCAAAGGGATACGGTTTCTTCATTTCCGTTAGGTAGTCGCACAATGGCATAGTTTGGGTTTGCTTCTATCAGATCTACCTCGTGCGAACAAGTGGATCGTATTTACTTTGTCTAACATATCGCTTTAAGAGTACTTTTCCTGGTGTCATAAACCATGTTGGCATAGATAGTCCATTTTAAACAAACATTCTCTCATGTGGTGTCACATTTGTAGCAGTGCACAACAACGATCTTATACAGTGTAGAGAATCGTTTATAACTTTTTCCCATTGATTGATTTGCATATTTCTACTCTTTAAGTTGAGAGGTATAGTTTGCCAAAGAGTTCCATTTAGTAGCTCTGTCTGACCGTTTCCTTGGGGATTATATGGTGTTGTTCGACTCGTAGCTATACCTCTAGAATTAAGAAACTTTTTTAATTCGTTAGACATAAATGAAGATCCTCTGTCTATGTGGATGTATGATGGAGTACCAAATATGCTGAATAAAGCTCATACCTTCTCAATTCAAGTCTGCACATGCATAAGCAAATGGGAAACGAGAATATTCATCTATAATTGCTAGTAAGTACTTATTCTTTGTTTGGGATGGCAAATGTCCTTTAAAATCCACATTCAATCTGTCAAATGGTGTAGTTGCTTTTATTAAATGCATTTCTTGAGGTTTGTAGAAACGTGATTTGGGTTCGACACATACTGGACACAAGGCAGTCACCTTCTTGATTGCTTCAATAGAAAACGGTAAGCTTCGGCTTTTTATCTAAGTGAATCATTCTTGTAACTCCTGGATGTCCAATGTTTGAATGTAAAGTGTAAAGCTTTTCTGCTCCAGTAGCACCGCAAACTCTTGATAGTGCATCCGCAACTTCATTCTGCTTACCTGGTCGATAAACAATATCATAACTGAAGCAAGAGAGTTTTAACCACCAACGGAGTATCTTTTCATTTTCAATCTTGCTATTGTGATGTTGGTTAAACATAAAAGTCACAGACTTTTGATCAGTTATCAATTTGAAATGGCGACCAACAACAAAATGTCTCCATTTTCTTAGAGATTCAACAATTGCGTATGCTTCCTTTTCTACAGCTGAAAGTCTCACCTCGCTGGGGGAAAGCGTTCGAGAAAATAATGCAACTGGGCGTTCTGACTGTGAAAGAGTGGCAGCTATAGAATGTTCCGATGCGTTGGTTTCAACTATAAACGGGATATCTTCAGCAATGGCAGGTAATGCCGATTGAGCAATTTCTTCTTTCATTAGCTCAAAATCTGAGATAGCTTTTGATGAAAGCGGGAAACTAACTAATCTTTGAACTTTCTGAGAGTAGTTTGAGATCCATTTTGAGTAGTGTGACAACATTCCCACTGTTCTTTTAAGAGATGCTGAATCAGTAGTTAAGGGAAAGTTCAACAAAGGCTTTAGGCGTTCTTCGTCAGGCTTACAGTTTTGTTTTTAATTTTATATCGTAGTAGTTGCACTGAATGTGCAGAATACCAACTCTTCTTCTCGTTAGTAAGATTGTACTTTTTTAAAGCTGCTAGAAAACTTGCGAGATTTCTATCATGTTCATCCTGGTCTTTCCCACAGATGGTTATATCATCAAGATATGCATACACACCTGTGAGTACTTCAACCTTCACGATGTAATCTATAGCGCGCTGGAAGCAGGCCACACCATTTGTTACTCCGAATGGAACTCGACAAAATTGGTATAGACGTACGGCAGCTTGAAAGGCAGTGTATCGTTTCTGATCTTCTCGTAACGGATTCTGGTGGTAGGCACTGGACAAATCAATCGTACTGAACACTAAGTGGCTAGATAATTAATTGAGATACAATATACCCAACACTTGGTAGATGATAGGCATCCAGTAAAGTGAAACGATTTATAGTTTGGGAATAGTCTATTACCATTCGCTTTTTGCGATTTTCGTTAGCAGTGACCAGGACCTGTGCTCGCCAAGGTGAATGACTTTCTTCTATTATTCCTTCAGCAAGTAATCTGTTTACTTCTTCACTAATAAACGCCCTGTAAATCATGAGTATTTACGGGATTTACTTACTATAGGTCTGATACCTTTTGTTAGATTATGAGATAGAGGCGGGGGTTCAATATTCACTTTAGCATAAACACAAACACTTAGGGGAGTTTTTGAACCACCAAAGTTAACTTGGATTTGAGAGTACTGTTTCAATAAGTCATGACCTATAATCATGTCTGCACACAAGTCAGTAAGAACTGCAAGCTTTGATTGAAGGTATGAGTATTCTTATAGTTTTAAATGTTAATGTTAATGTTGTGGTTAATGTTTCACCGCATAGTAATAAATGTTTATTGTTTTAAGGGGATTCTATACTGAAAATAGGGGTTTTTCATAATAGGCCTTTTTTATTTATAAACGATTTTTTATTATATTCATTGGAACCAAAAAAAATGTTTACAATTATTATAGGAATCGGGAAAAATTTTTTACATTCCTTTTTGAGGTTTTTGTTTTTTTATGCAAAACATATGTTTTTAAAAATATCTTATAACTTTTTACTACCGCACCAATTTGGCCGTTTGATATGTTGTTTTAATGTAGATAAAAAGCACTAACTTTTTGAGTATAGTCATATTCTTACCACTAAAAGTTTAGTAGTTATGACCTTTCAAACAAATTTTTTTTTTTTTAAATTTGTGTTTACATTTTTTTTTTATAATCTTGTATTTATCCTACACGAATAAAAATATCCAAAAAGTTGCATTATAGGCTATGAAGATGTGGTAAAATTTTTCACTGTAGCTTTAGAAGTTTAAAAGTTATAAGAACTTTCGTGTAAAAATATCAAAATTGAAAAGTTGCAGGAAATCGCGTTCAAAGATTCCATTAGTTATTTTAGCAGCCATAGAGAAGAATAACCAGCACAACCAGTATTTGTAGTCAAGATATGTTTTACTTACATATTGGAGGTATTGAAAGCCTAATAATAAACATTGTTGTCCTTCTTTGCAATTACTTTAAAAAAAAAATCTTATTAGTCCAAATAGCAAACATAAAGAAGTTCTACTCGACCGAAAGTAGGTGCGCGCATTGCTTTGAATAAAATTTTCACACTGATATAAATAACTTATATTATGACGTATGTTATGTTTTGATTAAACCTTATAATCTGTAGAATCAGGAAAAAAAGAAAAACATATTTTGGAAAATGGTAATTTTTCAGTAGGGAATCCCCTTAAGGGTAATTATTAAAATTTTACCCCGATCCGTTTTTGCACGGATAGACAAATCAAAGTTAAATGTATATTAGCAAAAAAAATATATCAATAAATATAATGCACTATGTATTTCTTATGGTGATTTTTAATAACTTTGACCCTCCAAACCACCCTAAAATTTAGAACTTTTCAGAAACCTTTCTTAGCGAGCACCTAGGGCCCTAGAGGAAGCTACATACCAAATTTCATCCTAATCGGTTTGGTGTTTTTTTTAGTAACTTTGACCCCATAATTTCGAATTAAAAAAAACTTTCTTAGGGATCACCTAGGACTTTAGAGGAAGCTACAAACCAAATTTAGTACAATATTTAATTAGTAATTCCTTGTGAAAAATCACAGGCAGAATAATTAGATACACATTAGAAATTAATAATTAAAAACATACTATTTTAAAAAGAAATAACTTTATGTAGGCATACGTTACTATACTGAGGGGATTTTTAACTTGATAAATGTGTACAATTATAAAGATTATTTATACCGTATATGATTTTATATAACTTCAGGCCTATTTGTGAAAATTTTGTTATTTATATATTATATTCTTTATCAAAATATCAAACTATATTAAATTATAGGCATATTGTAGCTGTTACCCAAGGGAATAATTTATGGTGTAAACAGAAGTATATAATACAATTAGTCTGATGGTAAATGTTGACAAATTGTAACAAATCGAGGTAAAAATTTGTATATTTACGTGTCACTTAAAGTTAAAATTCGACTTGGGGGCGAGAATCAAAAGGGGCATATACACTTTAATGTTGTATAGCTCATAACTGGCAAAGATAGTGTTACCTAAAGAGGGGTTGAGAATCGTCAAAAATGCACTATTTTGCGTAACGACTAATTTTAAATTATTTTATCGTTTTATACAATTTGAATATCTTTTTATAATAGCCTAAAATACAATAAGGAGTTTTTTTTTTGAAAAGCAAATAAATGTAATTAATGTTAATTGAATAATCTATACATTAAGTTGAATACAAGAGTATTTGACTTTAAACTTTAGTTGGTAAGAGGCAATAATTTTTTTTACTTTATTACCGAATTTCCATAATGAAAAGTGACCCTTACTGTGAGACCTAAAGTCGGGAGGAGTAAATGAGCACCGATTATGGTAACCAGAACACGTTTTGGGGTGTCATTAAACATTATATTTATAAATATATTTGTGTCTGTTCGCACTCTAACAGCCGCATTTTAAGTCCGATTTTTTCCAAATTTGGTACACACGTTGGTTTTCTAAGTTGCTTGGACGAGTTTGTTAGCAAAAAATCAAACAACGGAAGCACGTTTTTTTGACTAGAAATAAAATCTTTTTAAAGATTTTCGTACTAGAACTAACATTTTACGGCTTTATCTAAACATAGTAATGTAGGATATTATTCTGCAAAATTATTTTTTTTACATGACTTGATAGCTCGCTTAGTTCCCCAAAATCGATCAAAACGCAAAATATCATTTAAGAACCAGGTTCAAATCCACGTGGGGATTTTAGTGTGGTGGCATCTTCTGATCCGAGGCCGACGGCCAAGTTTGTACCCTGTGAGCGAAGCGAAGCAGTCCATAACCCGAGGCAGCAAGGTTGAGGTTCCGCTACGAGTGGAAAGAAACCGTGCGTGAGTCGAAACTGGAGGCTTAGGTGCAAACAAATTCTACTAATATATTTCGTACACACTGCGAGTTATTCAGCGACTTCACGAGTAGATCAATTTCCCAAATTATTGTTGGTTAAAACCGTAAAACATATAAATTTAATTTTGAAAATTCGATAAACTTACGTCAGCGGACAGCGGTTCAGCTGCGTGATCGAATTATTTAAAACGTAAATGGTTTAAACATTTATTGGGTAAATCAAACAACATTGATTATTTCAAAATACAATTCTTGTTCGACTAATTAATTGTGTACTCCTTTTTAATCTACTGAGTTCTAAATGTAAAATTATTATAAATTTAGATTCTAGAAATATAGAGATTCGCAATGAGCAATGCAATCTGTAGCCACTACGAACAGATCAAAATGAATTTTTTATTATTATTGTTAAAATAAAGATGGCGGAAAATGAAGTATTAGGTAATGTTCAATTCGGTATAACAAATATAATTCATAACATAAAAGATTTGAATAAAACTTGTCGATTATGCTTATCAGAAAATGGAGTTAGTGTTCCTATTTTTCACATCGAAGAGAAAAAAGATGATATGTCTTTACAATGCCGGATAAGAATTTCTGGTGCAGTGGAGGTAGGCTTTCTGCTCTATTAATACAAGATTAATTTGTTTTATTTATAAACAAACGCTTTTTAAGGTTATAGGCCTAATAATATAAATTATTTTAAATGAACGGTAGACTTATTACAAACTTAAACTTGTCAAATTTATACAACACCTTTGTATTCTTTAATTCATTTAAAAATGGAAACAATCCATAGCCTTTTATAGTCTATATATATACTAATATACTAATATTATAAAGAGGTAAGTTTGTTTGTTTATTTGTATGTAGGGGGTAATCTCTGGCACTACTGAACCGATTGAAAAAATAGTTTTACTAATAAAAAGCTACACTAACCCTGAGTAACATAGGCTATAATTAATTTTGATAAAAACATTTTTTTATTTCAATATTATTTGTAAATTTAGTCGAAAAAAATTCTTAGGTTAGGCATAGAATGATAAACCAACACATTTATTTACATTTATTACCATAGCAACCAATTGAATAAAATAACAGATAATATAGCTGCTGTTTGCTCCAATATTTCCATTAACAGCTGATTTCAAAATTTGAAGCAATTATTATTTTTGTATTTCTAGCTTTTAGGTTAGGGTTTTAAAGTGTAGACCTTTTAACCATTATTATAACTGCTGTTATAAAATATAAGAAATAATTTGATTTCAACATTTAACATTATTTACCATCTTAGTTTGAGGTTATTATTAATCTTACACATTTATTATAAATAAAACATAACATATGTTTTTAGAAGGTTCCGTTGGGGGTTGGCGTGCGGAGCACGCAGGGGTCTCCCCTAGTGTTTAATAAAATGCTTCTCTGTACTTAGGGCTTTCTAACCCTAATCATCTAGTGCTGAGATTATTCAGTCAATAGAGAATTTTTATGTTAAAAAAATTATGAGCAAACCGATTGTGTTATGACTGAAGGAATAGTTTGTAGATGAAAATACCACCTTCGGAAACAATCATTTTTTATTCTAGAATTATTAAAACAATAAAAACTGTGTTTTTTTTTACTTTTTTGCCTATATTTTGTATAATATTATCATTGAATGAATTGCTAGGTATACTTTCAATGGAAAAGTTTTAGTACATTTAAAAAATTTTAAAATGGGACTTTGTAAGTCTTGATCAATGCATTTTTGACTAAAAAGCCGAGGAAAATTGAAATAAAAAAAAATTTATAATTTTTTTTTTAAAGTAGGCCCTAGCCTTAAAAGCTTTAGAATTGTGTAAAATTGTAGTTATTGGTAGGTCTATGTTGATTAACTATGCACAGGTATGCTTTGTTGGATATATTTATCTTGCATAATAGGCTGTTTAAACAATTTGGAGCATTATCTTGAAAAATATCTATAGCCTAAATTAATTATTAGGTAGATTAAAAGTTTCTAAACGTTAGAAATCATAAGCTTCAAATTTCAGATTCAGTAAAAATGATGAGAAGTTGGTTAAAATTGCCTCGAGTCCGACAGTATGTTAATTATGGGTCAGAGTCTAGTAGAGTAGGTGGGGGAACTACTCCACTGCTGTAAGTTAAGCGCCAGAGTAAACAGCCTACCAGTGAAGAAGAAGACTTTAATCAAATTAGAAGTTTTCACTATTAACCCTGGATTACAAACCCTTCGTAATTCTGATGACCGGCCATTTGCTAATACGCTAGAACTCGTAAACCACGCCCCCTAGCGCTGCCCCTACCATAGTACCTTCCGCTATTGGGCTACAAAGCTCAGTACTGCCGTGACAGCCAAGACGGTCTGGTCTAACTTATTGTTTTTTGTATAGGCCTACCGTAGTAAATTTTACGAAGGGTTTGTAAGAGTGTGACCTTTTTAATGCGAGTTAAAGTTTTATTTATTCCAAGTTTTTAGTGTTGTAAGAGTAAGTTTTTAGGATTTGTGGAGTGTGTTTGTACAGATTTTGTTTAAAAATAGTGTAGTATACTTTAGAAATAGCGAATATGGAAGAAAAACGTGAAAATCAGCGAATAAGGCAATTACTAGATGAAGAACTGTCAGATAGTGATGAATCTGAACGTGAAGTGAGGCCAGTTGATATATTTGAGGAAAGCGATGAAGGAGAAGATGATGAAGTTGAAAGAGATGCTGTAGAAGATACCGACGACACGGACGCTGACCTTAATTTTGAGCTAGACGATTTTGACGACGAATCAGATGACTGTGTCACACCACCTAAAAGAAAGAGGCAACGGACAGACTATCTACGACTTGCTGCTGAACCACCTACTGCCGCTCTGCCTGCTGATGACCCATCTGCTACCACGCCGCCTGCTGACAACCCGCCTGCTGATGACCCTCCTTCTGCCGATCCCCCTGTTGCCACACCACGTACTGACGGCCCGCCTGTTGCCGTGCTGCCAGCTATTGATCCTCACATCATCCTCCTTCGTGAACGTGTTGTTCGTGCGAGTAATAACCAGATTTGGTCCACACGACCAAGGCCACAAAATACTCGTACTCCAGCTAGAAATATTGTTGTAGGTAGAAGAAAAGTCCTAGGTCAAGCCAGAAATGCTTCGACTGCACGACAATGTTTTACTCAAATCATTGACGAACATATTTTGGATAAAGTTGTTCTCCATACTAATAAACAGATAAATCGAATGAGACAAAACTATGTCAATCAAAGTAATACCGTATCTCCAATAAACAATGAAGAAATGTTGGCGTTTCTTGGTATACTGGTAAATACTGCTCTTTTGAAGGACAACCATTTAGCCTCCAGAGATATATTCGACCACAGGAAATCAGGTACTCAATATAAATGTGTCATGAGTAGTGAAAGGTTTGACTTTATCTTGAACTGTCTACGATTCGACGATAGAGCCACCCGTTTACAACGGAAATCAACGGACCCATTTGCACCAATTCGAGAGCTGTGGGAAATGTTTACTAACAACTGTCACTCCAGTTATAGCCCGGGATCTTTCATTACAGTAGATTATGAACAACTATTAGGGTTTCGTGGAAAGTGCCCTTTTTGAATGTACATTCCGAATAAGCCATCCAAGTATGGAATAAAAATTGTGTTGGCTTGTGACACTACTACTAACTACATGATCAACGGAATACCTTATACTGGAAAGAAGACACCGACTGGAGGACTTCCCGCATCGGAGTATTTTGTGAAAGAGGTAACTAAACCTATCCATGGAACCTTCAAAAATGTCACAACCGACAATTGGTTTACGGGAGTACAGCTAGCCGATGATTTGTTAAAGCCTCCGTACAATTTGACAACTATTGGAACTATCCGTTTAACCCGCAAAGGCATTCCTAGCATGTTCTTTCCAACAAAAAAGAAAGACCAGTGAACAGTTCCATTTTCTTATTTGATAAAGAAAAAACATTAGTTTCATTTAAGCCCAAGAAAAACAAGACGGTCACTTTGCTTTCAACCATGCATGATACTGCGCAAGTTAGAACTGACACACACAAACCGGAAATCATCCATCACTACAATGAAACCAAAGGAGCAGTTGACACAATGGACCAGATGTGTAAGAATATGTCCTGCAGCAGAAAAACTCAGCGTTGGCCATTGTGCGTTTTTTTCGGGATGTTGAACATCGCATTTGTTAATTCCTACGTCATTTACTGTCTAAACTGTTTTAACCAAGGAAGGAACCCTAAGAACAGAAAGAACTTTATGAGTGAACTAATGATGGATCTGACATCTCCACACATGCAGACGCGCCTACGAAACACGTCACTGCAGAGAAATCTACGAATGATGATCTCAGAAAACCTGGGAATACCCCTGAATGCAAACGGTAGACCTCCCGCAGGAACACGAAAAATTTGTTTTTTTTGCCCTTCTGCTAAGCGTAGAATGACCACAAATTACTGTAACCATTGTCACAGTGCAATTTGTGCTGAACATAGGGCCATAAGTTGTGTACACTGTGATGAAAATTGATAAAACAAAAACTTTTATTGATGTACTATTTACTATTTCAAAAGTTTGTGAGTTTCTATATTACTTTTTAATATTTAATATTTTTTTTATTTATTTCCCCAAGACAATTAATTGGTAATTTTTTAAGATACACTGTTGCCAAATATTATTTTCTACATTCTTAATAACGAGTTCTAGGCCCTACTACAAAAATTTATATTATTTTTAATAACCATAGTTAGGTAAATCTTAAACTGATTAAAAATTTTTTTTTAATCTATAAAATAGTTACAATAAAAAAAAAAAAATTGGCGTCGTCAAAATTACGAAGGTTTTGTGACAATGTAACGATGAAATAGGCTTTGTGCTCCAGGGTTAATAGGCTATATAGTTTTACTAAACCATTTCAAGTAGACTATTTACTTGTGATATTTTTCAAATAAAATACATTGTGCGCCAGCAGGGGTGTGTATTATTTGCGGTACAATAGACCGAAGAAAATTCACCTAAGGTGAAGTAATTCTTCTTTCATCGCTGTGGCTCTATTTCCAGACAATGTGTTCAAAATACGATAAACTAAGAAACTTTTTGCCACACAATGTTAATAGCAATATGGTATGGAGCGATGTAAACATTTTGTAAAGTAGAATTGAATTGTCAAAAATAAAAAAAATTTAAGTTAGGCCTATCAATAAGTGAAATTAAAAACAAAAATATAATTACCTTTAATACAATTGCATGAATATAGCTGACCATATTTACAAACATACACTGCTTCCTTTAGACAAGTGTCGAGGCAACTTTCGCATTAAAATAACTTCAACGTCACAAGAAGTCGTCGCTCACTTTAAGTAACATGATAACCACCATTATTATCTTGAGGTTAAGTGAGTTCGAAGAAGGTACACATAATCATGTATATAGTAAGCCCCAAATGAATGTCAGGCAATCATTATTGAACAGCTGATTATTTATGTTTAGTGTGCCATGATACAACTAATTCTAGACATGTACAAATATAAATAAATTTTTAATAAATAAATGAAATATGTCAGACATTTATAGATAGCCTAGTAGACAACTTTAATTAATTTAACTTGAATTAATTTTGAAACAAATAGTCAAACTATACATTTAAGGTCTCCTTGTTCAATGTCTCAATGCACTATTTCACTTTTACACCACCGCCTGTAAGTTCACCTTTATAGTTATTTAGTAGGCTAGTTCTTTAAGATGCAATGTAGGCCTACACTAAGTATGACTCGATTTTATTACTATTTCATTGTGAATTGAAGACTCACAATTCTTTAAAAATATCGAAGAATTGTTTATTAATGTAGAATATTTATCAGCACTCGCCCGTACTCATAGATTTTTAAATATGTCGAAGA